>CM070877.1:120102320-120677320 GCA_036365515.1 Torymus aiolomorphi
AGTTACAGCTGAATACCGTCCAATTTAACGTCAATTCTTTAAGTAAACTTAAAACGAAAATTTGGAGGTTATGTCCAATCTATTTAAATGTGCGAATAATGGGAGAAAAAGCGTTCCATCGGGGCTTATTAACTAGTCATTTTTTCTACCTATTTATTGAGATTGTTGGCCATTTCAGATAGACAAATTTCCACCAGAGTCGATATCGATGGCTCATTTCAAATGGAGTATATTATAACAGCTGGGCGTTTTATTTATAAAATTATATGAACAAACTAAGTATATAGTACATTTCGACACGGGTGGGGAAGTCGATTATTTAGCTGGTGTGACTTTTTGCACGAGCGAAGCAAGTGCGAAAAAGTCACACCACCTAAATAATCGACTTATGCACTAGTTTCGAACGGTATTTTATACCACGAGCACCGAAAAATCATATCAAAGTTGTGATTTTGAGGTTAGAGTGGTATAAAATATCAAAATTGAATAGTAATTGTGTAGTTTCAAAAGGAAATTAGCAACCTAGAGGGGTATCATTGTACAGGAACTGGATTTGTCAAAAAAAGAAAGTATTATAAAAAATGCAAAAAAATGCAAAATTTTGTTTATAACGATAAATATTAAGATAAATCAAATTAAATAATTATATGACAATTCTGACATTAGCAATAATTTTTCGGGTAAAAAAATAGTTGAAAAATAGTTTAAAACAGTAAAAGAAAATCGATTTTTTGGCCAAAAATTGGTACCTTCTTCCTTAAGGTGGTTCTATGGGCAGATATAGCACTTAAATATAAAATATTCTACAATAAATTGTTCTCATACTGCAAAGTCAGAACCCATATAGTATCATAGACCGGTACTTTAAGTTACGGAAAAAAATTTTTTTAACGAAATTTCAGTACTAACAAAGGAGATATCGTCAGTGTAAAAAAATGATGCGACAAATCGCTTAAATATTTTTTATTTTTTCTTCTATTTCATTTTCATCTTTGTTGGATTTCTGCGAATCTGGTATGAATTCGAGCCAAACTTGATAAACAATTGCCTGTAACTTTTAAGGTTTTAAAAATTCTTTAATTTGATCCACAATACCTCGTAATGAAATCCAACAAAGATGAAAATGAGCCTTTAAAAAATGAAATAGAAGCAAAAATAAAAAAGATTTAAGCGATTTGTCGCAAAATTTTTTTACATCGACGATATCTCCTTTGTTAGTACTGAAATTCCGTTAAAAAATTTTTTTCCGTAACTGAAAGTATCAGTCTATGATACTATATGGGTTCTCACCTTGCAGTATGAGAACAATTTATTGTAGAATATTTTATATTTAAGTACTATATCTACCCATAGAACCACCTTAAGTTCAACTAAGGTGCTATACCACTAAAATGCCACTCCTTTTTCATTGAAATAATATTTAGTAAATGACTGCTTGCCGTAAAAAAGAACTTTTTGTGTATTTTTCATTTTGATTTAATCTTATTGATTTAAAAAATTTGATTTAAAAACAAAATCATTAACAAAAACACGATCGTAAACAACAATTCTCGATCTATTCCTAAGTTATTTAAAATATGGTATTTAACTTGATATTTTTACTGTCATTAATTTTGCTTATTTGAAAATACTGCTAAGTGCACAATCCAAACTAAAGCATAGGGTCGAGGGTTCGCCATTATGCTGCTCACTTCCCGCCACTTGTGGCGCACTTCACTCTATTCACCCAATTAATTTTCATCTTCAATCAACCAGGCTGTCAGTACAACCCTTTCTGTTCTGCCATTAGCGTTGTTTCCGTTCGTTATATATATTGCATTCGAACAATGTACACGCATACACCTATAACCCCAAAGAAAATTGCACCGTCGCTTCCGTCGATGATTTAAGAGATCCGGCACTTATTTCGCAAACTATTGAAGAATTCACAAACACAATCACCAATTCTCCTGTTTAATGTTCATATACATGACAATAACGTACTTTAGTGCAATGATCTAGTTCCATTTACGTGTCCGTAATTGATATGACTAGGTTTATTATATACTTTTATAACCGCATTTCGCTTGATATTATGGAATTTTGAGAAAACACTTTCAAATTATTTGAAATGGAAAAGATTAAAAATGATTTCTTATTATAGTACTATAACAATCATTTTTACTATTATAATTTTAATTAATAATTTAGTTAATGAAAAGAATGATCTTTAAGAAGAAGAATGATCTTTTCTTTTCTTTTTCTTTTTAAAAATAAAAAGATTGATAGAAATAGAAAAAAAAACACTGACAATAGGTTATAAGTTTGTATTTATCTCTCTGATATTCAGTTTTAGAATTAGATACGAACGCTTTTAATACCGAATAGCACAATTAATGTTAACGCAAATTTGAACAATGCGGGTTTTGTATCAAAAGCACTAAATATTTAGCTAAATATACTTATCCAACAACTTTCTTAACTAAAACTATAAAAGTTATGAATAAAAATTATTTATTTTAGGTCAAATTTTTAAAAAAGTACCTTCACGACTAAGTGAACTAATTTCATTTATATTAATAAAAATTATAGAATTCTACTAAAAGTAAAATTCGCAAGTAATCTTATGATTAATTAACCAAGCTCAACAATTTATTCCTTTCAAGTCACCAAATTTGTTATGATAAAGCGCTCACTATTTTGTTTATATTCAACTTAGAAAAGTACTTACAAGTTGTCGTTGTGAAAAATCATCTGCAGAAGAAAATCTTTAAATCCATAGACCGGTAGGCGTCGCAACTCTTAATTCTTAGAAAATCCTAGAAAGCTGCATCAATGGAAGAACGCCAAGAAACCCAAAGCGGCACAGGGGAGAAATTTCCATATAAGTATAGCTGTCTGGCGTAATTTAGAGTTAGAAACGTTGTCAAATCGGTGCATGGGTAGCATTCCTCAGACAACAGGGGCGTAGACTTTGTCGGCGAAGACGAAAATGCGACTACAATCTCATCAAAAATGACCGGGGCGTGGCACTAAATGGAGATGAATAACGATCTATAACCATTTTATTTAAATTTACCATTTGACAATTAAGATCATTTTTCTACTTTCATAGATTGATATAAATACCTGGGGGTATGTATGTATATGTTAAGCTTTGCAGCAAAAATATTATCAAAACCAGACAAATTGGTAAAAGAAATTATTTTGTATGAAAAACTGAAGATTTAATGTTTCATTTTAACGATTTACAAAAAATATTTTGAATATAATTAATTGCAATAAGTCAGAATATAGACATTTTGAAATCGATGTCCATTATTACCTATTAATAATTTTAAAAGTAACAGACAAATTATAATAAACCTATCTCAAAATACACAAGATTGTACCTTCCCCTTCTTAGCAATGCAATATAATAATAAATATACTAAATTTTCAGATATTCTAAAATGTTTGCTTCATAATAGATAAAATATTGCAATGGTAAAATGAAAATCTTGTGGTCAAGGGTTATTGCGAATATTATATGCATGTTTCACGTTAATCATTTACGTTAATCTAATAGAGTACTTTACAAAATTCGATTAAAATAAAAAGCCGTCTCAAAAATTGTTTTTCGTCGAATGACAAACTCGCAATTATAGTTTCACTGCTGTTCAATATTCCGGATTCAAAGTAAATTATTGTTTTGACAGTTTAATCCGAATTCTTAAAGAAAATGGATCCTTAATACGTAGATTTTCGTCAATTTTATAAATCATCTTTCATTAATCCGTTGCCGATAATTGAGACGGGGTTATTTGTACAAAAATAAATAAATCACTAAAAATTTCTAGCGATGCGTAAATAATAAAAGAGGGAGTGCATCATTTAAAAAGGAGGAAGAGAGGCCAAAGACTGAAAAGACAGACGAGTGGCAAAAGAAGTAAAAAGGGTTTTAGCATCCGAAACAAACCCTTACCACGGGTCATCTTTATTCGCAGTATTTTTTGCTGACAAGCTTCTTCCACAGAAATGATTTATGATTGTACCCGAGAAGAAAAAAATCAAAAAATATAAATGAAAAAAGGAATGCTTTCTTGGCAAGCATTAATATTTATCGTTTCGCACAAGCTGTCCAGCATGATTTTACGAGAGGATTTACAGCTTTAGCCGTTGTCACTTGGACGCATGTTTTAACGGGGCATTAGTCAGTCAAAAATCAAAATTCCGATCGTCCTTCACATATCGGTTAATCGTCGTGTGCTCCCAAAAGTACCTGGATACGTTTCGCAACATCAGCTAATGTGTAATTTATAAATATAACTTTCTAAATTTGTCTTTTATGATTGATGTTGATTCAATAAATTATAAAAAGAAAACTCCTGTTTTTTCCTTCAAAATAAATGTAGAATACTTCAAATTAAATTTTTACATTTTTAATTCTTTAAGCCTTTAGTAGAATTCATATCTTCATTTTCGTAGCAGTATGCAAATCTCCTGAGCAGATGTGAAACAATAATAGAGAAATTAAAAAAAAAAAAAACATAAAATTACCCGATTATTCAAAAATTAGTAATAATATTTGCGTTACTATATTATAATGTATTTTTTCTTTCCAATGATATTATTTTTTTCTGAGAAATGAAAATAGAAATTAATGAAACAGATAATTATCGGGTGTTTTATTGAATTAGATAAAAAGAGAGTAGACAATAGACAATTTTTCTTGAAGATTATACCGCGTGTTTTATTTATTACCACTGGGCGCATTGCATGACCCCTATATGAGATATTTATTCGGTACCCATCTCACCCCCAAACAGAACTTTAGCTGAACCCTAAAAAATGATGATTTGACCCCCGCCGTGAAGCAGATGCATAGTGTTTCCCGGATCGTTCGTATGAGATACAAGTTTCTCTTATACTTCAATTTCGTACACATAACATTATTTTCTCTACTCTATATCGTATACATCGTTATTAAATTTACTCGACAATCTACTTAATTTATTTGTTCTGCTAAATTATTTCACCGTATGTGGTATATAGATTTGTGGTTATATTTTTATCAGAATTAGATTTTGAAAATCGTTGGGAATTCCCATATACACACGGGAATATCGTTTTGGAATGATATCATGAACATTTTGAATTTTCTATGCAATGTAAGGAAAAACATAAAAATGTAACTGTGTAATATTAAACTGTAAAACAAACAAAAAATTTAATTTCGCGATAATCCGTTTGTCGGCATCAGTTCGTCGCGTTATCAAGTCCTACTGATCAACAGTCGAAGACAAAGCGGCGCGATGCGTCATGTATTTTAATAAATGACCGAATTTCTTGAGAAAAAAAAAAGAGGAGACGAGCCGCGCACGTTGCACGCACGCGCCACACCTCGCGCTGCTTCAGGAAAAGGAGCCACGGAAAAATGCCCCCCGACGCTCGCCGACATGCACTCGATTGTCATTTCTCTAATGACCACAAGAGACAAGCATCTTTCGCCTCGATCTTCTCCTCTCGCTTTTCGAAGAGGTGTATATCGGCCGTATCGGCCCGTAGTCACCAGATATTTTTTCTCCCTCGTGGCCGCAGCAATCTCCAATCTATCGTCACCGTAGCGCGCTCAAATATGTAAAGTTTCGCCCGGTGACGCGTGGCGGCGTATCTCTTTGGTCCCTTTTTCTTAGGGGGGCTCGTATACCAGCTCTCGCGGGAATTCATCGATTGTTTCTCGGTCTGATTGATAAATCATTTCAATGATCGATCAACTGTTTGGGAACTTAATAATTATACAAGTCGTAATAGTTTTGGACTGAAATTTTTGTAATGCGCCAAATCAACTATTAATTTTGTTTTAAATTTCTTATAAAAGCAAGTTTACATATAATATTTGTTTTTTTATCCTGCAATTTATAACTTGTCATTATTATCTATGGGGGAATATTCAAATATTCGCAAAACAAAAACTAGTTAACGTTATTGATGAGAAAAGCAAAAGATTTACAACTATATCATTTACAATATTTAGTATTCCAATTCAGTTATTACCAATTTATTAAAATATTCATGGCTTCATAAAGTGTATATTTAAATTGGCATAAATTAAATTTTCATAAGCAAGATAATTTTAAGTAATTAATCACTTCCATTTGGAATCATAGAATATTAAGATACTTATAATTGCACAAATTAATATCATTTACTTAGCAATCTAGAAACCTGAAAATACTCAACATTTCATATTAATTACACATAAAATTACACATACAACATTAATATATTATCGAATAAAAAGAAAAGTGATATAGTTCGGTACCATATTGGAAAACTAGTTATTTCAGAAAAATTCTGAAAAAGGAGTTTCTTGTGTAAATGCTAAGAAAGTTGCTTTTCTAAAGATAATTTTCTAAACAGAAAGGTTTTCCAAACATCGATTGTTGTTCGATCATGTGTGTTGCTATAAGAATTTAAAGTAAGAAAAAAATGCAAATTAATTGCACTTTTAAATAAATTGATAAATATGTACTTAGAATAACACTTCCTGTCAAATGAAATAATATTAGAAATATTTTACTTTTATGATATCATGCAATCGTGAAATTCTCATGAAAGCATCCTTAATAATGACTTTAAAACGCATTAAAACATCTGCAAAAGTATGTACGAATTTGCTTTTTAATATCACTCGATTCATCGCTGTAACAAGGTAGCACTCAGGATTATCGTTATTCAGTTGAAAAAAGACACAAAACCGATCTCTCTCCGACTCGCCAGTGACATATACAGAGAGCACAGCGCGGCCGCATAACAAATCGAGCCATTCAACTTACGTGATTAATTAAACGTAATGACTGCGTGGCGGCCGTGGCGCTTGAGCAATGTCCGAACTAAAACAATGCTCGGCCTTTTACGCGGGCAATATGCTCGCGGCGGCTCTCATTTTTTCTTCATCCGTCTTAACGATCTCGAGCATTCTTTCTCTTTCTTCCTCTGCCTCTGCATCTCTTACCCGCGTAAGAAGAGTCTGTAAATCCCTGCTTGAGTGCACACAACAAGATAGGCGGAAACGTTTTCAGCGAAATGCAACCGGTGAATTCTATTCAGCACTCAGGTGCACAACTTCCATAGTAATTGTTGATGTAATGTGTGGGCGACCATTATTTGTTTAAAGAGATAAAATTTTTTTATGAAAACAATAAGTTAACGATCTACTTGACAATAAGGAAACTAATTTTAGTAAATTTATCTAAATGTAAGTAAATTTAAGTAACTATAACATTTCTGTTGAATACGTGCATTACATAATTTAATTATTATTTACTGATATAAATTCTTTATATATACGAGAAGAGTGCACAGTCTTCGGGGAACGGATTTTAACGGGGCATTGAAAGTCAATTTCTGGTAACATCTAAAAATGAAGCCCAGTGCCCTGGTAGAAATTCATCTATATGAAATGGACAAGAAGTTAGAAAAAAGCTAGTAAAACTGACTAATTAATCGCTATGATGAAACGATTTTTCGACCATTATTTGCCTATTTCTTAGATTGATGTAACAACAAAATATTCGTATTTGATTTACTTGTTAATTTTATCTTTGATGAAAGAGCATTAAAGTGCATTGGATGGCTTACCAAAATATAAATAAATAACATTAACTAATAAATCATTTGTTGTACTCATTCTATGAATAATTCAGCAAAACTTTTATTTTTCCATCTGATTCTGTCTCTCTCACTCCTTGTCATAATAGCAAGCCTTCTACACTAAGAAAAAAATTAGGATCATTTTTTGTTAAAACTTTCTTGATAAAGGCAATATTATTTCTATGGAAAGAACTATGTGATAACTTTATGGCTCGATCGATAAAGCAATAAATTATGGCTATTTTGTTGCTAATCGGATGATGTGAATTGAAGTTCAAATATCTACCTGAGAAAGTCGGGTTTCTGTACCAATCTGTTATAATTTTCTTTTGTTCAGTAATAATAATCTTAACATCTAGAAAACTAATACTATTATTCTGAACTTTTTCGACTGTAAATTGAAGATTTTTATCGTAATTATTGAAAATGCGTAATGTTTTAGCTATGTGGTCTTTGTGTATACATAATAATACATCATCAACATATCGAAAATAAAATAACGGTTTTGAGATTAAAAGGTTTATACAATGCGACTCTAGGTCTTCCATGACAATGTCTGATAAATTAAGTCTAACGTTGTCTGATTAGAAAAGTCTAACGTTGTGTATAAAATCAATTGTAATAATTGTAATGCGTCCTATGTTGGCCAAACTTGTCGGCGCTTAGGTGTGAGAATCAAAGAACACCATAAAAAATACATGGAAGAAGATGAAAATTCGTCACTACACATACATAGGATAGAAAATAATCATACTATAAATTTCAACACTGTTAATATATTAGATCATGAAAGAAATAAAGAAAAAAGACTATTTTCCGAAGCATTATATATACACACACAAAAGAAATTTATGAACAAGCAATTTGAAATTAATAAACTTCCAAAAGAATATAACACTATGATTAATAATTTTGAATTTCTATCTCCTTCCTAGTATCAAAAAATATCACATACAATAGTGAAACAGATATCAGGAGAGTAGGTTATGGAAGGTTGTATCTTGTGTGTACACACCCAAAAAGCTCTACACAATTAAGCCAGTACATGTTGCGTTCTTACTTACACTCACACTAATACACTAATGATAGGTATAAATAGGAAAATTTTGTAATGCTCGTTACATTGACGAACGGCTAGTTCTCCGTAATACTCAGGAAAAAATACAGACTTTGTAAGCGTTAATTGTTACTTGTAAAATTATGTATTCATAATTAAGTTAATATACGTTGTTGTTAAAAGTTGTACTTTGTTACTAGCTGCCTGAAGAGGGACATAATCAATAAAGGATATCCGAAACGTCGTAAAAAAACTATTGTTGTTATTTGCCACCTTCTCACGACAAACTTTGGTAGTAATTTTGGCCACTAGCTACAATTAACAAGATTATTAGACCACTACCATTAGCTGCTTTCACCAATAATCTATTAAATGGCCAAATAATAGGAGAAAAAGCATTTTATCAGGAGCTATAAACTGGACAAGAGAAATTCCTATTTTATAGCGAGTCAGTTATTAGTTATAAAATGTTTTGGATTTCCACGAGGATGCTCACAATTTCATCAAATGGGCCCTTTATTCTTGAGATATGGGCAATTTCGTTAAAAAAAATAATATCTCTTCTATTGCCCATGATTTTGCAATCATTTATGGTACGAAAACAAGCAAACAAATGTAAAAGTAGACAGGAAAAACTAAAATTTAAGCTCTGTTCGTTAAAAAAATATTTATTTTTTTAAGAAATACAAGCAATCAAAGATAAAAATATTGCCAATTAAAATGTATATAAAGAAGGCAAATTTTTAACCAGTTTATTACGCTATCTTTGATTGCTCATACTTTAAAAATGAATAAAAAATTAATAAATAATTAATCTTCAGTTGCTTGTGCTTAAAAATTAATAATTTTTAACAAAACAGAGCTTAAATGTTAGCTTTTCCGATCTACCTTTATAATCTTTTTTGATCCTTTTCGTTACCATAAGTAATTGCAAAGTGACTATTGTTTGGGTACTTTGGTTTGGAAAAATTGCTATGATCCACATTAGGTGCTGGGCCATATTTGGAGACCTTACCCTAGTATATTCTGATATTTTATGGACATACTGTACGCGGAATTCAATTCTCGTACTTGTTTAGTGAGCGCGCAAAAATAGTATGTGCACCACGGGTGCTAAGGTAATTCGTGTCACTCGAGAGTTTGACACACTCACACTCGTCCCAGAATCCTCTATTTTGCGCGCTAGGTACACAATATACTATGACATGAATTATGGCAATTTTCCAATTACAATTAGATTATTTTCTAAATTTTATGCTTTTTTTATTTTTATGTGAACTCTCCTTTGATACCGACTTCTTCTAAAAGTGTCATACCAGAGATCAGGTATTTTAATAGAGTTTCTATTAAGGCATGTTTAAGCGAAATGCACGATTTTAATAGTATATAGCTATCGTCCACTAAAAAAATTAATTAAAATCCTGTGTAACGTAAACTGCCTCATGATCTTAGAGTAATACTCTGAGCAGATTAGCCAGCCTTTTCCAAGCCCCTAAGCTCATTTCCAATGGCACAAAAGGAACGGCGGCTATTTTGGAAACAGCCAGATTGCGATAAAGATCCAGCATCATCGACTTAAAGCTCTACCTTTTTCGAATGTTGGAAGATTACGCGTAGTTTACAGGCGCGTGCGCTCAACTGCACACTTCGCGCGAAAGGATTGGCACAGGTATAGCGACACACACACTTAAGGCGACGGAGATCGCCTATGGGTCAATGGTAGGGAATCCGGCTTTGCTGACAAGCTGCAGAGCTTCTTTCGCAGATAATCTCAGGGTGCTAAGAGCACGCGCCCTCCTCTCCTCGGACGCACACTTTTTGGAGGAGGGGCAGCGGCGTCGCCGAACTGCCATTTAACCTGAGAGCTTAAAGAAAAGAATGCTGTAATAATCTTTACAAGGCGAGTAATGGTAGGGCTGTGGGAGTTGAGGGACCGTCATTATGAGGAAAGAAAAATCAGGCCTGGCTCTCGGAAACGGGAACAGCTTTGCCCGACGCTCGCGCCTGCACGTGGCAGCTCGCACACCCCTAGAGGCCCTAATGAACCGATATCATGGCTGTATTCGTTTATTGGGTCGATCACTGTGGCGGCCATCGCTCCTTTATTACGGCAAACGCACTGACCAGACGACTTGAAATGGGCCCTCGTTATTGACGTATTTCCCGCTCTTTATACACAAGTGTTAATAACGGGGGAACTTACCTGTTTGGGTCGGCGTCTCGGGGTCTGGGGTACTTTCACTTTTAATTGCTCTATACTCCCTATCGACGAGATACAGAGACAAGTTATAACTTGTTCGTGGCTTGGTTGAGGACGCTCTTTTCTCTTTTAAAACTTTCAAATTTACTTTTCTTGTAAACCCAGAGAAAATTCTTATAACCATTACTATAAAAATACCAGACTATATAGTGCAATAATGCCATAAACATAAAATATATAGAACCGTTGTATGTCAAAATATAACTAACATGACTACCCTGATGGAAATCGATTCCAAAAACTAGACACTTCTCTGATCATATTCGCCATTTAATAGACAGAATAATAGAATAAGTTTTTCGCAAATCTAAATTAGCTTACTTATGAGTATTTAAATGATATTAAAGTTGGACAGTTTTTTGCTTGCTCATAGAGGAAGCTTTGTAATAGTAAAATTTTAATTTTCTTTAAATTGCTCTAAAAACATGAATAAAGGTGTTAGAAGTTTGTGTCACATGATTTTAGAAAATGTCTGTATGGATGTGTGTGTGTGTGTGTGTGTGTGTATGTGTATGTATACCGCTTTATTTTCGGATCTACACGGTCGATTTTAACCGGACGGATCTCATTTTTTTTTGTTTTTTGATTCCGAATATTCGGGAAAAAAATAATTTTGTACGACTAACTGATTCGTTTTTGTTTTATGTCGAATTTTTCATTTTCGAAAAACTTATTTTTGATTTTTTTTATTGATTGGATTTAAATTTTATAATCGGATGGGTAGCGTTCGAAAGAGCATAAAACAACCTATATTTAAAAAAAAAATTTCTCTAGCTATTACGGTTATTTTGTTATTAACAAAAACGTGTTTTTTTTTTTAATGCTTATAACTCCCAAACTAAATGGTCAATTTTTTTGAGAAAAATCATGATAATGGAGATTATGAATAGCTATAATCTGTATAAAATTGTTTTTTGAGAAAAAAATTAAAAATGAAAAAAACGTGTTTTAGGTGGCGACAATTTACGGGAGTAAAATTGTGTTAATTGCTTCAAAATTCCTTGTAGAGGTAGATTTTTGGTTGCCACCTGCACCTTTCTTTGGGATAGATGATTGGTTCATAAATTTCAGAGATTTTTGAGGTTAAAATTTTTGTAACCTCTTTTTCGAATCGTAATTTCTCGAGAACGACTGTATGTATCAGAATGGGATAAGTATCATTTAAAAGAGAATTAAAATACCTATATTTTCTAAAAAAAAAAAGTTTCTAGCTATCACGGTTCTTTGGTTATTAACAAAAACGTAAAACATGAAAAATGAAAAAAATGAGCTTTGTATGTCCAACGATTCCGGAGGGAAAATTGTCGTAATTTCTTCAAAATTCCTTGTGGAGGTAGATTTTGGATAGCTCTTGGTCGAGTTCTTTGGGCAAAATAATTAGTCCATAAGTTTCAGAGATATTTGAGGTTAAAATTTTTTAAACTTTTTTTTAAATCGTAATTTCTCGAGAACGGTTCTATGAATCAGCTACAGATTTCTAGACAATTTTGTATGTGATATAGATATTATGTATGTGAATTTTCATCAAGATCGTACGATTACTTTTTGATATTCAAAAGATATTTGAGGTTTAAAATAAAACTAATTGAACATGTGATAATATTTTGAAAAAATTGATTTATAAAAATATCGGGTTGTCGCACGAGAAAAAGAGTAACAAGAATGAATTTTCGAAAAATATATATTAATTTATTACGAATATTCATAAAGAAAATTGGGTATGATACAATTAATTATTGTTATAAAAAATTAAAAAAAAAATGAATAAATACATTATTTTGAGGAAGCCAAGTGCCAATGTATTGGCAGCGGTTTTTATTTAGGAAATGGCTAATAAGAGGCTTGCTATTATGGCGAGGAGTGAGAGAGGCAGAATCAAACGGAAAAATCATTGTTTTCGTTTGTATCCCCTGAAACAGTACTATAAACGAATTAAATACCAATAATTCGTGTTTACGTTTTAGTTAGCTATCTTTTTTTAATATTTGGATTTAAATACATGATCAGATTACAGAGAAAATTTAGTACAAACATTTGCGAGTTGTGTTATCTCCATTAAATAGAGAATATGACCGGAAAATCGTTTCATCACTAGCCACAAATTAGTTATTTTTACTAGCTATTTATTATTTTCCTGGCCATTTCCGATAGAGATATTTATAAATTAAAATACAAATACCATACATTTTCTGTAAAAATTACTAGAAAATCTTGTTCTTTTAAGTACTAGAGACATTACCTTAATAAATAGCATCAATCAATACCCTGGTAGAAATTCATCTATATGAAATGGCCAGGAAGTTAGAAAAAGCTAGTAAAACTGGCTAATTAATCGCTATGATGAAATGATTTTTCGACCATTATTTGCCTATTTCTTAGATTGACGTAACAACAAAATATTCGTATTTGATTTACTTACTAATTTAAGCTAAAATATAAATAAGTAACATTAACTAATAAATCATTTGTTGTACTCATTCTATGAATAATTCAGCAAAACTTTTATTTCTCCATCTGATTCTCTCTCACTCCTTGTCATAATAGCAAGCCTTCTACTAGTCATTTCCAGACCAAAGAAACTGATCAGTTTTAATACCTTTAAAATAGTCAAAAACAAGCTTGTGCTTGTATTCGAAAAACCCATTCTATTTTTTAATCTATTAAATGGCCAAATAATAGGAGAAAAAGCGTTTCATCAGGAGCTAGAAACTGGACAAGAGAAATTCCTATTTTATGGCGAGTTTCTAATACAAATGGTCAGTTATTAGTTATAAAATGTTTTGGATTTCCACCAGGGTAGCTAAAATCTTATACTAAAAACACTGTAAATTTAACAAGATTTATATTTACTATGTCAAATAGTTATTTCTACCGTACGTTTTTCTCTCGGTGTAGCAATGATCATTCATGGCAAAAAACTATCTATTTAACAATTTAAAATATTATTTTATAGTCAGTAGAACTTAAATACTGGTTTTTTTATACCCTGGTAGAAATGAGTCCATTAAAAATGGGCAGGAAAACAGAAACTAGCCATTGGAAATGGCTAGTTATTAGACACAAGTGTAACACTTTTTTCCATCAACTTCTCCCATTTTTTGGAATGAACCTAACCTCAAAATCTTTATATTAAAATTTCATAACAATTTAATCATATGTAGTAAAACTTATATTCTTAAGAGATAGTTTACCGGGATATAAACAAAATTTAGTAGTCTTTGTACTACTTACAGCTTTATTCTATAAGATATAAACCAAAATCGTTATTTTACCGCGTAAATCTATCTCCCTCACTCATCGCCATAACAAATCGCTTGTTACTAGATTTTTAATGACTTCATCGGCTAGCTATTTTAACTAGCATTAAAATGCCAAATACACAGATAGTACAAAATTTTAACCATTTTTGCCGCCAATAAATGTGAAAAATAGGTTAAAACAATCGTTACGCTTATGGTAGAAAGCTGGGGTCCATTTTTTTGTCATCTTGGTTCAAACTAGCCATTTACTACCCAAAAAATGATTTCAACTTCTACCAAGGTAACATTGGAAATATATTGGCTATTGGAATCATCAATATTATGTGGAGAAAATATGCGAACCATTTCGCCAACATAATTTAAACATATCGTAAACCCACACAATTTCCGCAACATAAGGTTAATTATTCATTTCAATTTAAGGCCATGTGAAACCGTGAATTTCAATATTTTTCAAATCAACATTCAAGGGTTTATTCGGAAAACAAATTTTGTCAAGCGCTCCGTACACATAAACACTATATCCAGGAATTTTTTTGAGTGATTCTATTAGCATTTTCGTTAGATATGCTAGTTTGAAAAGTAGGCCAATTGCAAATTACTACTTACCGACAGTACGGTTTTTATTTAATTAAATAAATTCTCATATTTTTTTGGAAAAACACGTTTGTCAAGCGCTCCGTATATGTTAATACTATACTCAGATTTTTTTTTGGATGATTCTATTGGTATTTTCATGAGATGTACTCGTTTGAAAATTATGTCGGTATTTAACATCACCTTAACGAAATTATTATTATATATTTAAAAAATGTCGAATATATAAAATATAAAAGTATTGATAAATAGAAACTAGATAAACGAATTTTCATTTCGTTTTTCCATAATTTAAATGTATCCAATCTTCCAATGCGATTGATGATTCTCCCTGGTGGAAATTGAAATCATTTTTTGAACAGTAAATGGCTAGTTTGATCCAAAATGGCAAAAAAATGGACTTCAGTTTTCTTCCATAAGTGTAACGATTTTTTTAACCTATTTTTCACATTTATTGGCCGCAAAGATGGTCACAATTTTGTACTATCTATTAATTTGGCATTTTAATGCTAGTTAAAATAGGTAGTCGATGAAGCCATTATAAATCTAGTAACAAGCGATTTGTTATGGCGATGAGCAAGAGAGATAGAGTCACGTGTCAAAATTACGATTTTGGTTTATATCTTATAGAATAAAGCTGTAAATAGTAGAAAGACTACTAAATTTTGTTTATATCCCGGTAAACTATCTTTTAAGGGTATAAGTTTTAAAATATATGATTGAATTGTTATGAAATTTTAATGTAAAGATTTTCAGGTTAGGGCCATTCCATAAAATGGGATAAGTTGATGAAAAAAAGCGTTACATGTCTGTCTAATAACTAGCCATTTCTAATGGCCAGTTTTTGTTTTCCTTCCCATTTTTAATGGACTAATTTCTACCAGGGCTCTAACTTATTTTTTTATTAAAGATAATTCTCAAATACATCAAGATTTTTTTTAAACAAATTTTAAATTAAAGATTTTTCTTTCTGCTTTCTGTTCATTTTTTTAATTATCATTCAGTCACTTTTAACTATCGTATTCAGTTTTCTATGTAAACCTATATTTTTTCTAGATATTTTGAAAAAGGGATCTATCCCTGGTAGAAATTTGTCTATTACGAAATGGTCAGAAAGTCAGTAAATAGGTAGAAAAAATGGCTAATTAATGGCCATTTTAAAACGATTTTTCACCTATTATTCGCCCATTTAATAGATTGGAAATAGACGGCATAACCGCAAAATATTCAATTTAAATTTACTCATAGACTTGACGTTACATTTAAGAGCATTCAATTCGCCATGGTAGACTCGACGCCAGCGCCGCTGGTAGGCATTATTGGAAACCTAGGTAGGGTGGAAATCTCTCATAAATACAATGAAAAAGATAGGAAGGAGTCATTTTTTATAAATTTGAAGATCTGTTGGCACTGGTACATGATCGTATCAGAAAAACGAAAGAAATTTTGAAGTGAACCATACCATTTTTTAAGCTATACTAAAAATATCCGAACGTGATACGTTTATATGCACCGTGTTTCAAGTCGTCTGCTCTGTATGGTATAAACTATGCAATTACAGTACACACTGCGTGGAGCAGATGAACGCGTTTGAGGTTATCTTGTCGAAAATTCGTTATGTGATCGTTCAATTCACTTTAATAATTTATTGTCGTTTTTTAATTTATATGGTGCGTAACCATCTTTAAATTTACACAACTGATCACTGTGCTATCGCGTGGTAAATAATTTTTTAATCTTGTGCACGAACGAACGTGTACGAGTTATTTATATTGTTAGAGTTTGTCAACGAGAAGAAATGAATAAGTGTGACTCTTGGAGTCTCTGTTCCAACGCACTCGAGAGTAGAGATGGAGCAGAAAGAAAGGTTGAACGTGAAAGCACATTCTAATAAATAAAGTAAAGGCAATAATATGTCTTAGTCGCAACTAAGACAAGTGTAGGCAAATGTACGCAACAAGTATAGGCAAAAGTATAGGGGAAAAGTAACAAGGCATGTGCATAAAGCACCTAATAAATATGTAAGTAAAGGCAATAATATGTCTTAGTCGCAACTAAGACAAGGGTAGGCAAATGTACGCAACAAGTATAGGCAAAAGTATAGGCAATGTCTGTATATAGCGGTTAGAGGGGTATGGGTAATATTGGTAAGTAGAGGAGACTGTATGTTTTAATGTCTCCCTCGAGTGCAAGTCGCGTGCCTATACTTATACACTCGGGGTGATGTTTTTCATTGCGGGTAGCGATTTGGCGCTTGCCATCTAGCGGACACTTGCGGCACTATACAGTCCCGAACATACCGCCCGCCTTCGTCCATGTAGGGGACGAACAGAAACAGTTAAGCAGACATTAACAGTCCTGATGGCTAAGATTGGGATGCAGTAATTGGAGACTTTGAGGTGTTAATTTTTTCTACAATATAAATATCTGGATACTTGGCTTTGAGTAGTTCTTGCTCGTAGAAACCTCCTGTGTATACGAATGAACGTATACGGAGTTTATTATTATTTGGGTTTATCGCCGAGAGAAAATAATAAATTGTATTGACTCTGAAAGTCTTTGCTCCAACCCACTCGAAAGTAAAATTGAAGCAAAGGGGATTTGAACGCTACGCGTGTTCGAGTAAAATAGGCAAGCAATACGCAAGGTATAGGCAATAGGCAAACTAATAATACGAGAGCCTCACGTATTATCAGCTAAGCTTAAAATAGCAATTTAGACTCCAAGAATCTATGCTTCCAATTTTTCTCGCAAAGAATAAGTTGAAAGCAGAAAAGTAAGAATTCGTATTATTCGCAAATAAAACGAAGTAGTTATAGGCAAGCAAATATAGTGGAAACATAAAGTGTAGGCATTTAATGCAGGCTAACGTGTAATAATGTATGTTTGCGTAAAGTAAGCGAATGAAAACAGTAACTAATACGAGAGCTTCTCGTATTATAAGTAAAGCAGTAAAGTATGTAAGGCAAAAGCTGTATGTAATAATGGGTCGGTTGACTCCTAAAGTCAATGTATCCAGCTTTTCTTGCAAAGAATAAGTTCGGTACAAAAGATAGACACTTAGAATTAAGATTCCAAAAGTTTTTGCAGTCAACTCTCCTCGAAAGGCGAAGTTGAACTGTAGATAGAAGATGAACGCAATGCGTTCGAGCAAGTAGGCAAGGGGTAACGGCAAATAATACGAGAGCTTCTCGTATTATTAGCAAAGTAAGCAAAGCAAGTAAAAGTAGTAATTGGGCAAGAAGTAAAGCAAGGGGTAAATATAGACAAGGCAAATAATGTTTGGCGAGAGAGAAAAATAAGTCGTAGGACTTAAAGTATTTGCTCCCACCCACTCGCAAGTAGAGTGGTAGCAAAGGAAATGTGTACACGAAGCGCGTTCGTGTAAATAGGCAATAATATGTCTTACTCGCAAGTAAGACACCAAAAATAGGCAATGTAAGTAAAAGTGATGGCATTTTGAAAAACGTTGGATATTAAAGATTCTTGAGTTTTATGAGTTGATGTGATGACTCCGCCCGCCGTGCGAGTGCGGAGGCTGAAGATCAGTCACACGAGGTCTCGTTAGGAGGTCGTAAATCTCCAACGAAATCGCCTTACTTGTCAGAGGTCGTAAATCTCTGGCAATTGAGAACAACTAAATAACAGAATTTTATCCGATCGCTTTTCATGTATTCCTCTCGGTTGACAACTCTATCCGGCCCGAAGGACCAAAAATTTGCACGAACGAACGTGTACGAGTTATTTATATTGTTAGAGTTTGTCAACGAGAAGAAATGAATAAGTGTGACTCTTGGAGTCTCTGTTCCAACCCACTCGAGAGTAGAGATGGAGCAGAAAGAAAGGTTGAACGTGAAAGCACGTTCTAATAAATAAAGTAAAGGCAATAATATGTCTTAGTCGCAACTAAGACAAGTGTAGGCAAATGTACGCAACAAGTATAGGCAAAAGTATAGGGGAAAAGTAACAAGGCATGTGCATAAAGCACCTAATAAATATGTAAGTAAAGGCAATAATATGTCTTAGTCGCAACTAAGACAAGGGTAGGCAAATGTACGCAACAAGTATAGGCAAAAGTATAGGCAATGTCTGTATATAACGGTTAGAGGGGTATGGGTAATATTGGTAAGTAGAGGAGACTGTATGTTTTAATGTCTCCCTCGAGTGCAAGTCGCGTGCCTATACTTATACACTCGGGGTGATGTTTTTCATTGCGGGTAGCGATTTGGCGCTTGCCATCTAGCGGACACTTGCGGCACTATACAGTCCCGAACAATCTAAATTTGTCCCTTTTTCCAATACTGCTGCATGTATTTACTACTTTACCTACGGTTACAACGTTACCACCAGCGGCGCTGGTGATGGGTCTACCATGGCAAATTGTAATTGATAACTTACAATAATGTAAACAATAAACACAGATTAAAAAACATCTACAGCACTTCTTTCGTAGATATTAATCGAAATTCATACATTTGCATTAGATTCTGTCTCTCTCACTCGTCGTCATAAGAACAAGCCTTCTACTAGCCATTTCCTAACTAAAAAACTAACCAAAAGTTTCTTTTTGTGTCCAATTTTAATACCTTTGAAATAGTTAAGAACAAGCTTGTGTAAATCTTAAAAAAAAACTCTTTCTATTTTCAATCTATTAAATGGTCGAATAATGTCGGAAAAATCGTTTCATCGGTAGATAGAAACATCCAAGAAAAATGGCTAGTTTTTGGCTATGCCCCACTAAAACTAGCTATTTAATAGGCAAACAATGAAGTCAGTTTCCACCAGGAATCTTTCGGCTAATTTATATTTTTTTGCCAGCAAAAAAGATGTTTTGATGTTTTAGTCAAATCCGTGATCTGGAGGTACGATGCTTTCCTTGTGAGTGACAAAGATAAACTCTAAATATTCAAAAATCCGTAGCTTCGATTTTATGTTCATTTAAAAGCGTTTTCTTCACTCAACTTTGAACTTTCATAAATTTTTAATTCTGAAAAACAAATAAAAGTTCTATTCCACTAATCTTATTTTTCAACTTTAAAATTTTTTTTATATTAAAACCTTCATAATTAAATATTTTGTAGTTATAGTATTTTCATACTATGAAACTAGAAATGTTCGTAATTTAAGATTTTTAGCATTGGAACCTTCAATTATGACTTTTATCATTGTCATGGTACTCCAAAGCATATTCTAAAATTTATGCCCAATTCGACAACTGAAAGTGGAACACTTCTGGCAAGTAGATTACAATTTAAAAAAAGAAAGACCTAAAAGAAATAAATAAAAAAGACTAAAATATCATGATTCCTAAAATTAAAAATAATAATCGTAATTGGTACATAATATGTAATATTAACTTTAAAAAAAAATTCATAAAAAATGAAATGAAAAATTTTTCATGAACCAAACTAATTTACAATTATTGAAATATAAACTATCTATTAAAATTCCAGTAAAACAGCGTGACCATATGAAATCACAAAATAGAAATAGAAAAAATGACATTTTTGCATTCCGAACGTAAAAATAGATATTCTTGATTATAATACATTTCAAGTTCCTAGAACCGAACTGCATAAAGGCCTATAATAGCAAAACAAACTTAAAAATCCAAGACTAATTTATTAACGGACTTCCCAAAGAGAAAAATCAACAAAACGAAATTTAATCCTCAGCAAACAAAGCATCCTACTGGCGCAGCGGAGAGATGTTTCCGAGACGGTGTTAAAAAAAATCCCCACCAGCAGCGCCATAGAAAACCTAAAACAAACAAAAACACGCGCGCGCAGCCTCCCGTTTACGAGGCGAGAGTCATTCCCTGGCAGCGATCGAGCGAGCCGACGACTAAACCTGGCCGCGCATACTTACCTACGTCTCCGCACGAGAAAGTCGCGTGGCCGCGCACAGCGCGCACGAATGAGGGCGTCATAGATGTGGGCGTGGCCATGCCGACTGCTTGCACCCGATTGGCTCTCTCTCGACCCATGCTGAGTGCCAGCCCGCAGCAGCCAATGATCGACTGGTATCCCTCTGAGTCAGGCGGTCTTGCGGCTGGGAGTGGGGGTATGTGACCGCTAGCCGAGGGTGTGGCCAAAACCCGTTTCTATCGTCACTCGCCGAGCAGGCAGGGGAGCCGCAGAGGCAAGGAGTAAGAGAGAGAGAGAACAAGCAAGAGTCGGAGAGTCGCCCCGCAGGGCTCCCCTGACTGGCGCGCATCGCACGCCTCAGTCCCGCTGTGAACGCAGCAAGGAACGCAGCACGGATTTTCTGCTCCCTGTCAGTGCGAGAGACACGACGTCGACGTCGCAAGCCACAGCTCTAAGGAGCTCCGTTTACGTGCACACGCGAATTCGCCGACGGACGGACAGACGGGAGCGGATTTTTCCCGTTGTCGGCAACAGTTGTTTGTTTGTGCAGTTTAACTGCGGTGCGCGGTGGAAAACAGTTTCGCGATGACAAGTGCCAAGTGACATCCAAACCAATCGCGCAAAGAGCCCGAACAAAGTGCCAGTCGCGCAATACGTCGAGGCTAAAACTAGCTGTCAGTGTGAAAGTTTGAAGAGTCTGGGTAATGCGCCCGCGTTCGGATAGCGCAGCAGAGGGCACATCGAGCTCCGTCGTCTTCGGGAGGACGGCGAAGGGCCTGAAATCCTGAGGCCCCGGGCGAACAGTTTACAAGTGCACCGAGGCACTTAGTTTCGAAGACATATCCGCAGCACGATGATGAACGCCTTCCTGGACGGCGTGTCGTCGCACCCGCACCACCTAACCAGCCTCGGGATCAAGCTGTCCCCCGGCGGGCAGTCCGGCGGCGGCCCCATGGGCGATGGCGCCGGCTCCGCGGGCGGCCTGCCCCTGCAGCCGTCGCCCGGCGAGGCCCCGGCCCAGCACCACTCGCACTTCCACCCGCAGGGCTACCCACACCACCACCACCACCCCCACCACCCGGGCTCGCACATGTCCGCGCACATGGGCCACCCGGCGATGGGCCACCACGGCACCTACGCCACGCGGGACTTCCTGCTGCGACGCGAGCAGGAGGCGTTCAACGCGACGGCCAACCCTACGACGCCCGAGAGCGGCCTCGGCATCTTCCCGGCGCTGCACCCGGGCGCGGACGGATCCGCCGCCGGCGGCATGCAGCAGTTCGGGCACCACCCCGGCCAGCACCCGCTCGCCTCGGCCGGCCACTATGCGGGCCACTACCACCAGGACGGCCGGCTCGCCGCGCCGGCGGCCTCGCACCACCAGTACATCGGCGCGCCCCACCTGCCGCTGCCGCACCATCAGCAGCACCCGGTGAGCCACCCCGGCAGCCAGCAGCATGGCGCCTTCCTCAGGTACATGCGCGGCGCCGGCGGCGGCGTCACCGGGAGCGCCGCGGTCAGCCCCGGCGGCGGCGGCGGTGGCGGCGACCCGCGCCAGAAGATGTCCTGCATGTGGATCGAGCAGGAGGCCGGCATGCACAGCAGCCAGCGCAAGCTCTGCGGCAAGATGTTCGACAACCTGCACGACATAGTCACGCACCTGACAGTGGAGCACGTGGGCGGACCCGAGTTCACGACGCATGCCTGCTTCTGGCAGGGCTGCTCGAGGAAGGGCCGCGCCTTCAAGGCGAAGTACAAGCTGGTCAATCACATACGCGTGCACACGGGCGAGAAGCCCTTCCCGTGCCCTTACACGGGCTGCGGCAAGGTTTTCGCCAGGTCGGAGAATCTCAAGATCCACAAGAGGACCCACACAGGTGAGTGACATCCACGCTTTCTTATACTACTCTAGTCTCTTTGCTCCACTCAACGCGCCATCATTAGCCTCTGTAATTTATGAAAATCTTGTGATATATGGCTCTAGTAGGGTCAGCAAATAGAGCGACAGTTTACTTGAAAAGTCGAATAAATGAATTTATTAGCTGAAGGATTAAATCCACTAGATGCATGATGGTTAGACCCTTCGGGATTAAATTTTGAAGCGTCATGAATTTTGCGACTACTCAGGTATGTCATTTACAATTTCTCGGTAATCGATCAGAACTCAACGGTCTTTCTATACCTGTCTGCCGAAGTTCTAGAAACAAGCCTTATACTAATAGAAACTTTAAATGTTATTCTGTACTTTGCTTGAAACACAAAAATTTATTTCATGAAAACAATGTTTTACATCTTAGAATATAATATTTCGCACAGTGTAATTTCAAAAATGTTTTGACATATACTATAATGTAACAAACAAATCGCTTTTTCTTAATCACTTCAATGTCTTTATTAATAGTGCCTTCATTACGTTACGAATATTAGAATGAGTAAATTATAGCGTGTAGTAGTGGTCTGCTATGATGCGACGGTCGTGAAAAACGAAAGCTAATTAGGCAGTAGCTCAGCGTGAGAATTTTTTCTAAAAATCTAAACGTCAAATTTTATTTCAACTACATCAAGTTTATGAACTGCCAACAAGCGATTTGTGTTTTAAATGAATTATGACTTTATAATTAATTATACGTAAAAACATGGTTAAAGATCAGAAATATCTGTATTAAGTTTACGTAGATTTGAATATTCTTAGAAACATTCCTATTACGTGATGCTTCTTGGAGAAAACATCATTTGAAGGGACACGAGAATCCCACGTATCAGATTAAAATCTTCCTAACAAGTTCTATAATCGTATAAAACGTCCCGAAACACATGTTTCCATGATAATAAAACTTTACTGCCTATGCATTCTCGAACGGCGACGCCAGAGAGCCTGCAAACCCAAAAATATGTAATAATCTTACTCTCCCGAAGAAGGACTAAACGGAAATCGAACTAGTCGTCTGGCGCCAGCCTCTTAGACAATGATGGTGAAAGTCCGGAATCGTCTCTGTCGCGCAATTAAGAAATTACTCGGCCGTATATCCCCACATTTTATGGGAACACACGGGCAAACGTACTCGTATTTACATATTTATAAATATACCTGGGCATCCCAGAGGCAGATAATCCCCGACGGGCCGGGGAATCCTCGGAATTCCTTGCGCATATTTCTCGTTACGAGCGATATTAATTAGGCGCAGGTTCGTTAATTCTGTATAGGCTCAAAAGTGTATACCCTGAAAGTATATATATACGTGCGCGTGCGCGTGTGCACGATTTGATTTAGTTTTCATTTGCGCACTGCCGGCTGGCACCCCTACGGCACTCGCGCGCACGCCCACCGAAAGCTTTCTCTTTCCGTTGCTCGTAGTCGTCGCCCCCTGCCTCGATGCCGCAGCACTTCATAATAATAAACACAACCCCTTTCACCCTCCTTCTCTCTCTCTCTCCCTCGCTGCTGTGTTCGCAGTTTCTCTTTTTTCTCTTCTTCTCTCTCTCGAGCTCGCTCGTTGACCTCGCGGGCCGATTGTGTAGCAGCGAAATTGCCGCTTTCCAAAACATGCGGACGACCCTCGAGCGCGAGCGCGCGTTTTAGAGTGGATGACTTCACAAAGATGAGAGAGAGAGAGAGAGAGAGAGAGAGAGAGAGAGAGATCGCGGAGAGTCGATATTTCATTAGGTACCTTTGCGCGCGAGCGCGTCGTTGTCAAAGCGACGACGATGAAATGGTGCGCGTGAGCGCGGTATAATAGCTTTGTTTTCCTCGACGTTTTCTGTCACTTGCGCCCAAGTTTGCCTACACTTTTTATTGTACGCCTAATTGAAAGAAGAATGAAATTAAGACGCTTCGCTTGCTCTATTATGTTGATGGGAGTGTGCAAATAACAAAGTTTTAATATGAAAATGTCTGGGAAAGACACTAAAATGTGATTTAATAAATTATGACATGATAAACATTCATTAGAAAAGTTTATATATGTTTCCTAATTAAAACGCGATGGTATTAAATAATCTTGTTATGCAACATTTTTAAGACTACCTTGTAGGGGGTAGCACTGTAATCAGCTTTAAAGTTGTTTCATTGCCAAACTTCGATCCCGGCTTAGCAAATATTAATATAACTTTAAGACTTGATTTTAGACTTGTAAGTTAACGAAGTTACTTACAAAATAATATAAATTTTTTTATGTAACTTTGATACCTTTTTTCATACAATTATTATTGATAACGGAAAATACATAAAATAATAAAAAAAAATCAAATATAGCCATTACGGTGTGTGTACAAAAGATTCTAATTCATAATCTTCAATTAAGAACTCTTTCTCGACGTAAATTACATTCAATAAATCACGCGCGTATCGATGAATTATAAAACGCCACAGAAACTCATTATCTCGCTGGCGCACTTTTCCACGCCACGGGCGAGGAAAAACGGCCGCTCGCCTAGTAATCGTTCCTGACAAATCCATTAAACCGGCGCGGCAACGCTCATCTCCTCGAAGATTAAAAAAAAGAACCGAGGCGACCCCCTTGGCACCCCCTATAATCCGCAGATGCGAACTAGCGCACCGTGCACACGAGCCAGTAGGAGCGAATCGATATTATGCATCGGAGCTGTCTCTACATATACTTGCGCGCATAATAAAAAGCCGAGGATAGCCGGGGCCCCGAAAAACGGCCGCACGTGCACAACGCTATTGGCCCGGCGACAATGGGATTCCCCCTTGGCGCTACCATTGGCCGTCGCTCACGGGGGGATGACGCGATGATGATGCGCCAGGGGTTGCGTTAAGTAGGATAGCGTTCGCGCGCGCCATCGTTCTATCGGCTTTCTTTTTTTTTGGAGCAAGCAAGCAGCGCGCGCACGCGAACATGGCTACTATGCGAGCGCGAGCGAGAGGAGCTTTGCATAGAGACCGGTAATTGCGAACCGGTTTCTCGCCCGTACACCTTGTAGAGGATGCGCTCTCGAGTATTTATGTACCGAAATACGCTGAAAGGGAGAGGGAGAGCCATGTATAGATATACGCGCGATCACTGCCGCAGACGCGACAAATGCTCTGTTTTCGTATAAACATCGCCACGCGCGCGATTTCTCTTGCGGTTTATGCCCCGGCGTTTTCTGTAAATAACGCGCGCGCGCGGCCTGCTGCAGCGATCGGAAATATATACGCAGTAGGTCGTACCTCGCTCGTATATCTTTCGAGTTGAACCTTCGGAGGAAGTAAAAAATATCGCTGGGAATTATTTTTTCCCTTTTTCCGTTATAATAAAATATGGGATTAATAAAGTGTTTTTAATAAAATGTTTATAACGCGAGAAATTCAATACGCGCGGACGGTGCGCGTTTCCCCGTGAGAAGTTTAGTATATGAAATTTCGATCGCGATACTCCGTAAATCGCGGGCTAATAACGCGTTTAATTAAAATTTATTGAAATGGTTTATATATCCACCTTTTCAATTTAATAATAAAGTATAGAGCGTAAATTATACAAGCGCCGAGCTCGCGCGTTCATAGTTTAATTAACCAAAGTAATTTATTCTCATTTTTATCACAACGTAATAGCCAGCGCACGCCGATAAAAAGGCTAACATTTTAATTACTATATTTCCAAGCCCGCAATGGCGAGTTGGGAAAAATATTTTGTAAACGAGAGGCACTCGTTCTCACCTCAGCCAATAAATCTCCTCGGCTCGTAAAAAAGCCCTCCTTCAACCCTACCGAGGCGTAATCAAAAGCCCACTCAAACCCCCTACCCTCAACACACACACGCGAAAAAGGGGGAATTCTGGGAAAGCACTCACTCTCTCTATATCTTGCGCGCGTACGCGTGACGACGCTTCCCGCTCGATACACGCGCGCGCGAGAGACCGTGGCTCGTGTCCGCGTCGCGGGGTGCCAACACGTTATACATATACACACACACACGACTACGTCGTCGTCCTCCGCGGCGGAAACCGATCGCGAACGAAGAAGCGGCCCGATGAATAAAACGATATGCGCGAGAGGGAGAGGAATACACCTTCCGCGCGCACGATCGTCACGATCGGAGGAACTGGAGCCGCCGCCACTGCCGATTTGTATTCGGGCGCGTGCTTTATGGCCGATGTACGCGGCAGCGGCGGATCGTGAGGTCGCGGCTTTTAATCGCCGTTTTCCATCGCCGCAATGTGCTTTATTGCGCGGAGGTTGCAGGGGTGACGTCGTGTGCACAGGAGATGAGAGGAGCATGCGGCGCTGAGGTTCTGGAGTGACGCTACAAGACCAGCTTATTGTCGAATGATGCCTGTTGAAAATTTGTTGCCGCACTTTTTTGGAGTGATATCTCTAGCGGGCTCGCAAAAAAAAAAAAACAAATTTTTCATCGTTTGCATTCCATGAGGGTAATTTATAAACCTGCGCAAGGGCGTGATTAAATTAGCTGCGTGAACTACGTAAACAGCGGCGTAATGGGTCATAAAGCATAATTAAGAAGGCGCCTCCAACGACACGCCATAATCACCGTCGTAACAAGTGCTATACATATACCCACGTTTCTCGCCCTCTCGCAGACAGCATGAGGCGACGAAGGACGAGGGAGATCATAGGCATCGGTGCCTAAGCAAACGAATAGAGCGGCGACACGATTATGCTCCGTCCGCCGGCGTTAAAGGCGTTCAAAGCCTTTCTTCGCCGCTCTCGAGGAAATCCAATGAAAAACGGAAGCCCTCCCTCCGGCGCGGAAAATCAGGTGCTCTCTTTCACCCGTGCTGCGCGGGCCGAAAAACACTTATCTCACTTGAAACTGATTTAGACAGAAAGATTTGTGTTGCGAGAGGCGGTGGCGGCGGCGGCTCTGCGGCTGCAGAGTGTGTCGAGCCCTCGGGGCCTGTTGTCCGCCGACATAACCGCACACGAGCTTAAAGACTTAAGCAGGATCGCCGTGGAGAGGGAACGAGAGAGAGAGAGAGAGAGAGAGAGAGAGAGAGAGAGAGAGAGAGAGACAGAGAGAGAGAGAGAGAGAGAAGCCGCGTCTTGTTCAGAGGAAGAGAGAGACCGTTCGGTGTCAAACTTTACGCCTTTTTCTCTCTCGCTCCTACGCTCGCGGCGGGCCTTGTAAGTTGCGGATGAGTACGTCCTTTGTGGCGCCTTTCGGCGTGCGCGCGCGCACTTTCTAGTTGATTAGCAACCGATAAACGTCGTGCTGAGTTGATACTTTCATTGGCATCGAATATGCCTCGGTCGATTCAATTTCCGATCGTCGAGAGAGATAATTGGAGGCGTACCATAACGTTTTATCAACTTATATATTTTATATTCAATTGATTCGAAACTAAATTCTATTTAAATTATGTACATGAACGTTCTTTAAGGTGCGCCGATCGTAAACACATATATTTATGTAACTTGTTGTACACTTGTCGGTTGATTAATAATATTGCTACGCGAGTATAATAAAAAGTATTTCACACATTCGACTGTAAATAAACATTTCATTATACGTATATACTCTCTAAAGTTGAATTAGTGAAAATTGCTCCACCATTTCAATTAGTAGAAAAAACTACTAATAAAAATAGTAGTTTTAATAAACTACTAAATGAAATAGTGAATATTCACTAATAAATTAGAAGTTTTTTCTACTAATTAAAATGGTGGAGCAATTTTCACTAATTCAACTTTAGAGAGTAGCGTATACACGCGGTATCTCAATCACTCCGGAATCAGCTCCACGTACAGTATCGCGCTTGCATTTAAAAGCCCGCACGTCCAAACAATCTAGTCTCCGATGGCAGCGAGGCTCAATGTAAACAAATTGTCAGTCGGCGAGGCTATTGTTATTCCGGAAGCGTTGGCCGCCCATGCGACTGTTGATACGGCTAATGCGGTAGAAATGACGCGATCGCGTACATGAAGATATATACGTATATATATATATATATATATATATATATACCCTACTCGCAGACCGCGGCAGCCCGTTGGCTTCCTCGTAAAAACAGAGACGACGCACTCGCCGTAATTGTCTCGCGGCGGGCATTGATTAGTTCTGCAGCTGGAAAAATAGTCGGCCGAGCGCACGAGACACGGCCATAGAGATGGGGTGCAATGACAGCGAAATGAAGACGAAAGGTTTCTTCAGAGGCCGTTGACTCTTCAGAAGTTCCGCAATGCGTGGATTGCATGAGTTTTCGAAGAATACGAGCTGTTGTTATTTATGAGTACGATGTAGAGAATAATGATTGAATTTAACTTTGTCGTAGCGGATCCACTTTAATCATTTTAAAATAATGAAATTTTTGGATAACTCTGTATAACATCGTGATATTTAATCATTGTCTGTGAAACTGTTTTAATCAAACAATTATGTATATTAATATAGCTCAACATGATTATTTTGAACTCACGTAATAATATTCTATTCACTGATTGTGAAACTTACTACGAAGCAAGACAAATAAACGTCTTAATGCTTCCAATGAAAATACGTATATATATAAATGTTTAGTAACAGAGAGAATCCCTGTACGCGATTCTAATTTAAAGTATGACTCAACTTTCTATTTACGTATACGATTTATATTGCGATTCGCGATATTTACCTCATCTCGTGGAAGAAATTCTTCCACGGTAATGGTTTAATGTTACAATAATAATTCATACAAGAAATCCTAATTATATAATCAACCTCAATAATCAAAACAACAACGGCTTGTATATTAAAAGTACGAGAAACGTCGCATCCATCTCTAACGAGAAAAAAAATTTTCTCTCTCTCTCTCTCGCCCGCCGAGCTTCGGCCACAATGACTCTCATTAGCTGTCTCCATTCATATCAAATCTCGTCAGATTTATTCCCGTGGCAGCCACTAAATTTTTGCCTGGGAAAAAAAATTGACGTGCGCGCGCGCTCCATTGCGAAAGCCACGCTGACAAGGCCATAAAACTGAAGACGAGCCGAGCCTACGACTGTCTATAAAATGAAACGGCACGCACGAGAGCGACGCGCGTTTTTTCCCGTCGAATTCAACCCCGCGAGCGCCATGTGATGTGTACGTGAGTGATACGAAACAGAACGACTTGTATAATTATACGCGAGAGGGTATTTTTTGGAAACGTTGGCTTGCCTTACATAGAAAATGGGTCAAAGTTATCGGGCGGTTCGGGATAAAAGTACTAAATAATTGTTATATTTTCCTCATATTAAAAGTCGATTCGATGTATTATTACTTTTCTTGCAAATAAACAATCTTTACAGGACCATCCTCATAAAACACCGAAATATATCCTCTCTACACCGAAAAAAGCTTTAAACCTTAGCCTGGAATTTCCGTCATCCCTAAATCACTCAGGCCAGAGCGCGTCCTGCGGCTGTCAATACCACGCTGTCACCCGGGCATATAAACAAACACGCATAACTCAAAAAATCCCAGCGCGAAGAACCCGCAAACTCGCTCGAGAAAGAGAGAAACGCTGCGCGCGCGCGCCACGCGGAACTCGTTAAGTCGGTATATGCAAATACACACCCAGCCCGCGAAAGTGTCGCCCAGAGGAATTGTTCGCGGAGAGAGAGGAGGGCCGCTAATTGAGCGAGCGCGCTTTCACCCCACGGTTGTTGTCTTTTTTTTCGTAGCTCGCGTGGGAAAAATTGCGAGAGAGCGGCTTTTATGACGTTAGCCCGGAACTGCAGCGAGAGAGATGCGCTCTTTGGTAATAGGCGCCCGCTGCCGTCGGCTCGTTAAGCTCACTATTGCGTCTCTATTTCCGTCCGACGGATAGGAAGGGTTATATTGCGACTGCGTGGATTGAAAAGTAATATGTGTCAAGATTTAATACTCTAAGTATAATTCATGAAGATTTACTCTTGGAGACAGGACGTAAAGTACCTGTTTATAAGTTTAATTATAGATGCAGAATAGGGCCTTCTTCTTTTCGAGCTAAATTGAAAGCGTCCATAATTGAATTAGCACGTTGTATCGTCAAACACGAGAGGGCGCCTTTTCAAACAAGCGCAAAACAAACACAGCGAAGATACTAGTTATAGCCGGGACGAAGGTAAGGACCGCAACAGCTACCGCAATAACCATCGAACTAAATCACGCACGAAAAGTTTCGGGTGCGCGCGCGGTCGAGAATATAGGGCGGCGCACGCCAGAGGGATTATTATACGGTAGCTCTCGCCCTTCCGATCCTCTCATCTCCGCCTCCTCTCGAGTTTTTGCCCGCACTCTCGCGCCGCCGCCGCCGCCGCTCCTTTTCAGCCCGAGAGACGATGATCCCGGGACAATGTGCGCCGCGGCGACGAAACGATCATCGGCGAAAATATCGAATGTCCGCCGGGGGGTAACGCTACACTTTCCCTCCGCGGGCCGTTTAAATGCCGGAGCGCGCGATATAACTGCGCGTACGTGTCGCGGTTAACGCGCTTCGGAAGCTCGCTTCTCCGGCTCTGTTTGTGTGCGAGACTTTTTTGCGCCAGAGCCGTTGCGGCTCCTTCTTTTCTCCACTGACGAGTATAGCCAACCCTTCCGAATCGTTGACTCGCGGCTGTGAGAGAGTGGAAGTGAGGGTATAATGTGTCTCGAATCCGTGCGGCGGATCATTAAAAAGTGATTTCTCATTCCCATACCCGCGTGTTATTCCTGCGTGCCAAAATACTGATCTCCATCGCAGCAAACGAGACGAATTTCTCACTTTGGCCTTAAACGCGTCCACTTCATTATTTACCGCTTGCACGAGATCCAATTGTTCCGCGCGCGAGGTACACGAAGAAGAAGCTCCAGAACGTAAATTTGCCGTACCGCGAGGCTTATAAATTTCTCGTTCGAGCCGCGGCCGTGAATATATAATACAGTGGGACACTGCACACACGCCGTAAACGCGGCACATATAATAATAATCGGACGCAAAAAGCAGAGGAAATGCGCGCGCTAGCAACAAGAGGAGGAGGAGAAGAGACGATGCGCAATAAGAAGACACGAGAAGGGCTGGGGGAAAAATATGGCGAAAGCCGGGCAAAATCTTTTTCCCACACTTGGCGCGAGCGAGCGCAAGCCGGTTGTGTCGTCCTCGTGCGAAGTTGGCGAAAAAGCCAGCGGCCGGAGGACGACGAAATAAAAGGATATCGCGCGCACACACACACACATATGTGCGGAGGAGGAAGAAAAAGAGAAGAGAGGGAGGGAGCAAGGCGAGCGCGGAGGAGAAAACAAAACGGAATTGCGGACTGGCTCGCGGTGGATGATTTAGGGGGCGAGGGTCGGGGGTCGTGGGTCGAGAGAGAGAGAGAGAGACAGAGAAGAGAGACCCGGCTCTGGAATGCCGGTCCAGGCTCGGCCGACTTCGGTCCTTCTCGGCCTGCTGCTGCTCTTTACTCCCGCAAGCATGCATGTACACGCGTAGAGAAGAACGGGGAGACGACGCAGAACCATTCGCTGAATGATAAGCGGCCAGGATAACAGATAGGACATTTTCACACACCGACTTTTTTTCTCCCTCGCGCGCAAGCTGAGAACCTCGCAACAAGCTATTTCGCTTGGTATTTTGCCCGCCAGCCGGGAAAATTCTGCACTGAGAACTTCCTGGTAGAAATTTGTCCCTGCTGGGTTATAGGGATCCCGCGCGACGTTACGTATTATGGCGCTATACTCCGCGGACCAGCATTGTTGAGAAGGCGGCTTACGTAATTCGCTGCTGTGTAACAGCGGCGCGTCTTGTTTTAGAGAGAAAGCTTCGTTTTGTTTCTGGAGCATGATGGATCACGGGGCTGCGCGTTGCAAAACGCTCCGAAAGCTAAACGTTACAAAACTCCGATCCCCTCGATGCGCGCACTTTTCCTCGCAATCGCGCTCGTTTTCACTCGCGCTCGCGATTTTTCCGCCGCTGTAATTGCCCTGCGCCTTTGTTGCGCGCCGCACGATCCAATTAATTCGGATCGCGATCCTACGAGCTGGCTGAAATATATGATTCAATTAATTCGTGAAAATGTAAAAGCAGAGAGCGATGCAGTCGCGGATGAGATCGTGCGTCGCGATTCGAGAACTGAGCTTAATTTTCACCGAGAGGCGAGGCTGATATCTCATATAAAGCGGCGAAACGAATCCCAAGTCGGAGTGTAGCTTAATCCCATATAATTATAAACGTCGTAAATAAAACATCGGTACCTGCGCACTGACGCAGCGTCGGACGTGTATCTCTCCCGACACGACAAAAAACAAGCTTCTAGTCCAAGCGGAGAGGAGAACAAGCAAGCCTTCCCATCATCACAGGTAGACCCGATTAAAACCCTCTCTCACTCTCTTTCTCCCTCCGCGCACCGTTTAAATCGCTAAAGTTAGCAGCTGTCAAGCGCGAGCCTGATATTTCGAAGAAACGTAACGCGGTGTGCCTAGAAAGTCAGGGAGTAAAAATCCGTGCGCCGGGTATAAAACGTGGGACGCGAGCGTGCAAGAGAGAGTGAGAGGAGAGATGGAGGTCCGAAGGTCGACGGACCCAGAAATCAAGCCACCGCGCGCGTCCCGCTACCCTACGTCAGAATCAATGGATATCTCTCGGAAGACGCCGAGAGCGACGCGTGAGAGAGAGAGAGAGAGAGAAAGAATGAGAGTAGGAAGGCCCGGGAGTCAGAACAAGAGAGAAAGAGAAAAAGGGCGCGCGTATTGTAATTTCGTTTCGTAACCCGATATCTTTTTCGCTCTTCTTCGCCACGTTCTTTCTCTTTTCGACGAAAGTTTTTTTCCTCTCTCGCTCTCTGCGTTTCTTTCTTTTTCATTATTTCGCATAGACAAAACGATTCGGGAACGATGACGCGTGGAACGTTGCACAGTTTCCTATATGTACATATACGCGCGACTCGTCGGCTGCGCGCATTAGAAGTGACGCGGATGTGTGTGCTCGTGTGAATGTGTAAAATATGCAGGAGAAACGCTTTTACGATGGAAAACGACATCCTGTGTATAGGTAGGATGCGCCGTGGAAAAGGCGAGACGTCGAAATTTTATTTAAAGTAAAAGATTTATTTGCCAACTTCACGCAGAGGTATTCGGTTATAGTGCATATTTAAATAACGATTTGAATGATTAAAAATAGAAATGAAACTTGCATCCCATTATATAGATAAATCTGAAAGTGCCTAATATAAAATATTATTCATTCTACACAATAACCCAAACGTTTGTTTTGATACAAAATCGCAATTTAAAGTAACTATACATCGTATCTCCGCTGCATATAAATTATTCAAATGATATTAAAAAATCGTTTGGCACGTCTACAAAGTGCCGTGCTTCAAAAGGATTTCCACGCCTCGCTACAAACAAGAACGCGAAGAAAGGGCTCAAAATGATTTCGGTACGCGCACCCTCACGTATATAATACACACACAGACGCATGCGCATCGACGAGCGCGCGCGTGAATTATGTTTCATGCGAGATGTCAAATTGCTCGCCATATCGTAAAATATACAACTCCGCGCGCTGTGGGAAACATTATGTTCTGCTCATGCCTCCGTCTCTCGTTCTCTCTCCCTCTCTCTCCCCTGTCTCTTCCTTCGCCTGCAGTGAATCGAAAGAAGGACGAGCGCGCGGTCGGACCGTTTTTAAAATCGCGATATGCACCGAAGGAGTGAAGTCGCCGTCGCGTCGGAGTCTCGGGTGTCGATGATTGTCTCCGATACTTATGCGTATATCGAGGAAAATTGTGAGAAGACTGGAAAGTAAGACGTTACTTCTCAGATATTCGACGGTATTTTTGACAAAATAAATTTTCTTCTCTGCTGCTCAAGAACTTTTACTCCTTTTTCCCTTCTTTTTATTAGAATGTTATTAAAAAATACGCAGTTTTTTTATTTCTTGTCAGATGAAATTTACGTTTGGAAATAACAATAGAGTATAATAACTATGACTTGTCTAATACTTGAAAATCTTATATAAATTACGAACCGATCTTCTCGACGAACGACGCATTTTTCTAACCATATCATTATTTGTCCCACAAACATTAATTATGTAGATTTTTTTTTTTTTTCGAGAACCCTACTATTCCCCAGCTAATAGTAGCATTTTCGTATACACACCTCTGCCACGAGAAGATGATTAATACGCCGTGATTTTCAAGACAATGTCCGTGAAATATGGAGAGCTGCTAAACTCAGAGAAGCGCGTCGTCGCGCGACGCGATAATTAATACATCCAACAGCTGCTTTCGAGTATTATCATAGAACTGCCGCGTTCCACCTTGTACCCTCGCAAGTGGAGAGAGAGAGAGAGAGAGAGAGAGAGAAAGAGAGAGAGAGAGAGAGAGAGAGAGAGAGAGAGAGAGAGAGAGAGAGAGAGAGAGAGAGAGAGAGAGAAGGATGGAAGATCGAGGGTGGGAGACCCGACCTGCTTTAGCAATCTTTCCGCCACGCCCTATGTCCAGTCATTAGACGCAATCCTAGGGCCCCGTTCATTAACGAGGCCGAGTCGAAAAAGGAGAAACGCCCGCGCGTGTGTATTGTGGGGCCACACGCGAAAGAAACATGCGTGTGTGTATACAGAGAGCGAGAGAAAAAGAGAGAGAGAGAGCGAGTTGAGGGTACAAAACGCACGGGATGAGTTGCAGGCGCGCGCGCGCGCGCGTCGAGGCAACCGCACGCCAGAAAAAGAGAGATATAAAAGAGAGAGAGAAAAAAGCGTCGAATCATCGGCAGTCAATAAATACGACCAATCGATCTCGGAACGGCATCTATTTAATGATTAAACGTCGGGCCTAACCAAATTAACCGTGACTAAAGTGCATTTAACGGAGTTTCGCCCAGGCATTGTTTTAGGAATGCTGACTGCTTCTCTCACCGTCTCTATATCTTTCTTTTTTTCCCGCGCGTCCCTGCGCGACTCGGAATTCAAATTACCAACTCTACCAGCTCATCCGAGCTCTTGTCATGCATGGACCGAGAGAATCGTATATACTATACGAAGAATCATCGGATTAGAAAAAACAGCTCGCGCACGCGTTACGAAATCCACGTGTGCTCACACTCCCACTCTTTTTTGTTATCCTTTCGAGTGGTTTCCGCGCCAAGTTTCGCGCGTATATACACTATGGGCAAATTTATCGCGAAAATATCCCCGAGCCAAGCAGCTGCCGCCTCTTAATCCCGTCCGCGCGTAAATCTCGCGCTTTTCGACACTTCCGAGGAGATACTTGGCACAGCGGCCTATACCTACACACGCGGGGAAAAAGAGGAGACGTGAGAGACAGCGCGCGCGCGGAGAGGAAAAAGCACGCAAGTGCACGGATCCAAAGTTTCGCGTCGCGCAAAACTTTTCGTGCCAGAGGCTCGAGGGGAGCAGCATAGAAAAGATCTACATTAGCTGCGAGTCGGTGAAAAGCCGCGCGCGCAGCTATGCATCTTCTCGAGAGGGAAAGCTGCACGGAGAGCGAGAATTATGTGTTTCGGATTTGAGTTTTCCGCGGAGGCACACTATATCTCTTTTTAATCTCTCATATATTGTTGTTCAAATGTTTACTATAATCATTCATATACGAATTCTGGTAGTGCTTATAAATAGCTTAACACTGAGGAAACGAATTTAAAACACACAATAAATACACCTACGATCGACAGCTCGGTGCACTCGAGACAAAACACAGCAAGCAGCAACAAAGCGCGTGACAGCGGCACCTCGAACCTTGACTGAACTAACTGTAAAAGCTTTATCCGTGCGAAAAGAGCTCTCGAAAAACGCGCGCGCGCCCTCGAAAAACCTCTCGGGTACCGCAACAATGGGCGCCGCCCCTAACAAGCCGGATCGTCCTCGAGGATTTCGAGTCGTGCGACCGTGTGTAGTTTAGCGCGCGCCGACAAAAGGCCGCAAGGAGCGTGCAAGATGCGCTCTCAATACGTGCAAAAGTTGGGGATTTCCCTCTCCCGGTCGCTCGTTTCCCTCAAAAACGAGCCCGAGGAGCAGCAGCGGCACTCGAGGAAAACGTACGCGCACTAATAATGCACCGCTCGCTCGCACGCGCCTCAATGGGCAAGGTGGACGCCGACTCCACCCAGGGATTATACGCGCCCGCTCCGAAACTCGATCCCGCTCCGATCATTTCGGGGCTATTTACTTACCCGTGCGTGTATACTTTATAAACACGACGGCGAGAATGGGAGAAGAGAGGGAGAGAGGGAAAGAGCTTTTACCTTTTCATTGTCGGGATCTCTGTCGGATTGTGGCACGCGAAATTCGAGTGCTTCCGCGGCTACGGAGATCTGTGTATGTGTGTGTGTGTGTATGTGCCTGAAACATAAAAGTGGCTTGTGGTTTCGTCGATGATCGCGGTTTGCTCTACATGTTTGTTATCGTTTTGTAAGAGATATGCAAATATGGGGTTAGAAGGGTGCACAGTTGAATGTGGATCGGGATTGAGTTTTTCCATTCTTCTTGCTGAATCGGACTAAATAAAATAGAGCAATCTTTTATGGCAATGCAAATTAATATTCATATGTAAATGTACACTGAAACTTCAATAACAAGCTATTATTAATTTCTTTACAAAATTTCTCAATTCATAGTTCACACAATTGTTTATAGTCGAGTAACGTTAAAAAGTTTTTTTAGACTACCGCAGGGAAACAAACTGTTCGCCGCATCTTCTGACCAATATCATTTTATTTCTTTCGAGCGAGCATTTTTTATAGGAAGATTTAGTGCACCCCATAAATCTCTCGAGCATCTCGCGAGAACCAGTTTTATTAGCGTCCGCGCGAATACTTTTATTGTTTTTAAATAATCCGTTTATTCCGATCATTTACATATTCGGTATAAAATTTACCGACCATTTTTCTCCTCCGCCTCCTCCTCCACCTTCTCGCTTGTAAACGAAAAGGAAGACAAAAAAACAACAGTGAAAGGGAAACGGAACGGCATGTGTGCGTGCCGGGCGCGCGCGTAAGCCTATCTACTCCTTCGGCTCGGGCGAGATATTCAATTACAGGAGATCCTCGCCGAGATACCGCCAAAAGCCGTGACAACTGTATACAGGGGAGTAGGTGTCCGGGGAAAAAGAAAGACACGAAATGTGTGCCACGCGGGCTACACCTATGGTTCTGAAAAGGCATGCTTGTACTACAATATTGATGTGACTTTTACGCTCAGCTAAACATTTACGTTGGACATGATTATTCAAGGATGAATCATTGACTGTCAGAATTATCTTAATTCTGATGGTAAATGTACTAATTTTGGTGAATTAATTTCAACATATGTTAATAAACATCTCGAAATTGACACGAAGTGACTTCTAAAAGTTCTTTTTATACGGAAGAAAAAAAGAAACTTTCAAGCCCACCCATCAACGAACATCCATCCCATCTCACCTCGAAGCGCGCGGCAAGCTGAGTCGCGACGCTCACCCAATCGAAATGGCATTCGTAATTACGTAAAACTACACGATGATCTGCGGTCATCAGAAATCCGACCACGTGCGCGCGATCCTAAATTCCTCCCGGGATTCCTCGAATGCCAGCTAGATTCCCTTGGGCGTGCGCCGCACGCGCGCGCGCGAACGAGCGAGCGAAACGCACCGCCAAAAGGAAAAAAAAGAGCACGAGCAGCCGGATATATATGTATGTATACACACACAGACACAGAAAGAGAAAGAGGCAGCAGCGCGGGCGCTCAGGCAAATGAGAAAGGGGCAGAGGACGATTAAAGCGAGTGTATAGGACTACGCGTTGGTAATTCTAGCCGCATACCAGCTCGTGGCGCCCCCCTCCGCATAACTTTAATCCGCCGCGCTTTTCGAAAATCTTGCCGTTTAATCTCTCTCTCTCTTGGAGTTTGCTGCTACCTTCGAGATAAGCAACGAACTGGAGACGCGAAGATAAAAAAAAAGGGACGACGAGCGACAACACGTGTAAACGTACGTCGCGCGCGCGCGACGGTAGCCGTCGGGGACTCGGATAACAGGCTCGCGCGAGATATATATACGGCAGTCTAAACTGAGGCTGCGCGCCTACGTGCCGGGCTACCGAATTTTCTTGCCTCTCGGGCGTGCAGGAGACAACGAAGAAGATGACGACACACGATTTTTCGGAACCGCGATATTTCTAGGGTAATTCCGCGGAAGGATGATGCTTATCGCGGGGCTGCGATGCAGTGGGAGAAACTTGGCGAGACATTTCGCGGACTAGTGGCCGAATTCCTTTTTTTCTTTTCCTTTCGTTGGCGACGCGAGGTATTTAATCGGGACGATCGCTGCGGGCCATATGTACGAGAGAATGAATGTTTAGTTTGAAAAAGGTCGGTTAATATTTTTTTTTTCGGTTGGAAAATTAATTTTGTTTAATAAACTTTTATAGTCGTTCTGTCGACTATATTATAATCATAAATTATTCTTTCAAATAAAACAAGATTAAATATGCAAGATGAATTCATTGTTTATAAGTAAAGTATAAACATATGTACAGGCCCCACATGTATAACAACAACATCGATAAATCTTCATTAGAAAAAGTTCATGCATAAGCATTATGTTCATTTGCATCTCCTCATTTAAAACACTTCTAATCAATTTTTTGTTTTCCCCACTCTCGTTCTACGCGAGACCCACGACTCGTGCGATCCATCAATCGCGTGATTCATAAGCGCAGTTCCTCGGATACATAAATCATCGACGCTCTCGCACGCATTCGCGCGCGCGATACATTACGTCTGCACACTTATCCATGGAGCGATCGAATATTCGTAAAAATGTCGTCAAGATTAATCCGTGATAAATCGTTTAATGTCTCACTTGCCAGCCCAGTGTATATATGTCTGAGTATACATATACACTGCACGCGCGCGTAGAGAAGGAGAAAATAATCAGGTCCGAAGTGCGAAGGAAAAAGCGGCGGCGCGCTTGTGTGTACAAACACTCGAATTATCTCTCCCGGAAAAGAAACATCTGTCGGTGACGCGCGCGGCGACGGCAGCGATGCGCGCGAGCTCTCTCTCCCTTTCAGAGCCAACATGGCGGAATGATCGCCGCTCTTGTGCGTGTACATCCACACCCGTGAGCGCATCAACCGGTAGTTACGGCGCGGATTTGCGGTTCCTTTTTCATCTTTCTGCCCTTTTTTTCCTCCCTCCCTACCTTTAAATGCGCGCTTAAGCGCGCGTAATTTCGTATGGGCGCATATATAACATATACGCGCGCCCCGTGAAATCGAGAGGCGACCGGGATGGGGCGTTTCTGTATGTATATACACGCTCGCGCGCCCACCGGCTATCTATAGCTGGACCATTGTGTTTTTGTGTAAACCGAGCTGCGCGGCTCTATTTTTAATCGACTCATTCGAGGCTGGAATTCCTCTCGGCTGACTCAACTGTGGATACATAATGAAAAATTAGCGCGGCCGGGAATAAATTAGTACGAAATGATGATTGTTCGTTCTGAGATGAGCGGGCCGATAAATTTCGAAAAAGCAAACTAAATCTTTATTCAAATTCTAATGCCTATAGCTCGGGCGCCGGGGCAAGTTTTATTGGACGAGCCAGCATTTGATACCCCCCTCTACGCACACTTTGGAGAAACTGACGAAAAAAAAGTCCACTTGGAGGAGGAGGAGGAAGGAGTAGATCGTATCTCTCGTGAGCGAAGTATCGTCGTTCGCGTCTGTGATTTATTGGAAGTAATACGAAAGTACGATTTTCAGAAAGTCCATCAGAGCGCGCGCGCGCGCGCTTAGGATAGACCGCACCGTGATCGTTAAGTTTTATAACCGCTTCTAGGAGCGCGCAGCCACTCGCGCAACTGGCCACTTGCTGACGTTGCGTCCTTCGCCGTTTTTTGTTTCTCTCACTTCGGCGAGTCACGAAAAATCACTCCCCGTTCGCTGCGCTGCAGTCTCCGTTGCACTTTTATTTCCTTTTCCGACTTTCAGGACGGCCGAGTGCGTGAGCCGAAAAGATTTGACTTCCTCTCCCGCGTGTGTGTGTGTGTGTGTGTGTATATATGTGTGTGTGCCGGGTAGTATAAGCTACACACTGGGCTAATCGATCAATCGATCTACAAACAGATCTAGCCCCTATCTAAATCCAATATCTCGCAGTCCTAATCTCTGCTATAGGAGTCGTATAGTCGACTGGCTATCGATCGACGCGATCTTCGCGCGCGCGCGCGCGCGCGTGTGTGTGTATGCGGGCTACCTTCTTTTTTTTCCTCGTTCTGGTGTAATGGTCCGGAGGGTTCGATCTCGATCTGTGCGCGGAGATGCTCGAAAAAATGGAAAAGAAATAACACGTCGAGTGTATGGGATTATCGAATCGACGAAACGATCTTGCTGAATAGCTGCTTTGAATAATGGGATGATTTACCGAGAAGAGACGTCGAATTTTGCATGTCAATGGACATTAAATTACAATATTTTTCAACTACACAGCATATATCATATATTTCCAATCGAGGAGAGTGTAAAATTGAAATTAATAAAATATATTCGACAATTGTTTTGCAAATCGAGTATAGTCGTGATTGAAATTGAGCGCACAAAGAATGAGGGTGAAAAAAGAGAAAGGCGAAGTGGTTTACATAATTCACGCGCGTGTGTCACTTGGACTTAATGCGGAACGTATAACAAGAAAATTATCCACTCGAGAACGTTTTTAGAAAGGGGCGAAAGGTCGCGGTTTGCCATAGTGTCTCTCTTTCTTGCTCTCCTCCCCTCCTCTTCAGTGCTCTCCTCCCCCTCTTGTTTGCGCTCTCGAGCCGAAGAGACGCTCCCGCGATGCTCGCAGGGGCTGTTGCTGCTGCTGCTGCTGCTGCTGCTGCTGCTGCTGCTGCATCGCAAGTATATACGGAGGGGTAGCCGGAAGGTTGGCAACAGTGTTTTCGGTGGTGGCTCTCTCACTCGCCCTCTCTCTCTTGCGCGCTAGAGCTCTCGCCCCAACGACACAATAGACGCGAAAAATCATCCATTATCCTCGGCAGAGAGCGAGTGAGAGAGAGATTCCCGAAGGCTGCTGCTGCTGGTCCTTCCTCGTCGCGCGGGACAATGGCGGTACGCCCATATATCACTCCGGGGCGAGGGCTCCTTTTCCAAAAAGCGCGCGCGCGCGCGAGCACGCTAGCTGTTGCACCGTGCGCGTTCAATGAAGGTGTGTGTGCGTGCACCGCTCGCACTACTGAGAAGAGGAGAGCGGGGGCCCAAAATATAACCATTTTCCAACTAGATTCTCGTTTCGCCACGATGTATGCCCCATTATGCCGGGCTTTCGAAAGACCCACCCCTCCGTTTATTGCATATCCCTTCTTTTTTCCTCGCTTCTCTCCTATATATATGGCATCGACAGTTCGCTTTTTATTCTTCCTTTTCTGAAAAGTGAAGTTTTTCGGAGTTGAGCGGAGGAAGACTACTTGGACGCTCTTATGGGCTCGCCTCAGACAACTACGCGCAAAAGTCGAAAGGTGACTTTTTGTCCTGTTTTTTTTTAAGGAGGCAGGATGTTTTAGAGAGCCGCAGATGTTTTCTTATTCTCTTGGCTTTTGTTACGTCAAATTGTAAATTTGTCGCGCGAACCTATGGAATACTGATGTGATTGTTCAATTCTCGGGAAATTGTTCGGCTTCTTCAAATCGCAAGGTACAAAATTTATGGCTTCAACGAAGACTGAAGTTGAAGTCCTATATAGCTACATTGTAAAGTATACATACTTTGTAACTACGACTAGTTCGAAATAAGAATAAAAAAGTAAAGTATTTGTTTAATCTTAAATAAAATTGGACGAGCAAGCATGTATTCGTTAAAAAATGTAGCGAATGTTCTTGTAGATACGTTGATTACTCCGCAGCGTACTTTCAGCTAACGATTACAAAGCTGCGCCCTTATCGCTCTCGATCTTGAATGCATACCTGCGCCCGAGCAATCTCTCTTTCTCTCTCTCTCCTGCATACGCGTACACAAACACACACACACACACACACAAACACACATTATACACACAGTCGAGATTCCGCCGCGAAAGCGACTTTTCTCGTCCGTGCTTTATAACAATATCTCGCTCGTAATATACTTTTTTCGGGTCCCCTTTGGCTCTCGTAAACTTATATATGTATATACCAGGCGCATATACGCGCGGGCCCTAAAAAACGAATGAAAAGTAGAAGGGGGAGTCAGTGTGTGTCTGTGTGTATAAACACACTGGGAGCGCTCATCGCATATATCGAGGATCAGCTCAAGGCTCGATCCTAGCCAGCCAAAACGATTATAATAACTATTTTATCCCGCGTGAATCTGGGCCATTGTGCTCCCCATTCTAAAAGTCATAACACGATATCTACACTGTCACGAGGCGGCGGCGGCGGCGGCCGGGCGGATCGTCCCCGTACACATATACACACATAGACACACAGACAGTGCACACAAAGGGTACTCATTTTCGAGGCGATCATCATCCTCTCAATCCTTATCCGCGCACGCGCACCGCGACGATTCACACTTGGTCGTACTGCCATGGCAATAGCCCAGACGTGGTGGTGGTGGTGGTGGTGTAGCCAAGGCTCCGCGGGCGCAATATTTCACGGCATATTGTTGCCATCTGCACCGTGGGCACGCAACCCCGAAGGAGAAAGTGCGAGCGAGCGCGCGCTTAGGATCGAGCTTTTATTTATCCGCTATTTATCTGGCGAAGGAGCTACCGACGCTCTCTTGCTCGTGTGCTCTGGCGGGGACAGATTTTTCGAAGTTATTAATCGTTGTCGAGTTTTCGAGGCGGCGAGCAGCGCTCTTCTTTTCTCTCTCTCTCTCTCTCAATCTCCTCACCGCTTGCCGCACGCGTGCGCCTTTGTACGGGCGCGCGTCTTTGTATTACGTCTCTCTCTGCGCAGAGGCATCTGCGAGATTGATTTATCCCCGGCGGGAAAACGCGTGGGGAAACGACGCACCCCTGCGATCATCGGCCGGCAATGATGATTCTCCAATGTATATCCTCGCAAATGAATGGTTAATTGATTGAGGCTGGATTTAGACGCGTATAACCGTACTGTTAAAAAGGTGACAATATATCGCCGAAAGAAAATGTTCACGCACTGCTTCACCACCTACGAGTAACGCGAAGAGTCTCTATAAAAGCGTAATATATGTTCCTTGAAGTATCGATTTTAACTATATAAGAAAACTTGTATTTACGCTGTACAATTCAAGCGTGCAACACCGCACCGAGTAAACAGACCCGCCCTCAGTGTATGTTCCATCCACCCGGGATCGTTAAACTGCGAGAGCAAAAAGCAGGGGCCAATGGCTCGTGAAAGGCGCGTAGTTTCATAAATATTAACCGCGGCACTTGGCCATAGCCGCGTATACATACATAAAGATTATTCGTATATAAACCGTGTCAGGACGATAAGTCGTGGTCGCGCGCGTTATCGCGCTTTTCGCACGTGAGACGAATATCGCGAGCGAGGCTCGCGCGCGCGGCCGGAATTAATTGCGCCTTGTCTCTCTCCTCTGCCGCGCCGCGCGCAGAGATAAAGTCGCGGCCGCGCGCACGCGCACGTGGCCTCGCAAAGAAGGAGGAGCGCGCGAGGTAGACAGAGGAAGAGAGTTATAAGGTGCGCCGAAAAGGAGGAAGGCGTGCGCAGATGCCTGCTACTGCTTTGAATAACCTTTTTAAATCTTACGCAATCCAGACACGAGCGAGTTGCTGAACGATTCTTTTCCATTTTTTCAATCAGAAATATATAACGTTATTCTTCCCAGTCTTCGATATCAACGTTATAGGTTGGCGCAGGGTAGGGCGCGCGTCTCGCCATTTTCCCCGCAAAAAATCCGCCAACTTTGCGCTTCCGTTCTCTCTGCGAGCCTCTCCACCCCTTCCTTCCTCTTTCGCTCTCTCTCTCTCTCTCTCTCCCTCTTTCTCTTTTGCTCGGCCGGGAAAAAGATGGAGAGACAGGGCTATACGTAGAAGGCACGGGTGGGCGCGAGCCAGGAATCGCCTCGAGGGGGCCGCCGCGCTAAAATATATTCCAGCTTGTTCCGGTGGAAATAAATAAAGTCACGCCACCACGATCTCTTTCTCCGTCGCGCTTGCTGCCGCCGCACGCGCGCTCTCAACAAAAAACTTGGGGTGCGCGCGCGTGCGAAGACAAGCGCGGGTGGCAGACCTATAGACGTTGGCTTTCGGAAAGTCACACGTTTATTTGGAAGTCCTTCGAGAAGATCCCCGCGCGTATAAGAAAATTACTAATTTAAATAAAAATATTTCCAATAACTACTTGTATAAGAAGGTTTAATTTATTTATTAAAAATGCATTTATTTATAAGAAAATATTATTACACGTTATTCATAAAAAATGAAAAGCCAAACAAGAAAATATAAGATTGCACAGGTTTGACGTCCTCAATTTAAATGCTGTATAAAAAGCCGATATATATATATATATATATATATATATATATATATATATATATATATATATATATATATATATATATATATATATATATATATATATATATATATATATATATATATATATATATATATATATATATATATATATATATATATATATATATATATATATATACTGAGCAATAAAAGAAAGATAAGACTAATCAAGCCAGTACGAAATTACCCCAAGCTCTTTTCGTGTGATTTCAGGAGAGAAGCCGTTCAAGTGCGAGTACCCGACGTGCGACAGGCGGTTCGCCAACAGCAGCGATCGCAAGAAGCACAGCCACGTCCACACGTCGGACAAGCCGTACAATTGCCGGGTCTCCGGCTGCGACAAGTCCTACACCCATCCGAGCTCGCTGCGCAAACACATGAAGGTAATTTATCCTCCCCCCGTTACGACCTCTCGACCCGCCATGCAAAAATTAGTAGCGCGCTCGCGCATGCGCATAAACCGTGGCTCTCTCAGGAATCGAATAATAATAATCATCTGTCGGCCGAGAAGATGTTCACGCGAGAGCGGCCTCGCGGAATCTTAATGGGAAATTACCCCGAGAGAGAGTGGGGCCCATGCCCGTCGAAAAAATCCTTTCGCAACTAACGTCAAAATTTTGCAGCCTCCTTATGCTACTACTTTTTTTCCTCCTCGCTAATATTATTATACCCCGAGAAATATGAATTATCGCTCGCGCGCGGCCGACTCCGCGTCTCTCTCTCTCTCTCTCTCTCTCTCTCTCTCTCTCTCTCTCTCTCTCTCTCTCTCTCTCTCTCTCTTCCTTTTTTATCGTACGCATGAGTTATTGCGCCGGAGCCCTGAGCGCGCGTGATTATTAAATCGTTTTGTTCGGATTGCAAGTGTGGCTTTTCATCTTTTCTTCTTTTTTTGTAGGCGCACGTAAAATGCAAGCTAAATTTGCTCGGACTTTATTACCGAAATTAGTGTTCATTACTCGCGATGGAATAAATTAGACCGATCTCCTCCAATTCGCATATATATAATATTTGCAATTATAGAAGCCCTTAACATTGGATTTTGTATTCTCTTATCACAGGTGCACGGTGTGACGTTGGGCGACGGCAAACTCGGCGGCGGCTACGACAGCGAGGGCGAAGAGAGCAGCAGCAGCGGCGGCAGCCTCTCCGTAACCGGTCACACGGAGTCGCCCCAGCCCTCGCAGCCGATCGCCTCCACGACAGCGACGAGCTCGGCCTCGAACGGCCTCTCCCTGCCCACCGGCAGCACCAATCCCAACAGCACCAGCCCTCCGAACAACAACAGCAGCGTCGTGAACGGCAACAGTCACAGCCTGGCGCAGCTGCAGCAGTCGTCGCCACTGGGACCGACGGGCCACCACCACCTGGCCGAGTGGTCGTACATACACCAGCCGACGGCGATGGCGCCCCAGCACAGTCCCCACCACGGCCACCCGCCCACTCACCACCTGAGCCACCACTTCAGTCCGCTCATGCACCACCAGGCGACGGCCTACTGAACTTAGCCGAGCTCAGCCGTGCGATGGGCCTGCACGGACGCCGGATTCTGAACTGCTTCGCACCAAAGCCGCATCAAAGATCTCTGGGAGACAGAGAAAAAGAGGGGGGAGGGGTGACTGCGCCGGTCGCCCGGCTTGTTTCCGGACCGGAGGTGCAAAAGCTATACAAGCGAGCTCCTTATCGGATGTATACTTTTCCGCGTACTTTCGTCTCGAATCTCGGCTCCCCGTCGAAATTCTTTTGTACATATGATATAGAGCGCTTCGTCGTATGGTGTATCATCATAGCGATCGACCGCGTGCTGCGGATAGAGTCGGAGCTGACCGGCATGTACGCGCACACGCGTCCGTTAGTTGTATCTTTCGCGCACGTTTGTATGTACTGTATTTTATTACCTTAGCGCACTATTTAACGTTGATACTGACCCGACGCGCACTCGGCTGTCCTCAAAGGCCCGGGGCAGGCACTCTCCGACGTCGAGAGAAGCGTTCCACCGCCCTGTGTACACGGAGAGAAATGGTTGAGTAAAAATTACTATACTGTATTGAAACCGGGGGACAGACTCAAATTATCAAAAAAATTACTATACTTTCTAGTAAAAATTGTTATAAATGTAGTAAAAATTACTAGAAATATAGTAATTTTTACTAGAAAGTGTACTAATTTTTTTGATAATGCGAGTCTGTCCCCCGGTTTCAATACAGTATAGTAATTTTTACTCAAACATTTTTCTCCGTGTACGTATCGATATACATAACTAAAAAAAAGGGCTGGGTTCGGTTTTTTATGATAATGAGAAGCGACGATTAACGCTGATATTCACATTAACACGCACGTGCCTCGCCGAATACTACACAATCCATATACACATTAACACCCATACCGGCAAGTCTTTCGAGCTGCGAAACACGTTGTACATGTGATTGAGATTTAGTCGATTAAACGTATATTACGGATACAATACGTCGCGCTTTATTTATTTCATTCGTCCCTTTAAAATCGTTGTTAATTGAGAGATTGGCAATTTTAACGCTTAGAGTTTAATGTTTGTGTATCTAAGTCTCGCGGCTACTACATTGGAATGCTACTATGTTGTTGTCCCCGCCAAAAAATTGCAATCCTGGGTAATTGCACTGAATTTGAAAATATACTTATTTAGTAAATTGTTCGATGATGATCGTTTAAATTGTAATGCTTTAAATGTGTTTCTCGTACTGGTGATCATATACACTTTTGCCATCTTTAAAAACTATATTCACAGTTATCTCACCAATTTCGGGCATTTTATATTAGTTTTATTGGGATTAAGTAATTGATTACTTATTCTTAACAAATATCTGTTGTTTATTAAAATCCAAACATTTAAAAATTTATACACAATTCTTTCCTATTGAAATATTAATTTTTATATTTTATTAAATTGTTTAACGAAATTTAAGGAAAGAGATTTTATTATGATACAACACTAGAGAATTTCATGTTTCTTCAGCCTGCATTTTCATTACAATATGAAAATTTTTAAGAGTAATATTTTTTTCTCGTGAATTTCACTACACATGATTGTATCTAACTACTTAGTAAATCATTCTTTTTAAATATTTGAGATACATCGAATTCCACATAATTAAAACATCAACGATGAACAAACGATAATTTATATAAGATTTTTTTTTTCGATGTCTCAAGGAATATCACATATTTTTCATTTAAAAAAATTTTTGTTCTCAAACGTAATCTTATTAAACTACTGCCGGACCTGAAGTATTATCGTTACAAAATTAGCTAAATTTCCTTGAAAATTTCGACTGTGTATATACAAAATTTTCAAAGCCTACATAGATATTAAGACTATTTAAAATAATCGAAAAGAAGCCGATGTTCGTTACAGAACTATACATGCACTGAGAAAAATTTTTTGGAATAATTATGAGACGATTGGTTAAAATTACTATACTGTACGCGCAATCTGACCACAGACTGGTAAAAGTGACCTATTTATTAGATTTCTAATAATTTTTACAGTTTGACTAAGAAAAACTACAAGAAAAGTATTGTAAAATTTAACATAAAAAAGTTGGAAAAATTATTAGACAGTATAGTAAAAATCACAAGTCATAAATTTTACCAGGCAACTGGCAAATATTCTTAAACTTTATAAGAATTTTTTCTATAGAGCTGACAGAATTTACAAGACAGTATAGTAATTTTTACGATATATATATATATATACAGTATATGTGCAGCACTGCGCATGCGCGCTATAAACAAAACACGAGGGCATGCGCGCTTAACTCGTCATAACCTGCAATGATGTAGCCCTAACAACTAATTTAAAACGATATAATTTCAGTATAAATAACTTTAATTAACACTTGTATAATTAATTAATTAATTAATTAATTCAAATAATTCTCTATGTATTCATTACAAAATTATTTTAAAAATACGTGAAGAACGAATTCACTTTAACGGGGTGCCATAGTCCTACCATTACCGACCGAGCAATTCACACAGTTTCAAGCTGATTAAAAATAAAATACGTCGAATCACAAAAAATCAAGAGAACACTCTTCTGTGTTTTTTAACGTTCTATCATTCAGTCAAAGTTTGGAGTCGAAATATCAAGTCATTTCTGCAAAAACTTTGAACAAACGAAATTTAATTTCGTTCAAAGTTTTTGAAAAAACGGCTTGATATTTCGACTCCAAACTTTGACTGGATGATAGAACGTTAAAAAACACAGAAGAGTGTTCTCTTGATTTTTTGTGATTCGACGTATTTTATTTTTAATCAGCTTGAAACTGTGTGAATTGCTCGGTCGGTAATAGTACGAGTAAGGCATCCCCTTAAGAGTGTCAGTATAATGTAACATATGTAGACGATTCGGATTATAAACACGCAAGTGTACGCGGTGGCGCAGTCGGTAAGAAGTTCGCCTTTCAACTAGGAGACCCAGGTTCGATTCCACGCTCCGGAGGTTTTTTTTCATCATAATATTTATTTTATAATTTATTTCTTGTGTGATATGTATTCATATGCGTTCTCTTGTGGGAAAGTATATAACAATTGGCTAAAAATAATTTTTTTCTGTATTTTTCGAACATTTACAAAAATTACTATACTGGCTAATAAAAATTACTAGATGAACAGTCTGTGGTCGGATTCTAAAACTAATATAGTAAAATTTCTCTAAGTTCTTTGTAAATATTCCAAAATTCTTCTCTCAGTGTGTGAAATATAAATGATCTATGCAAAATAGACGTAAGTATTGTAAATCACGAAACCGTGACGTCGTCTCTATATCTTTATAATGTATATTATTTGCAATAGTTACAGTAAACTATAAAATTATGGATTCGAATATTTTGAAAATGATGCGAACATTGTAGATAATGATAAGTAGATGCGTAATCGTGTAAATTAAATACGCGAGAACAAATGTATAATTGAATATAAGAAAAATCTACGTATGTCTTTAAGTTTGATGAGTTGTGAAAAAAAAGAACTATCGTTTAGTGTATGATATTAATGATCATGTAAAATGTATTACAGTGTGATAATTGTAAATAATACTTGCGTCTATCAAGATTAATTGAATTGAATGATTTTAACGTATAAAGGGCGATCTATAATATAGTTATTGCTATCTTGTCTTTTTCCTCGAATCGAGTCCGCGCGCGTCATCAGCGCCTCATCACCGCCAAAAGCTGTCGATGTCGAAAAAAAATATGTTGCGGAACACCGAAAAACCTGTAATACACGTGTCGGCGACACGTCTTCAAACGCTTCGACCGCATGAAAAAGGCCGATTATGTTATTTGAAGAAAAAAAAAGAATAAGCACAAACATACACAAACAAAAACACTGAATGTCTCGAAGGAATTATAAGACAGCATCGACTCGAATAAAGATTTTATCAACAATATCATTAGTTTTGCCTTTATAAATGTCCCGAGCCTCGATCAAAAAACCAAATCCAAATAAGAGAAAGCGAGAGAGGAGAGGGGGGGATAACGTCGGAGACTTGTTTAGGACCGTTAGGGGATAGCGCGCGAGCTCGGCTTATTTTATTCTCGCATCGAAATTTATGAACGAACGAGATAATAAAATGCGCCCCGGCATTCGGCGCCTCAGCGTTTCTTCTCTTTCTCTCGCTCGCTCGCTCTCTCATCTCTTCTCCTCCTCCTTTTTTTCTTCTCCCGGGTGGAAGGGCACGACCCGCGATTGCGTGACGAGGACGCACGGGCGTCATTTTTTCGATTTCTCGGCTGTACGCGCAAGATTGCGTCGGGCAATGCGTCGGTGATAAATAACGAGAGGTTGCGGTCCGCTGGTATACGCATCGATGCGAAGTACAAGAGCGTTACCGTATCAATTCTTATCGCTGAACAGTTTTGTCACGCGTCGCCGTAAATTTTTTTTTCCAATTCTATCGGATTTCATTTTTATCAAGAGCATAATTTTACGATAATGCTATATTCGTTTTAATATGTTTTTTAAAACATTAATCTTATTCCCAAAAAACTTTGTCATTCGAGATGTTTACATCGGTTTGATCCCTTGGAAGTGATAACATGATATTCAAGAAGGTTAATGATCGTAGCTTACCTCCATTAAGACTATTCAAGTTTTTAATAAGAAATTTATTTATAAATAAAATTCTTAATCTTTCATAAAATACAAATACAATAATAGCATTTTAACGACAATTCGGTTGTCAAAATATTTTTTTCCGTTGTATTATTTACCTTAATGAAACGACGCGCGCATAGTGACAGTGATGTGTGTAGCGTATATAAAAAAAGAATAATTATGAACATAATAAGCTTGATTGCTCGGCAATCAATTAGACAAATTTTGATAAAAATTCAAGGAATTTTAATTGAATGAATATTTATCGACATCCGCTTATTATCACGTCTTAAGTTTAATAGCTTTTAAGACATAATATATAAACACACAGAGTTTCAAATCTACGCGGTCAGGGACATTCGAATGCATATTATGCGCAATATTTCTTCGGCCCGGCGCGACTGGCATAAATCTGGCGTTTTATCACTGAGGGTCATTAAAAATTAATTATGAATTTTTCTGCGCCGAGTCTCTACATTTTCGTGTACAATATACATATATATGTTCTCGTGCACACGAAAATTCACGTTTAGGGGCTATGTAGCAGCAGCTCTAGGCTAGCTGATCGATAGTCAAATCTTGGGGGATAAATTATAGCGGCGACTCGCACGCGGCCCGAGGAAGAAACTACGGAGAGAAAGAACTCGCGCTCGCCTTGGCGCCATCGAGCGTCTAGCGCGGAGCTCAGCTCTTTTCTCATCTCTCTTGCTATATAAAAAATGCCGAAGAGATAACATCGCGGGCCTTATACCAGAGACTCTCCTCTTCCCTCTTTCTCTTTCTCCATTTCTCTGTGTGTGTATAACGAACGCGTATACATATACACACAGGGGAATTTTATTGCTCGATATCTAGATGAATTCGTCAGATGATTATCCCGATCCCGAAAATCGAGAAGAGAGAGAGAGAGAGGAGAGAAAAGGAGGAGACGGGGAAGAGTCTGCACGAGGATAATGCTGTTGTTATGGCGCACAGGCGCGCCGGAATTTTCGGGGAAGGGGCTGCCCGGTGACACGCCCCTGACGAGATCACGCGAGATTGCGCCTCCGCGGAGAGAATCCGTGATTCGGCGCTCAGCTGCCGTTGCCCCTTCGCGCGAGACTTATCTCGCCCCGACGGCAGGGCAGTACTGCGTGTTTTGTAGGCAGCAGCCTATGCGCGCGCGCGAGCGATTCTACTTTTCCCTTTTTCTCGTCCCCGCTAACTTTTATGATGGTTTCCAGGAAAAAACGAATCTTTTCTTCTGGGACATTATTAAAGGAAGAATTAAATGCACGGTGGACTTTATTTAATTACCGTGTCACCTATAATTAATTTCTTTAATTTAGTGTAAACATATTTAGAATTTAAATACTTTCTTGTTGTTTTGTACAATGTTATGCCAAAAATATTTTCATTTCATTACTTTTAGTTTTTCAATTTAACGATTATGTACATATTTGCCGAATTAATAAATTTTAAGTACATTTATAATATAGCGTACAGCAATAAATATAACCATATTGACTTTTAGAATTCTTTTCTGGTTTGTGAGTTATTAAAATAATAAATTTTCAGCTAATATACATCTAATCTTGGGACTTTAAGATTATGGATCTTTGAAGATAAATGGGAAGATTTTATCTAATACAGTTTTTCAGTGTTAACCGTGACGGCAGCGATGACTTTTCTGACGTTGCTTCTTTTAATTATATCTTATATTAAAATAAAAAGGCCGTCACAAAGTTTTTATTTTTTCAAACTAAGAATAATAATTAAATTTTTTAAATATCTGCAAAGTAGAAACTTTAAATTAATATCGTAGTATGAAATCATTGATTCACTTTGAGTCGACAAAAGGAAAAGAATTTCATAGTACGTATATAACATACAGTGATACAACAGACCTGAAAATATTATTGAAATCGTGAACTGTTCATCAAATATGTAACGCCATATCGCAGAGATCGATCTATTGCCGTTCTATGTTATTTAAGCTGGCCGGTAAAGCACGACAAGTTTTGATAGATATTATCTTCCTTCTTCGCTGTCTGTCTCTCTCTCCCTCTCTTTCTTCCTCTTGGAGCGCAATTGTAGCAATCTTTTTCATATATATATATATTTACGTTAAGGTTCGTAGGCACGATTCACATGGGATGCAACACAAGTCAACCCTTGAAAAATCTCGATAAATTTCCTTATTTTTATCGCGACCACGAGCAACATCGCACGCGTGAACTGATGCTCTTTTTTCGTACTTTTGTACCATCTTTCTCTTCTTTTCTCTCCCCTCCTTGTCCTCAACTACACTCGCCTTATTTCAGCCTTATCGATCTTTCTTACGAGCTGACATTCGGTATACCACGTCGGAAGACGGTGCCAGTGCAAAAACGAATCGAGAGAGAACAAACAAGAGAGAAATAGACAAAAACAGTCATAGGGTTGAAAAGAGGCAAAAGAGAAACATAAAGAAGCAGAAAAGTAGAAAAAATTGACAGATGCCGAAAATGTTAATGATATTTTTTTTTAATGTACTACTACAACTTTACTTTTTGGTGGATTTTATTATTTACAAAACTATCTGAATTATATTACATTTTCTGGGTGGTGTTTTTCTTTTTAAGAAACCCTTAACGTAAACAATATCAAAAGATTAAAATCCATTATAATAATATTTGTATTTAATTTTATACAAATATAGACACGTGTAAATGCAAAATTATAATGCTCTAGAACAGAATTATGTTTTTAATTCCGAATTTGGTTCAGCTTTTTGAATATATATAAATGTTTTGAGATATAACAACAATGCATTGTTACCCCTTAAGGGGATGCCTTACTCGTACTATTACCGACTGAGCAATTCACACAGTTTCAAGCTGATTAAAAATAAAATACGTCGAATCACAAAAAATCAAGAGAACACTCTTCTGTATTTTTTAACGTTCTATCATCCAGTCAAAGTTTGGAGTCGAAATACCAAGTCATTTTTGCAAAAACTTTGAACAAAGCGAAATTTAATTTCGTTCAAAGTTTTTGAAAAAACGGCTTGATATTTCAACTCCAAACTTTGACTGGATGATAGAACGTTAAAAAATACAGAAGAGTGTTCTCTTGATTTTTTGTGATTCGACGTATTTTATTTTTAATCAGCTTGAAACTGTGTGAATTGCTCGGTCGGTAATGGTAGGACTATGGAATCCCGTTAATCCGGAGCTTAGATTTCGTACATAACTTTAGTATATTTTGATTTGCAATATTAAACTATCACAACTAAAACATTAGTTATTGATCTTAACCTTTTGATTGTCATTTTTGTAAAATAGTACTAAAATATTCACAACTGGAAAGTTTTAAATCTCTTGAATTTATTTCTAGGTAGCTTTATTTATATTTTTAAATTAAAAAACATATTCCAAACTCTTAGCCAAAGCCGTTACCCGGAAGCCTGGCACTCCCTTAGCGTTGATTGAAATTGTACATACAAAGATTTTTACATTCTGATCGTTAAATCGTCATTTTTACATTTGTCCTATTTATACACGCCAATGTACATTGAATTTAAAAAGGGTGAAAAGCTGTACGTCATCTAAGCCATATTTATGATACTGCAACATTTGCTAAGAGATCAAATAAAATTAACAAAGTTTAATAGTTTCGCACATTTAACATGTTTGTATAAAACTTATAGTATTATAAATCAAATCGAACAAAAATAAAAAATGTTATAGGAAGTTCTCGAGTAGAATTGTTATATAACTTGTCAGCGAGTGTAGTATGCAACAAAGTCCAGAAATTAATGACTAAAGCATCCAATACTTCAGCGTGATTCTTACCTCAACATACGGCTGCCAATATTGTAGAGGACAAGAGAGAAGTAAAGGGACAGATAGGTTCCAACAGAGAGAGAAGGGGGAGAGGGAGAGAGAGCAAATCTCTTGTGTACGTGAATCGACGCTCTCTCGTGCATATAAGCGCGCGTGCGCGCACAGCCGAGCATGATCTACGAGGGTTATTACAACGGCAGCGAGGCACGATCACCGCGCTTTCTCTTTCTCTTCCTCTGCCTCTCCCTCTCCTCCTCCTTCTCTTCTTTTCTTCGCCGGTATATACGTACACGCGCGGACAGTGGGAGGAGGAAGGAGAAAAGAAGCAAAGGAAAGGCGCTTGCCGCGATATAACATTCCGCGCGCGGACCTGCAGGGCCGTAGTCTAGTTGCGAGCATGGCGCGCTCGCGCGTGCGATATAAATTTTGAGGTTCGCTTTTTGATTTATTGCCGTCCCGGCCATTTTTCTCGGCTCGCGCGCGAGAGAGACGGGATTGCTCATTATTTGCCACGAAAAATCTACGAGCGCGCCTTGACTTACGTGCGCGCACCTCTCTCTCTCTCGCCCCCATCATCCGCTGTGTCCAAACACAATGGTTTTCAAAACATCGTGACGCGATAAGAATTGCCTGCGCGCAGGGTGCATCACTTTTTCTGAGCCTGTATCGACGTTTATGCGGAACGGTTCTTATCTTGTTATTGCCAAACGAACTTTTGCGATTATTACTGTGTTTTAAAAAATTAATGATACGGAGAGAAATGTTTAAAGGACTCTGAATGTGTAGAAACGTATACGCATACCTTTTGTAATTATTATTCAAATACTAAAAACGCATAAAATTTAATGAAAAATAAAGACAGATAATAATCAAAAAAGAATGACAAGTAATTCAATTAATTTGTTGGCTAAAAAAGTAAGTCAATTAATTTTTTGGCTAAAAAAGTAAACAATAGCAATACGTATGCTGCATACTGTCAGCTGGCAAATGCTCGACACGCGCGGGTAGAGAACGAGAGGGAAAGAAAGGGGTTAGCGCAGAACGTAAAGCATCGAATGCGAATGAGAGGAGCGCGCGAGCACGCGGCGCGCAATTTGCCGGGGCTCTCGTTTGTCACTGGAATCTAAACCTCTATCTCTTCCGCGCGCGCGCGCTATACTCTTTTCACCCGGCAATCCGACGTTCATTTCGTTGATTTACTCCCGCCCGTTCTTTCCTTTCTCTTTGCTTCGTACTGTTTCGGCGGATTTCTCAAATTTTTCAGCACGAATTGCGGTTTTAATTTGAAAAAATCTTTATATGATAATTTAAAATATTATTTTTTTATAAATAACTATTAAAATTGTACAGTCGTTTGTGACAAGACATAATATAAAGGAAAAATTAAATACGAGAAGATAAAACTTTTATAAAAGTCACAAATTAATTTCTACTGCGTCTTCATATATATACACACACACACACACACACACACACACACACACACACACACACACACACACACACACACACACACACACACACACACACACATACCTATATGTATATATTTGTTTACGACGTTGTAATGATAAATGCACCTCTGCTATTGGACCCTCAGATTGTAATATATTACAGGATACAATTTCTCTTTATGTACAATAGTCATATACAAAAATAAAACAAACATTAAGATACATGAATGTGAAAACTATACTCTGAAGCAATTTACTTCGCATCTGTGGGTCAATTAGCAAGAGCCTTTTAAATATTTTTCGAATATGAAACATTTTATTAATTTTGCCTTATCGGGTACGGAAAATAATAACATCACAATTGGTCAAAGGGAAAGCCGTTTTGTCGTGTGCAAGTTCTCGAATGAATTTCAATTAAAATATTCTCATGAAAGTAAATATGTATATGAACGTATACGATTCATAAGCATTTTTATTGATCATTAATTAAAAATAAAAAGTAATAATAAAAAGACTTTTTTATTCGATATTCAATGCTCATAAACCGGTGGTTTTCAACATTTAAAGTTCTTGTCCAAATACTAAAAATCTTGAATAATAAGTGCACGCATAAAACGGGTCTTCGCTTTTGAGACTCAAGGACCTCGTTGACATGCGCGCAAAAATTGCCACAACGGCAATCATAAAGCTGCTTTACTATATATGATTTCATGCAGTCAATAAAAGCGAGGCGAAACGATTTTCGAAGAAATATTTATTATGTATTTCTGGAGACAGCTTTTATTCTTCGAGTAATTTGTCGACGGTCGCTCTCCCTAATATATCCAGATTCGAACGACGACACGTGCAGGTCCGACATTACTAATGACTACAAATGATTTGATTTGATGCATCTTGTGGCCCGGGGATCCTATTTCGGAAAAAACTAATTTTGACAAGATAAGATCTCGTATTAATCGAAGAGCGCTCGAATAAAGCGCCCGGCGCGCGTAAATGGGCCACAAAGACGGGATTCCAGGCGAGTGGTCGCGCCGGCGCGGGGCGAATAGGGCGCAATATTATAAATTATTTATTTGCGTTTCCAAATGATCCTTGAAAAATCACAGTATTATGCTAATGCAACGATTAACATATTGGGAAGAGCCAACATGATATTTCAACTGGCTGGGCCCGCGGTGCGTGCGTGCGCGCTCCTCGGGATAAAAAGAGAGGGAGAGACCCAAGAATGAAGACAGAGATAGAAAGAGGGAGAGCACCCGAGCACGGGATACGAAGAGAGAGAAAGAGAGGATGAAGAGACGAGCGTAAAAGTCACCTACGGCAAACAAATTTTTTTCCGAAAATTATCAAAGATACTGTGGGTCCGCACGAACACTGAGCGCGCACGCGTTAAAATCATTCGCATATGCGCAGCAAGCCACGCTTTAAAGAGCGAACGGGACAGAGAAGGGAAAAAAAGGAGAAATTGGGCGAGAAGGCGCATAGAGAGCTGGGGTCGAAGCGCCCGCCGCCGCCGCCACCACCACCGCGCGATGATTCATGGCTGCGAATCGGTTCGCACGCTCTTTCTTTCGTACACCCGCGAGGGGTACGTGCACACACGCGCACGGCCGCTCTCTGGTGCGGTTGATCATAAGCAACGCAAACGTAATTAACGTTGGCCTATCATTATGTGGTAGCGAGCGACCACTCCCTCGTCACATTATATGTTTATAAATCAGGCCCGACGACCAGTAAAATACGAAATATGCGAACGCGGCCGCGCGCGTATACGCGGACGGTCTGGGGAGTCCGCAGGGGGAGAATAAAAAAGAAGAGGGAGAGAGAGAAGGAGAAGAAATGGAAGGAGGGAGGAAGAGAGAGAGAGAGAGAGAGAGAGAGAGAGAGAGAGAGCGAGAAAGAGAGAATTGCAGGTAGAGGAATTCTTATGCTAATGATTTTATGACTGGGGAAACGAATGCTCGTCATATTTTTAATCGTGCCTTTTGCATCTTCTCACATTGTTTGCGTCGTGCATAGGCCGCGGGATGGAGAGGGAGGCGAATAAAAAACGAAACTACCCGCGTTTCGACGTTATTAAAAATCGACACGTATAACGTGTCTCTATTATGGATGGCCTATTTTATTGTGGCCAGTTTTATTGTTACAAGTAGAACACCTGACCATCGTGTAGAAAGTAGATTGGTGAAACACATGTAGAGTATTTCTTCGTATTGCTATTATTCAATTTCTACATATTTATTCTAGTATTTATTGGTAGTTTAAGATTCAGTTTTTCATCGATACTTATTGATTTCTACTATCATGACTGTTTATAATGTAAAACTATTCTTAATGTATATAATGTTCACACGTCAAAAAAATTTGTTAACAAAAATTTTCATTTTTATAAACAATTTTTTCCGCTGATTAGTAAATATAATTCCTTGTAAATGATGTGTAAAACATAATAATAAATTATAAGTGGAAATAATGATCTTAAGAAAATATTGAAGCTATAAAAAATTTTTTTCCAGCTTTTAACAATCATTGCTTTAATTTTCTCTTTGTGACGAATTGAAAAGAAAAAATGGATGACACAAATAATTAGTCAAAGTCAAAAATTCAAAATAAATAATAGAAAAGAGGAAAATTACATAATTAACATAATTCCTTTAGACTGAAGTTTTATGAGGCGAAAAAGGAAGAGCAAAGTCCAAAAAACGAAATATTCAGCAAATCAGCAAGGTACCGCACTTGAATTATAGTGAACATTATTTTCGTTTTTTATAACATTTCCCGAAATCGATTTAAAATGTGAATTGAAGTTGGAACGGACATTAAAAGAAATAAATTATGCAGTGGTGAAACAAATCACATGTCTTTTCAAATTTGCTTGCCTTCTCTGTCCTGTCATTTTCTTTTGTTAACTTTAACACTCTTGAGATATTCCATATGTCACATCACGTTGCTTCAATAATCAAGGTCTCTGTACAAAATAGAGGTAATCACTTTGATGTCATCTTTATAAGGTCCAAAATATAAGCAATGACTTTCATGCTACGTTTATAATAGCTAATTATCTGAGACGAATCTGCAATCTTGTACAACCTAGAATCGTTGCATAAACTACAATTTTAATCTCCATACATCACTGAACAATAAACTATGTTATGCATAAATTATCAAAAATAAAGTTATTCTTAGATAACATCATAGAAGATTCCTGTTTAATAAGGTCAAACAAATAAGAAAATTCAGAACCCGAAAATTTTTTCATTTACTCTCTAAAAATGAATAAATGAAGAGACGTTCACATGTGCGAATGAGTGAAAAAAAACTTCAGTGAATATTCACCTATTGAAGCAGTGGCATAAAATTTCCGCTCCCTAATAAGTTTTCACTTATTTATTAGAGAGTATATTATAGAATAAAAGTAGCTTACACTGACTGCAACAGCTCTCCCGCTCTCTATCTGTAATAGGCCAAGTTCAGAGTACTCTTAAGAAACTGCACATCCCCCTCAATTATACAAGAGCCGTATCAGCCCATCGATTTCCCGTAAAACGCCCTCGAATGCAAAATGCGCGATCCTGATCGTAAAACTCGTTACCGCAGCCCCCTACAGAATTACAGCGCAATACGAGCGTACGGTGCACTCGCTCTACTCTCGCACCCACATATACCGTGAAAAATCGCACGAGAACGCCTTTAATGTAGGCGCAATTCTCCCTGCCCTTGGCAATATCTTGCTTTGCGTATATGCAAAGGAGCTTTCGCGCGTGTATATGGGTTCGGGCGGACACAATGCGCACGTCGAGAGAGCGAGAGAGAGCGAGCAGGTGCTTCACGTGGTGTCCGGGATCCACCCACCCACCCACGTACGGTGAAAATACACTTGCGCCGCGCGCGGCGTGCATTTACCTCTCCATCCTTGTTTTGCTCGCGCGCGTCTTTGTTCGCTCGGCCGACACCTTGACGGATATCAACTCCCGTGTAGTAGGCATATTATAATGCGCTGAGGGGGCTGCGCGGCGCATTGAAGCCGGGAAGGCGCCTTTCCCCCTTTTCTCTTAATAAATATACGCCGAGCGGGCGGCGTTTACACGGCTCGGGTATGCCACTGACGCGCGCTCGGCGAAACGTATTACGCCTCCTCGCGGGAGAGCTAAGCGCGCGCGCACGCTCCTAATTACACGGCGTACGGGTGCATGCGCTCTATCTCGACCGCGCGCGCGGAGAACGAACGATAGCACGAGAAGATAACAGGGAGGGCGGGTGCAAAGCCCGTGTGTGTGTGTGGACGTGTATCTTTAATCTCAGAAATTCCTAGCGTCTTTTATTATGCGTGAAAATGCCGGGCTTTCTCGCTTCCATCAACCTTTATATTCTTTCGGGGGACTTGATTTATCCCGGGTTAGGGTCGCGCTCGGTTCTCGCCCGAGAGTCGCATGCTTCTTTCGGCTTCTTTCTTTTTTGGCGGACGCACACACAGCATTACATGCGCGCCTCTCCCTCTCTCTTTCTCTGGAGAAAAATGGGATTTAGACGCCCGACGCGGCCAATGCGTACCGTAACACCTGCACAAGTGTCTTTTTGCTGACCTGTTTACTTGCTACGTATTCAATACATAAAATTGTTCAATTTATCATCTTATACCAAGTGAAATATTGTTATTGCAAATGGTAAAGAAGAAGACAACCATCATATTAGGTGATTACCTAAAAAAAATCTTATAAAATTATTAATTATATAAATAATTATTTATTAAATTTTTATATTTACAATATAATCGTACAATATAACGTTCAATAGATTGTGAGTTTAACTGGTACCTCGATACTAATTCATTTTTCGTTACCTGTACCTGATGTATACCTCATGACAGTTAGCATAATTATGGTATAGGTCCAGCTGAGGAGTCTGCTAGCAACTTTTAAGAAATGGATATCAAAAACATGTAAAAATATCAATAAAACTCATATGCCAAACCAACAAACCAACCTTATAGGATGCAGCCGGATAAACTACATCATTCATCATTTTGTAACTATGTGCCAGATAAAAAAGATATTATATTTATAAGGCTCGAACGTAAACAATTTAAAACATGAAAGTGTAATTGCCCGATTGTAGTTATTCTAAAACAAATACTCACTATAGTATAGATTGAAGTGTAGGCTAATCAATCAATTATTTCTTTTCGACAATGAATTTCTCTAAAGACGAACTATAATTTTCTAAAAAGTGATTTTTGAATATTTTATAGGAGCTACTTTTGAAGATAAAAATACCTAAAACTTAAATAATATGATCATTATATTTTTTTAAGTATCAAGGATTTTTAGTTATAGTGTTTTTCGTTGTAGTTATAGTGTATACGCCTATTTTTATAAATTTTTTACATGCCTTTTTATATTCTGTTTTATAATTTCTGAAAAAGAAGAAAAAAAATATGTTTGACGATGAAGCGACGCGAACAAACTATGTAATATTTCTGTTTTATCCATGTAAGTCTTATAATGTCTGTATTATCATTAGCCTTATAATCATAATTTGTGTTTTTATTGACTCATAGAAAGTCGACATACTCGATTATTATTTTATGAAAAAAAAAATTTAATTATTATAAAACAAGAAAAATTATTTGTAAAAATTTACTTGCATCAATTATGATTCCAATTTTTATTAAATGATAGAGTTATCACTTCTAATTTGTGAATTTTTACTTCGAAAATATTTCATTGCGATTATTAATCTTTTAAAAGTCGTCGGCTTAGTGGAAAAGACGGACAACACCATTTGATTTTAGCTGGAGTTGTCCTTTTTTCCACTAAGCCGACGATTTGAGACATGAGTTTTATTCGTAAATTTAATGTATAGTGCTGTAATGATTCGAAAAATTTCAGTTACAGACTGTTTTGGTTTTGTTTTCTTGCTGATGAGCCCAACAAACGAAACACTGCACGATTAATTCCAAGTTTGATCAAATTATCCAACGTTTTCTTATCAATATTATTTTTAAGCTTTGACATATTTGTTCCGTATGATACTTATTTCTCATTTTGCCCAATATTTAAACATGAAGGCTTACCACTTTAGAGAAAAGCTTTAGTTTGCCTTTTTCAGTATTACAAAATGTGGATTCTTGTTTTTTAGTGAATATACATTACATGTAAACCTTTCTAATCTTCAAAGAAACCTGTTTTATAGATAGCTTTTCGATGATATATTTTAACACAAAACTTTTTCAGAGATTTAATCGATGCCCTCTACGAAAAGTATCATGATTCAGGATCCGACGAACACTAGCCCGTTTCAGCGTTTGTAATGAAGACTAGCGCGTATTATTGGTTTTTGCCAATGACTAACACGATTCGTTAGATTGTGGCGAAGACTAACGCATGCCAGTGTTAGCTGCGAAAAAATAGTACATTTCAGGTGGTTCTGACAAAAACTATCACGTTTCGAGAGATTACGAGAAACAGTACCATTATCTGAACCGTTTATTTGAGTTCTTAACATCTGCGACTTGCGAGATTTACGAAATCACGGTTTACTCTATATTCATTTTGAAATTTTTCATGATAAGCTTTGATTTGCATTCGGAAATTAGCGCAGTCACCACCAATACTTATTTGGAGAGTGTCGGGGGTCCGGATCACGGATCCGGCTCAAACTTTGGGATATATTTTTGGATGTGAAAATATGAAGAAAGCTGCAATATTAGATAGACCGTTGCGCTCTAAAAAACTCAAGTTCTGGATATTGTTAGTTTTATTATCAAAAAGTCGTGAAAAAAGTCTCTTTTTCAAACGGTAACCATTCAATCTTGAAAAGTCATTTGCTTTTTTAAGATTTAACAAATATTAATTCCTTCGAAAGTTATAATGGTAAAAATGTCCAGAACTCGAGTTTTTTGGAGCGTTAGGGTCTAATATTGCAGCTAAAGCATATTTCTTCATATTTCCACATGCAAAAACATATCTCAAAGTTAGAGTCGAATCCGTGATCCAGATCCCTGACACTCTCCTAGTTAGTACATAAGTATATAAGTTTCTCTCGCAGGCTGCCGAATCACGTTAGTTTGCAAAGTCGCGAATCGTACTAGTATCGTACTATATAATTTTCATTGCAGTTTTGCGAAACGTACTAGCCTTCGTGAGGAAGCAACGAAACGTGCTAGTTTTCATAGGAGGCGTCGTAATATAGATAAAGTATAAACATTTTTTAAATAAATGTTATAGTTTTCAAAAGACTTTCATAAAGTACGTTTTTGATAATTGAAAGTATAGTTTCTCACCCCAAAAAGGTGTTGTTGAAAAATAATTTTTGTTATTGTTTAGTCAAATCTGATTGGACGAGTGTCCCTAGTGGAAATTTAATTTGGGCAAAACGGTTTAAAACAATTCGTAACTGTTCAAATCTGTTTAAAACTGTTTATTAGTGTGAATTTTTGGATGTTTAAAACAGTTCTAAACAGTTATGAACAATTTTGAACAGTTTTGAACAATTTTGAATTTTTGTATTGAAAATGTACTGATCAGACATTTATTTGATCAGTTTAAAACAGTCTTAAATAGTTATGAACAATTTTAAAGAGTTTTAAACAATTCAGAATTATTATATTGAAAATGTACTGATCATCAGGAAATTATTTGAAATAGTTTAAAACAGTTTTGAACAGTTTACAGCAGTTTTGAGTAAATTAAATTTCCAGTAAGAAAGCGACTTTTCGTCATATCTGCGACGACGGCGACATTAATAACTGTTCAAAACTGTTCAAAACTATTCTAAACAAATTCATATTGTTCAAACGAAAGTTCAGAACGGATTAAAACTGTTCAAAATTGTTTGAAACCATTCATAAATGTTCAAAACCATTTAAAACTGTTTAAAACAGTTCATAACTGTTCAAAATTATTTTAAACTGTTTTAAATAAATTCTTATTAATTAATAATAGTTTAATACAAAAGTTCAAAACAGTTTTAAATTGTTCGTAAATGTTTAAAAAAGTTCAAAAGTGTTCAAAACTGTTTAAAACTGTTCATAACTCTTTAGAACTGTTTTAAACGTCCAAAAATTCACACTAATAAACAGTTTTAAACGGTTTTGAACAGTTTTAAACAATTTTAAACAGATTTGAACAGTGACGAATTGTTTTAAACTATTTTGAGCAAATTAAATTTCCACTAGGGATCGGTACATGTAAACGAGGGATAGTTTCGATGGTAGAAAAAATTTTTTCGAGCGAAAATTGTATTTGCTTCTATTGAGATTGGTGGTCGTGACGTCACACAGGCAACATAACCTCAAGGAATAGGGAAAGAACAACGGGCAGCATAGCGTTTCTACGTGTTTCTTCATTTAACTTGACTTTAACTTGAAAGTTTTGCGTGAAAATGAGGATTTCAATTAATGAAATTTGTTTATTTACTCATTCGTCACCTTCTTGCCGCAATTTCGTTGAAGGTAAACGTGTTTTAAACGCTGATCATGTTATATTTTGTGGTAAACGCAGTGCAGACGAAGATTGTGTGAACTTCCTAGCTTTTTGCTTACAAACATCGAATATGCGAAGTACTCCTCATGAAATTGCTGGCTCAATTTCCTATACAGGAAAAATCATAGATATAAAATGCTCTTGCAAAGCAGGGTTAAGCAAAAAATGCAAACACAGTGTAGCAGTTCTCTTACATTTGAACAGGTTAGTTTAGAATTTTTAGTATCCAAATTAAAATGTAATAAAAAGAAAATCATGACAAATAATTTTATGAAGATATTATAAATTTTTTTTTCTATAATGTTTTTAGACTAGATGTTTTGGAGTTAGATCTAATATCGTCTACAGATACCAAATGCTTACGGAAAATGCCTTATACAAAGTCCATGGAAAAATATGCACCTTGTCCATTGTTCGATCATGATTGCTTAGAGGCAAAATCAAAAATAGGATACTCTGTAAAGCTAAGCGAAGAGGATAGAGATAGAATCGATAATATTCTTATGAACAGGAACTAACCCTCAGCTTTGTATAAGCATAAGTACGGATAGATTCAAGCAGTAATTTTATTCAAAGCAATCATGCAACAATTATAGATTTTTTTACTTTCGAATCAATTTTAAAATGAAATACTATTTAGAGAAATGATCTTTATTTTAATGTGCATACATTTATTTACAATGTGTATAATAGGTTATTCCAATTATTTTTTAATTATATTTATTAGATGTGGAAGACACGAACCTCAACTTACTGAAGATAGTAATAACAATGAAATTAAATTTTACTATATGCCAGAAGTGCAATTAAAAGTAATTTTTATGGATATCTACATTATTTCTCGATAAGGAACTCGTATATCTGCACTGCGTTTACCACAATAAAAGTATGAGATGATTAGCGTTTAAAACACGTTCACCTTCAACGAAATTGCGACAAGAAGGTAACGAAAGAGTAAATAAACAAATTTCATTAATTGAAATCCTCATTTTCACGCAAAACTTTCAAGTTAAAGTCAAGTTAAATGAAGAAACATGTAGGAACGCTATGCTGCCCGTTGTTCTTTCCCTACTCCTTGAGGTTATGTTGCCTGTGTGACGTCACGACCACCAATCCCAATAGATATTGTCGGTTTGAAAAAGTGTCGAGTAAATACGGGAATTTGTTTTGCTTTTTATCCACTTTTAATAAATAAGAGCTCATTCAACTCCTTAAACTATTTCATATGAAGTTACCGAAAAGAAATTTCGGAAATATTTGACGCATTTGACATGAGGACTACTATAGTTTATACAAATTAGTCTGTAAGGTTATAAACTACTGTAAATAGTGTCGGAGTCATCGAATATTTCCGAAATTGTTCCTCGGTAACTCCATATGAAATAGTTTAAGGAATTGAATGAGCCTTATTCATGAAAACCAGAAAAGATTCCCGTATGTACTCGACACTTTTTCAAAATAATAATATCTATACACTTGCACAAATACAATTTTTGGTCGAAAAAAATCTTTTTCTATCACCTAAACTATCTCTCATTTATATGTATTATTACAAACAATAACAACAATTATTTTATAACAACATCTTTTCGAACTACCCTGGTAGAAAATAAACCAACTCGGATGGCTTATCTACTAACTGTTGGCCAATAATTTAGGCCAACGAATAAGAAAAATATTGACCAACGGTTAACGAACGGTTGGTGGACTATCAATCAATAATAAAACATTGAGTAACTCATAAAACAATAATAGAAATTAATAAGAAATATAGATATGTAAAAAGATTTTGATACATAAACAATAATAAAAATTATTGTAATGCATTAAAAAAATATTTGAATGAAGTTGGGAGTAAATTTATTTGAAGGTTAAGTAGACAGCGTAGCACGTGGGCTATGCTCCGAAATTACTGTCCACATCCCGCTTTCCGCAAGGCAAGCACACATGCACATAAATACACACATATTACATACACACGAGTGCAATCGCAGGTTCATGTGTTATGTATAGGTAAAAGTATTTAACTGCGCAGACTCATACGAGTCACGTGACGGGATTGCCGGGATCGCGTGGTTTTGCTTCACTGTAAAGGTCAGATGGTAACGGAGCACCGTGTAGAAAACGGAGCAATACGAGTACGAAGAATTTATGTAGGATACTTTCAAATTTTAAATGTAGAATATCTTTTATGTAGGATTCTTTCAAATTTTAAATATAGGATACTTTTAAATTTAAAAAAATGTAAGTATCCACCTGTACATGTCCTGACTTACGTCAAAAAGTCACGCACACTACATATTAACACGCCCTAACCTCAATTTGAACAAACAAAACTATACCCGTTACCGATTTAACCATATTTATCTGAAGAAAAATACTATTAATATGTGGGTTTTGATTATTCTATGAATAATACAAATTTTGAGAGTTTTATTTTATTTTCTTTTTTTAAATATTATTTTCCTCAAAAACTATCAACTTTTAGAAAAAATTGCAATCCATAAAAAGTGCTTAGAATTCATCAAAGAACGCATTAGAATTTTTTCAAAGTTTTTCTTGAATTTTTTCAAATTTATGAAAAATTCGAGTATAAAAATTTTCAAAATTGTCTCCAAAAATTCTGGAAAATTCTATTGCATTCTTTGATGAATTCTAAGCAATTTTTGTAATTATCATTTTTTTCAAAAAGCTTATAGTTTTTTAGTTAAAGGGTCCTAAACATAATGAGCGAAAATTCTCGTTTCGGACGCCATTTTGGATCATTCAGGTCACAAAATTAACTTTCCAAGGACAGTTTTTTGAAGTTCAGACAATCCCTCCACCATCTAAATTGGTTTTAGATAATTGCATAACGGACACTTGATAAAAAATCCAATAAAAAAAAAAATTTCTGTGTTTTTTCCATTTAAACTTCACTTTTGAGTAATAAAAAATTTTTTTTTCTAATTTTGGATGTCAGCATTGGAAAGATCGATGAAAAATCTATGAATTTCATGTGTTCAAAAATTTTTTAGGCCCAAATTTATCCCGTCTAGAGAGCTCTGAAGAAGTGGTGAAAAAAGTGTCCCCGTGGGCGTTAATGGGTTAAATAAGAAGTATAAAAAGAAGTGAATTATAAGTGACTCTCGAAATATTTTTTATGCGTGTACATCAACAAACTCTTCGTACCATGCAAATCTATACTCGTTCACGCAATGAAGCTGCTGAACTGGAGGCAGCTGAGATTAAGCTGACGAGTGCGCGCAATGAATCCCCGAGCAGGTGGTCGTTTTGTGCGACTGTATATGCATATACACACGCGTGCCGAGTATTAAAGCACCGTGCGCGCGGATGCGCACAAACACATGCCGCCCTCGCAGGTCTGTGCCCCCCAGAAATAGGTCAGAATTAGCATCGGCCCTCTAGAGTAGTCGGAGGCGCATGTTATAATCGCGAGAAGCCCGCACTTCTCGTGCGGCGAATCATGACCGCGATCATATCGAAAGAGAGAAGTCGAGAGGCAGCGGCGGCGCGCTCGATCGCGCCGCGGAGAAAAGCATTAGAATCTCGCGTGGCGTTCGCCATTTTCTTTCACGCGCGATGCCTACTGGCATACAAGGGACTGCCGAGCGGCGGAGCGGTAGTTGATATATGATCCCATTGGCTACCAACTTGTCGGCTTGGCATCTCGGTACTGGCCCCGAGTAGTAGTTGTAGCAGTGGCTCGACCTCTCGCTTCTCTCCTTCTAAAGAGAGATAGAAACGACTTATAAACCTCCACCTCCTCCTCCTCCTCCTTCTCACCCTCCTTCTTCTCTCTATATTCCCTCTTCCTCTCTTTGCCGCCGTGGCAATTAAAATTCTTCTCTTCGTGCATCGCCGCCGTCGCTGCCGCCATGTTTTCTCTCTTTCTCCGTCTCTTACACCGAGCAAGAGAGAGAGAGAGAGAGAGAGATGCGCGCTCCTACTCACGCTGTGCAGCCGGAATCGCAATTAAAAGCGCTCACGACTGCACGGCACACCGACCGTGTCTCGGTATACAACGCGATATCGCGCCTGAGCGGCCAACTCGTGGATATATCTTGGCGAACCGAGCGAGAGAGAGTGAGAGAGAGAGAGAGAGAGAGAGAGAGAGAACTGAGTCGGTCGACCGATGGAGTTATTAAAGCTCGCGCGGGTACGAGGGGCGCTTGCACGCTACATGCGCAGGTATATGCACAGGCGAGGTATAGTGAAGGTAGAATACGATAAGCCTAATTGAAACTGATAATTTGTAAAATGCTTGAAGTGCGTTCTAATTATATCGTTGTCCCAGTCTCCGGTTATCAATAGAGTTCAGTCGGTACCTGCAATCAATGAAAAGTATAATATGCGTATAAAAGACAAACAGTTGACTAAAGAAATTCTATCTAACATTGAAATGCTGAGATACGATTTTCTTTTCTGTGTTAAAAATGTTTCTGTTATAGGTATCAACTAATTTAATGATGATGTTGCCAAATGCTTTGTAAGTAACGTTAATGGAACAGACAAAAGGAAATGAATAACAAGATAAAAAACATGTCAAAAGTTTATCTCGTTAATAAAGGGCAAAAGACGATTAGAATTATGGGCATACCATATGCACCTAATACCGAATCTGTTTTTTAAATGTATGGTCATTCATTTAAAAATTATTCACAATATGCACATGGGTTAAAGATCCACTTTTTTAATTTTTAGAAATATTAAATGGATATTGTAAAGGTACTCAAACTATATATAAAATGATCTTTCAAGTAAAACGGTGGGAAATTCAAACAAAAGGTGGGATATAAATCCATCTTGTATTTATATTTAAGTCTTTACTTTTCTGCGTGGTTGTTATACTTCTTCCTGGACTATTCTAAACTAAATATAACAAAATGTCACTTGCGTCGGCTGGCGGACAACATCCTGAATCACCAAAATCGACGACATAGTAGTGCGATTACGAAAGTATAATGGAACGAATTAAATGAATAAGACGGACCTAAAGTTTTCTAGCGACAATGTTTACGCGATCGCACCGCGCACTTCGTCTTATCGTTATACTGACTTGCCATCTCGGATATATTACAAAATTTTTAGAGTCTCGGTAACATACAGAAGCTTTTGAAGAAATCCTGCTGAAAGCTTGTAATAATTGATTTGGTAGTTGTAGACTTTATCTTATTCGAACATCGTCATTTATTATACTTATACTCTCTAAAGTTGAATTAGTGAAGATTGCTCCACCATTTCAATTACTAGAAAAAATTTCTAATTTATTAGTGAATATTCACTATTTCATTTAGTAGTTTATTAAAACTACTATTTTGATTAGTAGCTTTTACTAATTTAATTAGTAGTTTTTAAAAAACCACTAATGAAATGGTGAATATTCACTAATAAATTAGTAGTTTTTTCTACTAATTGAAATGGTGGAGCAATTTTCACTATAATTCAACTTTAGAGAGTAGACAAATTAATGTTATCAAAATTTGGAATTAATGTAAATTATTCTACTTGTAATTTAATAAAAATTCATCTATTAAATAATTAAAAATACAACAAACTCATGCGATAAAAATATACATGGTAAAGCGTCCAATAAATTTTTCATACCCATACGATCCCTACTGTATACCAAGTGCCGAGAAAGTGAAATTTGCGTTTCCAATGAGTTACTAATTTCGAACAAGCTCTCTATATTATCGTGCACGTGCGCGCGAGCGTGGATACCAGCTCCTCCATTCCGTGCAGACTGCAGCAACGGCAGCAGCTTCTTCACATCCCACAACCTTCTTCGTGCAGCTTCTCTCTCTTTTAATATCGTGTCGTCGTGCATGCAGCAGCGCGCCTACTCCGCGATATCGTAACATGCGAGTCCACGGATGTTGTCGAGACGTAGTCCCACACGTACACACCAACATCTACACGTATGCGTGTGTACCCGGTTTGCCACAACCAAGCTTGTATGCATGTTCGCTGCAGGAATAAGATGCGCGCACACATTCAAAAGAGAGAGAGAGAGAGAGAGAGAGAGAGAGCCATTAAATCATGCAAGAGAAGGTCGCGTGTGCACTGAAGCACTGAAGAAAGTAGAGAGAGAAAAGTGGGAGAGAAAAGAGAGAAACGTGTATACGAAGGAAGAGGGCTGTTTAGAGAGTCGGAGGGAGATGCCTGCACGCGTATCCCGCCGTGTCAATATACCCTTAGCCATCAAGAAGCCCAACTTCTTGAGTAGTCAGTGCACGGACATATATCGGCAAATCCACAATACTTTAAGCTATATGTATAGGCGAGTATTTTTTCAAGTAATTTACTGCTGGAATTAGCTTGCCCTACGAAGCACAGAAACTACACTGGATGTAAAATCTTCAATGTAAACTAGAAAACAAGTCCTGTAATCCATAGGAGTGTGCAACGCAGGTCGCAGCCTGGTGATGTACAAAACTGTCTAAAAAGCTCCACTTTTGAAAAGTATTGTGGATTTTTCCATATATATATATATATATATATATTGCCATGAGTGGGAAATGTGAAAAACATAATCACAGACTTATATGTGCATTTACTACATTCTCGTAACCCCAGACAATCATTTCCCTTAAGGTAATGCGATACTTACGCTATTACTTAAAATTGGGTTCCCGTTTTTCTCATTCAATTTTTAATTTTAAGGAAAAAACTCTTTGATACTTTATAGTTCTTTATTAAACTTAAAACGTGTCAAAGAGTTTTTTTCAAAAAGTTTAAAATTGAAGGAGAAAAACGGGAACCCAGAATTGAGTAATAGCGTGGGTATCGCATCACCCAAGAAAATATCCACGGTAACTGCGGCTCATTCGGTCATACACCTAATTTGGTCATATATACACATTTACTCGGTCCTACTTTATGTTAAATGTTAATTTTAGAAATTATAAGTAGCTAAGAAGTGTGCAAAATATCGCTTATAAAGATCATTTCAAAATGTTCTAAATCTTTTGCACCTTACAAGAATATATTATTCTGAAAAGTGTCGGTATTATGTACACGCGCTAAGTAAAAAGTTTGCCAATTTTTTTATTTAGCTCTTAAAAAGACTAATTTTATTTTTTGTGTCCGAATTTTTGTTTTCTTCTAGAAGAAAGATTATATTCCAATGCATGTTTATGGATTTTTATCGAGTTTGCTTTCAAACAAAATGAAAATACTTTTTTGAATTAAATTCGCCGAATTAATTACATAGTAACAGTCAAAACACTCTTTTTAGGTTTTCACTTCGTGTGAAGTCAATATCACTTATAAGTATACTAAATTTATGCGCGCTGCGCGCGCTCTATGTACTCTTTTTTAAACATGCTAAGAATAATTTATTCCTTATTAGCCAGAAATCTTTTTCTTTTAATTTTAATGCATCTTTAATAATTGATACAGTACTCCTTCAGAATACCGCCACCGTGTGTCCTCTTCTATCTCATAAACAACTCGTTAGAGTAAGAGAGACACATAACGGCGGTATTCTGAAGGAGTACTGTATAAATTTTCATAATTAATACGAGGGTCATTTGATAAGTACCTAGCCTACAAATGAAAACACCAAAATTTTACAAAAAATAAAATTTATTTTTCAATGTAGTCTCCTTTTAGTTGAATACACTTGGTCCAGCGGTGTTGCAATTTTTTTAACCCCGTTGAAAAAAATGTTTTCTCTTGGTTTGCAAAATAGGCCTCCGTGGCGGCGATTATTTCGTTATTGGAGTGGAATCTCTTCCCGGCGAGCGAATTTTTTAGGTTCGGAAACAAAAAAAAGTCGCACGGAGCCAAATCTGGAGAATACGGTGGATGGGGCAGCAGTTCGTAGCGTAATTCGACCAATTTAGCCGTGGCGAGTGCAGAAGTGTGAGCCGGTGCATTATCGTGATGGAAAAGCACTTTCTTTTTAGACAAATGGGGCCGTTTTTCTTCTAACACGGCGTCAAATCGGCTCAATAGTTCGGCGTAGTACTGTCCTGTGACCGTTTTGCCCTTCTCCAGATAGTCAATAAAAATCACACCTTGAGAATCCCAGAAAACAGTGGCCATCACCTTTCCGGCCGACGGGACCGTCTTCGCCTTCTACGGAGCAGGTTCACCGGGTAAGGTCCACTGTTTTGACTGCTCCTTGGTCTCTGGAGTGTAGTAGTGAATCCATGTTTCGTCGACGGTCACGTAACGACGCAAAAACTCTTTTGGATTGCGATTAAACAGCTCCAAACACTGCTATGAACTGGTCACACGGATGCGCTTGTTGTCTGCAGTCAGCAAACGCGGCACCCATCTTGCTGACAGCTTCCTCATGCCTAAAATCTCATGTAGGATATGCCACACGCGTTCTTCTAAGATGCCTACTATCGCAGCTATCTCGTGCACCTTTAATCGGCGGTCTGACAAAACGATATAGTATATTTTTGTCACGTTCTCCTCCGTAGTGGCTGTTTTCGGAGCACCTGGGCGTGGATCATCAAAAACCGACGTACGACGACGTTGAAATTCGTTATACCAAAATTTAACGGTCGCCATCGAAGGAGAAGCATCCCCATACACTGCATCCAAGTGTTCTTTAATTTCACTGCGCGATTTCCCTTCCAAAAACAAGAATCGAATCACCGATCGATATTGTTCTTTCTCCATTTTTTCAAAAATCAACGGACACATTTGCTTTCACACGCTCTCAAAAATAAACTACAACTCCGATCCGGCTGAAATTTCGTCTGTAACCGTTTACAGGAAAATACTGCACTGTAGTGTATTTCTGGTGCGATAGTGGCACCATCTGGCGGTGAGGCTAGGTACTTGTCAAATGACCCTCGTATATTGTTCATGCCACCAATATTTGTAACACTGATAATATTAATAGTATTTGGTTTAAGCAAATTATGTAAAGGGCTTAAGGCCATTTAATGTTGTTAAACAAATAAATAAATAAATAAATAATACAGTAGTACATTTTACTCTTCATGAATATTAAATTTTGAGGCTAGAAACTATAAGCTTATTCGAATTTTTTTTTCATGAAGTATTAAGGTGATGTGATACCCTGATTTCAAAATTTTTTAAATCAACATTCAAACGTTGATTTGGAAAAAGACGACTGTCATGCGCTCCGGACACGTAAATACTATATTCAGAAATTTTTTTGAGCGATTCTATTAGTATTTTCGTTAGCTGTGCTCGTTTTAAAAATAGGTCAATTGCAGATTCCTACTTACCGACAGTACGGTTTTTATTTAATTAAATAAACTCTGATCATTTTTTTTGTAAAAACACGTCTGTCAGGCGCTCCGTATATGTAAATACTATACTCAGAATTTTTTGTGGATGATTCTATTGGTATTTTCATGAGATGTACTCTTTTTAAAATTATGTCGGTATATAACATCACCTTAAATAAAGATTAAAATCTGAACATAATAATTACATAGATTCTTTTAACATTAACATAATTAATTCTTCTAAGATTAAAACATTGCTTATTGTTTTGAATTTAACCGTGCATTCAATAACTAATCGTATTATGTTTTGAAATGCTTTACTACTTCTGGCCATCACTTTAACAAATATCTAAAACATGTTATTTATTTTTTTAAGTTACAACCAACATTAATTTGATTATTATTTATTTAATACTTTTCACTTTAATCATTTCCATTCCAATAAATAATAATTATCAAATAAAAATGCATATTTAATTTTGAATTCTCGCGCCTTTTATCCAAGATCCAATCACAGATCAAATCTATAGAGGCTTCACTTCTTCAAGTCAGCACTTTTTTAAGAAGGGATATTTATATGTTTTTTTCTGAACATGCTTGCAGAAACATGCAAAAAAAATTCCTTTTGAAGTGGTCGAATTACCCAGAGTTACCTTATATTACTTATTATTCATACTGACAGCTTTCAAGGTCTAATTGAGAAAATATTTCCCATTTCAAAATGAGTCCTTAACACTGCTGAAATAAATTTATAAATTTTGATCGCCTAATAATTTTAATTGAATGTATGTATGAAACAAAGAGCAACAAATGTTAGTATAAATAATAGTTCACTATTAATTAAACTCTTATCTACACATAAACTTTGATTGAAACTCAAATTTTTATATTTATACTTTAATTAGTCACCATTCATTTATCACTTGATCTCTATTAGAATAATTACACATAGAAATCAATGAAGTCATTGAAATGAACCTGTAAGTATAAAAATAATAATAACCTATTCCAAGAAATAACAAAGAAACATTTTGATCAATCGGGTCCAGCAAGAGCAATACCTTAAAAAAACTAACAAATTGACGACAATTCAAAATAATTCCGACAAAACCAGTTTCGGTGATTTAAAAGCTTCTCTGGAAAATCCATCAACTCGCAAGCAAATCTCGTCACAGTTGCGATTAATGAGCCAATGGAGGGTAGAGCAAGCGCATTAGCGTAATCACATGTCTCTCGCGCGCGCGGGCGCAGGATTCGACTGTTTCTGCGGCGAGCGGGTCATCCGCGTGCGTGCAACAATAATGCGCGCGCACGCAGCCGCGGAACAGTGCTACAGAACACTTCTCTGACTCGAACAATCTATCACGAGCAAAGAGGCAAGCAAGAAAAAGAGGCCGGAATGTTAATGCGACGGGCTGCAACGGCCGGGAGAGACAGAGAGAGAGACAGAGAAGGCGTGCGCCTGCATCCACCCCCCGCGGAGCCAATCACCGCCCGAGAAATGGTAGCCCTCTCTCTCTCTCTCTCTCCCTACTGTCTACCTCTAGCACGCGTATACGCAATAACGCGCGCATGTACGCAGTAAGGTAAGAGCATATCGCGCTCGACCTCGTGCAAAAAGCGCCAATCGAGCCTCTCCTTCTCTCTGTCGCGCTAGTCTGCTTGGACTTCAGTAGCTCGTCCTTTTCTCGCGCGCTGTCTTCGCGCAGGATGCCGAGCGAAGGCGGGCTTGGCAAAGCGCTGCGCGAACGCTATTACTACAGGCGAGTGTGCGCACGCTCACGGACGATTAATGAGAGCCGTACTCGGGGGCTTTTAATTCCGCGGAGCGAGTGCAAATAAGTACCGTCATTCGTCTTGACCGGCAATTACGTACATACACGTATAGCGAGCTAGAGCGAATATCGGAGCACCCGCTCGATCTGTTGATGGAGCGTCCGCCGAGCAAATGAAGATGCGCGCGCGCATGCGCAGTCTCTAATGCTATCCTCGGCAGCAACACAACCTCTACTTATCGCTTCGTTTCGATATGTCAGATTTTTCGCCAAGAAAACTAAATTCGTTTAGTTTGCGCGGGTAAAGTAAATCTATTCGCCGACCTTGGCACAATTTTAATGGTTACTAAAAATATCACTTATATTAGTTTTGTTGTATAGATTGAACTTTAACTTCTTTTGTATGTGATTTACTGAATAACAAAGAATATATTTCAATTTTCAATTATTTTCATTTTAAAGTCATATTATAATATTTCAAGCAGAATCCATCTCAAATCAGGGGGTCCGCATATATGCCTACGTCACCGAGAATTTTGGAATTAAAGTATTTATGTTCTTCTCCAAAAATTATTTGACACATATTTTTTTATTTTGCTTCCTCCTAGAGGAAGCTTTGTGATAGTAATTTTTTGAGTTATTGTAAAAACATGTTATAATTGTTTTTCGAGGTGTGACCGTCAAGTCAGAAAATTTTGTCTCACCGGTCAATCCACATCACTGGTTAGGAATCCAAATACATGATTTTTGAAAAATGTCGGTATGGATGTGTGTGTTTGTGTGTGTTTGTGTGTGTGTGTGTGTGTATGTGTGTGTGTGTGTGTGTGTGTGCATTTAACCCTACTTTGGGATTGGGCACAGCGTCTGTACTCATCGGGTCAGCTGGAGTGCCAAATTTTTTTCAGTGTAATTTCTCAATGACGACTTCATGTATCAGCTTGAAATTTATAGACTATTTTGTATGCGATATAGGCAATACCTGTGTAAAATTTCATTAGATTATATGGTTATTTTTTGAGATGTTTGATATTTAAAAGTTTAGTATTTTTGAAAATGACTTTCTTTGTTGTCACACAAAATAATTACATTAAAATTGTTTTAATTTCTTTGAAATTTGGTGGAGATGTAGAGTTTGTATATTATTTATTAGAAGAGTGCTTAGGGTAAAAGAATTCGTTTATGAATTTCAGAGATATTTGAGGTTAAAACTATTTTAGCCCTCTTTTAAAATCGTAATTATTCGGGAACGCATTTATGTATACTAGAAAATGGAAATGACATGCGCTATGCACTATGGGCGCGTGTTGTGTACCTGCTTTAGTTTTGTAATAGCCATTTATTATTTTTAAGGTTAGAACTTTTTTCTTACATTGGAAATTCCAGAAAGAGCACAAATACGGACAGGTATACTACTAGAGACAAGTACCCTATGTGTGAAATTTCACAAAGAAAATATAATTTGAAGTAAAGGTTATTTAGGAATTTTAATAGATTTTGACGATAATAGTACTCATCAATTATTTTATTTATTTTTCATACATAATTTAAAAAAAAAATCATACCTATTATTTTATTCACATTTTATACATAATTTAAAAATTTAATAAGTGAATCTAACGACTATTCAGGGCGAAAGATAATAGATAAGGAATGTAACTCTAACTTATCAATCACTTTTTTTCTATATATGTGAAAATCCGCGGATTACAGCCAACAACTGGGGTACAAAAACGGAAAAAATTTTTTTTGAGGGCACACCTACCACATAAGGTTTTTTCGGTTCTTTGTGGGTCCCCCAACATGAAAATACTCGTGAACACTCATTATCCTTTGCCAAGTTTTTTACCGACGAAATCAATTTTTCTTATGGAAATTTAACATGGGAAAAATGGACGAAAAGTAGTCATTGATGATTAACCGATAGCAAACTATTGAAGAGGCCAAACCAAATTCCACAAAAAAGCAATTAAAGTTGAAGAATAGAGCTTTAATTTGAGATCAGAATCGTTAAAATCGATTGATTCTGTGCAAAGCTACGTGAAGTTGAAAATGGCGAAAAATGACAAAAATTTGAAGAATTACGTGGGTTTGAAAAAAATCGCTCATTTTCATCATTATTCGCCATTTTCAACTTCACGTCCGCGGATTTGCACATATGTGTTTAAATACATATTGAAATTTTTAGAAGCTATTTGACATAATAAATAGCAGTCAAAGAATTATGCACAATATTATAATAATTAAAGTGCAGTTAAGAATTTTTAAAGGATATGGAAAGGGAAGGTAAACGTATAAGATAAAAAATTAAATATGTATTTAAACACATATATAAAAAAAAAGTGATTGATAAGTTAGAGTTACCTTCCTTATCTATTATCTTTCGCCCTGAATAGCCGTTAGATTCACTTATTAAATTAACATAAATCGTTGGGCGTTTCCTTCAATTGATAAAATAATTTAAAAATTAATACTTTTTAATCTTCATAAATGAATTTAATTATAATTATGTCATAAATTGTTGCAAAAATTATAAATTTTGTTATTTAAAATTAATTAAAGGAATAAACAAATTAAGTTTGAGGAAGCCACGGGCCAATGAATTAGCAGCGGTTTTTCTGTTGCATCAAAATTGCATGCATTCAACCGATGTCAAACAATTCAGAGAAATTCCTTATACTTAGAAAAAAATGTTTTCAATGTGATTTTCAAACTGCTACTATTTCATCAGTTTTTTAAACTTTTAACACATTATTTCACTCAGTTTTGAGTCCTCTTTCCCGTCCTTTATTTTATTGTGAACAAAATTAAAAAATGCACGAGTTATGCACTTTTTAGAAAAATGCATTTTTCTCGAAAACGACATTTTTTTGCTCAATTTTGTTGTAGTGATAGAGGGCACAAATACGTATCTAGATATATATGTGAGATTCTGGGGGTTTGCGCTGGGAAAGCGATCACTAATAACAAATTTGTCACGCTTAAGGGTAGAGTACAGTTGAGAAAAACAGTTTTTCCCTTTAAATAAAATATAAATTGTAATACAATAAAATATATGACCCAAAAGAATATGAATTTTTGTAAATTTTGAAGGACTTTCACCCTAAACAATTTTGCATCTAGCCGCCATTATTTTCATGCTAACTTTGACCGGCTGTCATTGTGTCCGGTGGACAGATATTCAAATGAAGCCTTTTGCAACCCAAAGGTAACGGGACAATACAGAGTGTTCGAAAAGTACCGGGACGATTGAATAACTCATTGGGAAAGAATTTTCACTGAAAACACTAAATGGAGAATATTTAAGATTTTGAAAAAGCTATCAGGTAGAATGGTAATTTTTTGGGAGCTACTAAACGTTGGGCCTTGTGAGTCCTAAGATCAATTTTATAAATAGGAACCCCTATTTTTGACTCCAAATTCGTTTTCAGCGCCAAATTTCACGGTCAGATAGGTATTATTAATGGCATCCTTGACCACTTGTTAGGTCTTTTGAGCCCAATGTTTGTTTTTTACTATATAAATGTGTTATTTTACGTGGGTTTTGGAGTTTTGGGGATCAGAAAACTTCCATGTATATATATATATATATATTGTGTTTACATTTTGCGATTCCAAATTACACTGCATACCTAGACACATTGTATACACATGTATACACATGTATACACATGTATACACATTGTATATGAAAATATGAAAGTTTCCTGACAGTGTACGGATAGTTTATGATGATTTACTTGATCCTATGATTCGTCATGTCTTATATTATTTTTCGATCGTTTTGAATATTGCGTTAAGGTGGTATTGGCCGTAAGGTCCTTGCCAAAAGTTAGTTTTTCAGGTTAAAAGTGCGATAAAAAATTATTTAAAGCAATTGATAAATTTTTAGTTTTCGCGATCAATGTATTAATGCCATTAGAATATTATAAGGTTTAAAAATAAAAAATCAAAGAAAAATAGTGCCGAGTTTACAAATTTGCTTTGAATAATAAAGCTTATAATATTCCAATTGCATAATTACACTGATCGCGAGAACTAAAAATTGATCAATTACTTTACATAATTATTTATCCCAGTTTTAACGTAAAAAACTAACTTTTGGCAGGGACCTTACGACCAATACAAACTTAAGTCTACACTGAGAAAAAAGTTTTAGAATTTTTACAATACTTATAGGAAAAATTACTATACTGTGCGGAGAACCCTACCACAAAATCGCACAAGTGAGATACTTACTAAAATTCTAATAACTTTTACACTAAAAGTATGAAAAAATTACTAAACAGCATGATAAAAATTAGATTTCATAAATTTTACAAAACCTTAATATAAATTTTACCTAGAAAACTAATAAATTTTATTATACTGGATAAAAAATTTTCCTGTACAGTATAGTAATTTTCGGAGTACACCATGCACTACGCATGCGCGCTACCATCAAAACAACATAACATCGCGCTGACTCACTCTAACCTGCAATTTTGTTGAAGAAAACTTGCTTTAGATATAGTATAGATAAGTTTTTTTATTAATTACTTTGATCAACACTTAGATAATTATCCATAGATTAATATCCAATTTGTTTTTAAAGTTTGATAAAAATAATTCACCTTTATAATTATTGTTATACTGTAACATATGTAGACGATTCGAATTTCATCATTGTAAGTGTTCGTAATTAATCATATGATCAATCATATGATTAATCATATGATTAATCACATGATTAATCACATGTTGTTATCGCAGAAAAATCACTTGATTAATCATATGATTAATCACATGATGAATTACAATACATGATTTTCTCCAAAATCTAGGAATAAGCTCTGCTGAATTTATAACTTAATTTATTTATTACTTAGCAGTACAACACTGCTTAAAAATGAAAAAATAACACTTTAATGAAACATTTGCATATAAATAACACTTTAAAGAAACATTATAATATAATTATTTAAATGTATTACATTTTTCTAAAGGGTTAATTTAATTGAAGATAGACTTAGCTTTATTGTTATAAAAAATATAATGTTCCGACACAACTGAATAATATGGAACAAAATAAAAACATATAAATAAATTCTGCCCAAATGAAAAGATCGTATATTTATTACATGTGCAGTTTACACACTATAAATGAATTCCATGGGTTTCTCTCGTGGGTCCTATATGCCTAATCTAAAAAAAAATAAAAAAATTTTTTTTGTATTTTTAGTAAAAAACATTTTATTCGAATAATAATTAATATAACTTCTTATACATTTTTGATAAAAATATATTGTTATTATAAATTAAGGCTATAACTGTAAGTAAATAATAAAGACATGCAACATACCTCGCAACATTAGAATAAGATTATAAGATCATTAATGATATTTTGCTTTTAATGTGGAGAAAGAAGAAACGATTTTCAACGAGCCTCGTGCTCGCGCTACTCGACACCGAACCGTGATAGCAAATTCACACGAGGCCGGCGCCGAGCGCGCCCACGCGTACTCGATATTAGCACACTGAAAAAAAAGTATTGTGTGCACGGCAATACCAAAGTTGGGATGCGGAGTATTTTACTGAGAGGAATTCGTACTATTTCCACCGCAATATGTATTCCTCTACAACCAAAATCGGATATTCGCGCTATATGCAAAATCAGTATAGCTGTGAGAGCAATACCGATACTTGAGTCAACTAAACGTTGGTTCCCATACAGAAACGGCCGGGCACAGCACGCGGGAAGACGTAACAAGTGCGCACGGATTATTTCCACTTCGTCTTTTCTACGACTGCTACAAAAATTATGGATATCTGGGTGAAAAAAAATGGTCTAGGTGTTCAGGGTGGCCGATGACGGAGTCTAGGTGGTGCGCTCCGTAGCTTTTAACCTCTACGTGTCGAAACGCATCCAATGCTTAGTCTAGGTGTTTAAGATAGCCGATGACGAAGTTTATAGTTTTTGCCCGCCGTAGGTTTTTGCCTCTAGGTATTGGAACTCGCGGAATGCGTGATCTAGATGTTCGGGCTGATGACGGAGTCTAGGTGGCTCTTACCGTAGTTTTTTTTGCATCGAGATGTCGGAATGCATTCCATGCGTTGTCTAGGTGGTCGGGGTAGTCGATGACGGTGTCTAGTTGTGACAACTAAACTTAACGCATCACGCGCTCCGTAGTTTTCATCGACCACCACGTTTTCGATGCGTTTCAACACCTACAGGCAAAAAAACTACGGAGAGCATTACCTGGACATCGTTATCGGCTACTCCGAACACCTGGACCACGTATTAGATGCGTCCTGATATCTAAACACAAAAAACTACGGAGCGCACCACCTTAGACTCCATCATCGGCCACCCAAATACCTAGATCGCGCATTCAATGCGTTCCAACACCTAGAGGCAAAACACTATGAAGCGCATCACCTAGACATCGTCATCGCCTACCCCGAACACCTGGACCATGTATTAAATACGCCCTGATACCTAAACGCAAAGAACTACGGAGCGCACCATCTAGACTCCATCATCGGGCACCCAGAAGAGCTAGAGCACTCATTCGTTGCGTTCCAACATCTAGGCAAAAAACTACGGAGCGCACCATCTAGACATCGTCATCGGCTACCTCTAACACCAGGCCGACGTATTAAATACGCCCTGATATCTTAACACAAAAAACTACGAAGCGCATCATTGTCCACTCCAAAGACCTAGACTACGCATTCGATGGGTTCCAACACCTAGAGGCAAAAAACTACGCCGCGCACCATCCTGACATCGTCATCGGCGACCCCAAAGATCTAGACCGTGCATTCGATGCTTATAATTATCGATAGTTCTTACCTACAACCTACATCTTTGACGTTTGCGCATATAAAATTTCAGGTTATATATATTGTGCTCAAAAACAACTTAGTATTGTCGTCACAGCAATACTAAATCTTTTGAGAGCGAAACCGAACTAACAAAACCAGTTTAGTTGTCACAACTATACGGTATCGGTATGAGCCTAACAGCTATACTTTTATTGCTGTCAGACCAAAAATATTGTCAAATTTCATATACTTTTTTTCAGTGCAGCTACCAAGAACAGTTGCGACGACAACGGCGACAGCGCGACAAGGCGCGTAAAACTTAAAATTATATTTAGGATTAATATATAATCTATAATGAATTAGAAAATAATATCATTTTTGTATAAAATATGCAATTGAAAAAAAAACTGAAAAAAGTCTTACATCTTATATACCTACAGTAATACCTACAGTGCTGGTTGGTATGGAGATATGCATTTGAATTCATCTGAACGTTGGTATAGCTATTGTTATTCGGAAAATACTGATTAGAATATTGAAATGATCCATTTGGTATGTATACATCATTACAATTTATTAAAAATAAATTGGAATAGATCGTAGTAATAAATTTATCGTTTTAAATATAATAACTAAACAACTTTTGCTTCCTCCTAGAGAAAGCGTGGTGATAGTAAAAAAAATTTTGAGAAAATGTGTTAGAAATGTTGTTTAGCACATTTGGAATCAAAATACACTATTTTTAGAAAATGTCCGTGTGAATGCGTGTGTGTGCGCGCGTGCGTGCGTGTGTGTATGTGTGTGTGTTCGTATTGGGATCTGGCATGGGGGCGTAGCCAATATTATATAGCTATACCTTAGCCATAGCCAACACGGAGCAGAAGAACCCGTTCTGTACAGCGTCAAAGCGGGGCTAGCTCTAGTTCACCGCGCCACCACGAGGGTCGCATGACCGATGTCAGATCATAGATTAGGGGAGAGCGGGGCAAAATGGTTACTTTTGAGGCAATATGAACAGTTTTCTTCTAGCAAAAAAAAATTAGAACTTTTTTTAAAAAAGCAAATTCCTAATATAATTTTGAATACTTTGAGATTCACCTGGTGAAATCTCAATTTGTTATATAATATAGAAAATTCATAGCAATAAATTAATATTTTGCGTTTTGACGAATCGTAAAGTGTTCATTTTACCTCTATACGAGGCAAAATGAACATGCGGGGAGGCATTTTGGACATACATATGAGGCAATATGAACACACCAAATTATTTTACTGACTATTGTTAAAATGTTAAAATTATTTTATTATAACGCCTGTATGAATGGAAATAAAATATTTTTAATAAGGATATAAAGGATAATAATAAAATTATACATTTTTAAGGCATTTATTACTTTTCAAGAATTTTTTAACATCAATTAACATTTGTTTCAAACAAAAATATTAAACTTTAAGTACTTTGATCAGATCTGCACAGTAATTTTTGTAAATCTAAGTTTCATTAGATAAATCTTTCTTAAATTATTAATCAAATAGAAGTAAATAACACTAATATATATGCAACAACTTAACATCTTATAGGAACTCCGTAGTACTTTTCTTCGGATTTAATTACTTATACTAATTAAATTAAATGGTTTTATTCATCGACAATCACATATTGTATAGTTTGTTGATCTACTGATTGAGTTGGAGCTAAACAAATTATCTGCTGATCTGTCGAGGGAATTGGAGCTTGGTAAATTATCTGTGAGTTTACTGATTCAACTCAACCTTCGTTAAGAATCTGTAATGGTAACTCCGTTCCAGAATTTGTATTAGAAGGTAGCCAGTGTACGGGTTGACCTTCAATAAAAGATACTGGCTGCTCTATAACGTATCGCACATTATTTGTGACGTCTGTCAGTGGCTTGCGTTTTCTTGTAACAGGTTTTTTAGTTGTACTCCTTCGTTTTGATTTTGTTGCCGTCAAATCTTGAATATATTCTGAATCAGTGACTATACAAGCCTTTCCTTTTCTTTGTTTTTTAGCAGGTAATTTCTTAACTTCATTTACGGTAGATGTATCAGAAGCAGTTGCCCTTTCTGTAGCATAAGAAGAACAAGTTCCATTTAAACTTCCTTCAAAATAATTTTGTACAGGCTCACAAACACTTGTTAAAGATTCTTCTAAATTAACGAGAAGTTAAAGAAGTAAACCATGTTTTGCCAGCAACCTCTTTTCCGATATTAAAATTGTTGCGAATTCCCATTTCCTTAGCTGCTTGGTACACATACCTGCATATATCTGCAGCCGTCAAACCAAGTAGCCCCTCTTCTAAAGTTAAAATTCTTTTGACAAGTTGCTGTTATTGCTCTGCACTAAACACATTTTTAACTCCAACATCTGCCATAAAAAGAAAACCTCTCAATTGTACATAACCAAATTTTGTAAATATTATTAGATATTTGTATATTAATCTGAATGATTACGTTTTTCAAATATTAGTAAATCTTTCTTATCACAGTTTTTATATCCTTGACTTTTCTAATGAGCGTAACTCCCGGAACTCCAAATTTTCTAGCTACTGTAGAAAACTTTTCGCCTTTAGTCACCACAGCTTCCACGGCCTCGCATTGAGATTTCGCTCCATGCACTTTTGTCTGTCAGTCTTCTTAACATTCGTGCGTACCATTTTAAATTAATATTTACATAAGTAATTAATAACTAATTACGACTAGAAAGCCACTAAATATTGCACTCCGATCGTGCTCCAATCTACATTTTCGGCGCTTATGATACCTAATAGGTTATGTTTACACAGCGAAACCGCCGTGGACTGTTCATTTTACATCTCTCATAGTGTCCAATTTGCATCCAAAGGTCACTATTTTCAAAAACTTATGAATTATTAAATATACCATCAATTTGAAAAAAAAAAAAAAAAAAAAAAACAAACGGACACGACACAGGAAGACTTGAAATTTCGATTAGAACAGTTTTCAAGTGTTACGAAAAGATTATTTTTTAAATGCGTCGTAAAGTTGGAGATGACAAGTCTCCTTTGGTTGTGCTATGATAGAGGTATTTTTTTATTTATAAAATCCATTATCCACTTGCTTTTTCATATCATTTTCGTGTTCAGCGGGTATTTTTATCGGGGTTAAGAAAAATTAGAATTTTGCATGCTGTAGTTTTTTTTATATTCCAAGTGTTCGTAATGCCTCGTGTCCATTATGCCCCGCTCTCCCTTTATAGAGATAGACTGCACGTCCCGTGTAAAGCGCTGAAGCAGGGGCAAGAGAGGGAGGGCAATAGCTGTGGTCATGCTCTCTCTTTCTAATGGGCGCTTGGTGGGGGGAGAAAGTGTTCCCCTCAACGCCCTCTCCTCCTCTGCCGTCACCATTTCCCCTCTACCCCCACCACTGTAGGTGTGCGAGAGAGATAGCATGACCACGCGCCGCCATTTTTGGCTTCACGACGCCCGTAAGAACGCGCAATCTATCTCTATAAGTCTATGTGTCAGATCCCAATATGCTGATTCTTATGACATACCCGACCGATTTTCATCAATCGGAAGATGGTGAGAATTTTGACCTGGCCCTAAAACGAAGCAACGCGCAATATCCGTCTAAGTACCTGAAAATGCGTAAGTACGTCCGTAAATGTACTATTCTGAGAAAACCAGGGAAATTCGTTACTTAAAATTCGACCTAATTGTAAAATCAGATAAGAAATGTCAATTCTCCACAGGATAAGTTTGAGTATGTCTACACTGAGAAAAGGATCATCATAAATTATACGTACACTGTCAGGAAACTCCCATATATAGGTATACAATGTGTACATTTGGAATCGCAAAATGTAAATACAATATATCTATATATATAGAAGTTTTCTGATCCCCAAAACTCCAAAACCCACGTAAAATAACACATTTATATAGTAAAAAACAAACATTGGGCTCAAAAGGCCCGACAAGTGGTCAAGGATGCCATCAATAATACCTATCTGATCACATGATTAATCACATGGTTAATCACATGATTTTTTTCAATAGGGAATCCACTACAAACTGTCAAAAATAAAAATTCTTAATATTTCTTGATATTCAAGAGTATGTAACTTTTTTAATAATGTGCAACAGTCTAAGTTGAGGGCGCGTTTTCAAGTTTCTTAAAAAACAAAACAGAAAAAACTTTGTTGAACAAAACATATTGTGTCACGCATTTTTTTTTCTTATATGAAGGTATATTATAAAGCAACCAGTCAGAGACTTTCAAAATAAGTCACAAAAAAATACTGACACATTCCACAAGCAAAATGCAAACTTTTTCCAATCAATTTTCTATACAAAAAGTTTCAAGATTTTGAGTAAAAAAAATGAAAAAAGTTGGAGTTTAACCAAAAATTGCAAAAAGTTTGAACTTTCAATGTTGCATAACTTTTTTATTTTTGCAAATATCGATCTAAAATTTTAGGAAGATGTGTTTTTTATAAAAAACTAAAAGTAAAAAGAAATTGAGATTTTAAAATTTTGAGCTGCTCACTTCACCTGAAATATCTCATGTATATTGTTTATATCTGAAAAGGTTTTGAGAAAATAACGGTGTTGATAGTATTTATGTACTATATATTGCGAAGACTATATATTATGAAGAAGTTATGTACTGTTGGAAACTTATCGGAAGTATCGAATTTTCGTGTCTATTCATTACAGACCAATCAAAATCAATCTTTAATGCTTCACAACATCCGGCCATCGTTTTTTTAAGAGTAAAATGGAGAATGGATATTCTAGTAGATATATTTACATTTTTAAATAATATTTCTATAACGTTTCTAATTAACAACCTTTTCTTTAACTAACTTTCAAGTTAAAATTAATATTATTCAATTTTTAGTAAATATTGCACTTAATTTGTATCAACTCCGCCTACTTTCATGTTTTATTAAAATTTATGTGTGAAATAGTATATTACGATACGTGGGCCGGAAATTGGATTTCCGGGCCGTGCGTGGTATGACGCCCGAGGCGAAGCCGAGGGCGTCATAACGCACGGCCAGGGCATCCAATTTCCGGTCCAAGTATTGTATACTATTTTTCTTACTCCCCGGCCGAAAGTACGTTCTGTAATTGTTAAATAATTGATAAAATTGCGTTGTCGTCTGCTAGCTGTGTTTGAGTGTTAGTTTTTCTTTCGGCCCGCTCGATAGTAGTGCCTCTGTCGGCCGCTTTGGGTAGCTCGGTCGATATTACCGACTGTTTTTTCTTTCGGCCCGGCGTAGAGAGCTGGTTTTTTGGGCGTCTGCTACTTTCGCTATGGTACAGATGGTGTACTGCGCGCCCGACATTTGGAAGAAGGAGGCGAAGCCGAGGTTTTGCTGGTCGGGGCGGGCATCAGAAACACATTCATTAAAAAAAGACAACACCACTTTTTATTTCAATTAACTCTTTTTTCTCATCACACGTGCACTTTCCTCTGTCTATTTCGTACGTGTCTAACCTTCACACCGCACAAACATATTTTTCTCGGACGCTCCCGTCCATACGTTTAAAAAACAATAACCACGATCAAACAAAACCACTTTTTATTTCAACTAACTTTTTTCTCGTCACCCGTGCACTTTCCTCTGTTTATTTCGTACGTGTCTAACCTTCACACCGCACAAACATCTTTCCTCGGGCATGCGCGCGGGCGCTGAAGCGCCGCGGGTCAGGAAATTTCGGCAGCCAATCAGAGCGCGCGGTTGGTCTAAAATAGGATGCGAAAGTTTCTCTTTCGGCCCGGAGATGCGGGCCGAAAGTACGTACTTTCGGGTGGGCGAGTAAGAAAAATAATTTTTTTTTAGAAAATCCATTATATTAAAAAAGATTATTTGTCTTAGGTTTGGTATTAAAACTATAACTTTAGTTACTTATTGTTTAATAAATAAGATAATTATACGGTTTCTGAATATTCATACCTCATTAACAAATCCTATTTGAATTTGAGTGAGGGTTGACTGAAGGTTCTTGACAGCCAATAGCTTTCACCATTTGGCGAACCTAACCCAATGTTTAGGAGAAAGCTGTTACGGTCCTTCGCCGACGAATATATAAATACTGCCGAGAGCACCCCCAAACACTCATATTTCTCAATTTCAAGCATTTCACTCCGATTTTCCAATTTTCAAGCAGTAATTCTGCTCTAAGTAACACACCTTCCGTCGTGTTTTTACTAAATTTTCTGTTTGCCGCCGTTTACGTCGTGGTCTTGTCAGTTATTTTGTATATTACTGTGCTCGAGTAATAATGACTATGTGCAAATAACTTTCTAAATTCAATTGAAAAGAAAAACAGTGTTTTTATTTTATTTTCACATTATATGTTCAAAAATTCAAATCAGTTTGAAGCAGCAATGGAACATCGAAAGCAACTAAGAACGAAGCTAAGAACGAAGGTAAGATAAATAATATTTATATACATATTCAGATTTTCTGCTTTTTTCCCGAAATTTTCAAAACTATTTTGTTGCCATTAGATAAATAGTAACCTCAATATTTTAAAGTCTCGATAGCAATACGCCTGTACTGATATATTAATTATAATAGTAACGTAATTAAATAAAAATGTTAAAATAGGTCAGTAAAGAAGGTCTGAAATCGACTTTTTCGAGAGAATGGCTGCATTTTGGATATTTGGTAAAACACATCGTCTGAAAACGATGGTAAAAAATGCAGCCTCCAAAAACGCCGGCGTCAGCCCTAATTTGGTAAAAAACCACCCCTGAAAACGGGTTTTCGCTTGTAACTCACGAACGATAAGAGATATAAAAAAAAATCCCAAACAAAAGTTGTAGAACGTGAAATTTTACATAAGAATGGCCTGTCATTTTTTTGCATTAGATAAAATTAAGCTTGAGAAAAGCACGCAGAAGTTGCAAACAGCAAGCGGCCGAACGGGAAGAGAGGCGGACGGCCGCGTGGTTGCGGCGTCGGTGACGCGCCTGGGCGGCATTGTTGGCATATGAGCGCGCGCGTGGATTGAGTATCGTTGCCGCTTGCAGCCGTTTTTCAGTTTCTATAGCGATTCTACTTGGTCCAGGCTCCGGAAAATTATTTGCTTCTGTCTCCCCCTCTACACCGGCTGATGCAATTGAATAAAGTAACCATCGTTTTTTATAGATTTTGATTCGTATAATTTAAATTTCGAGGTTACAATTTATCAAAATTGCAAGAACCTTGATTTAAATGTATTTGTTTAAACAGAAACGCAATTTAAACAAATAAAAACAAATCTTTTCAGATCAGAATAATTTTTTCTTGAAAATTCAGACAATTTTAAGATTAAAATATTGCATTCAACATCTACGAAAACCAATATTCAAAGTGTTGTAGATCTTTAAAATATTAATCTTCAGTATTTAAGAGATTTTTAATAATAGTCACAAAATTAAATATCAAGTAAAAATTATTACAGTTACTTATTGTTTACCATTTAAAAAGAGATGTGCATAGTTAATATTACTTTGTATCATAAATAATTCACATTAATATACGAGTAAATCTCAGGAACTCTCAACTTTTTTGGAACTCAAAAGTTTAAGAGCAGACAAATGAGTTAAAGCTCAAAATGTTTGCCTTTCAATAAAAAAAAGAACGCTGCCAATTCATTGGCACGCAGCTTCCTCAAACTTAATTTACTGATTCCTTTAATTAATTTTTAATACCAATATTTAAAATGTAATACTTTATTTTGTACGGTGAGACTATGTGTTAAATGGTTCGTGAATTTTTATTTTAACTCTTTTTATTTTTTATCATTAAAAAGTAATTATTATTATACAATTTTATATTTTACAAAAAAAATTCATTGCCCACAAAAAACACAAAAAACCGATCATCATGACCAGATATTCGAGATTAAAAATTTTTTTTAATGTTTTTTAATACTGATATCTCAAAGAATATTTGATCAATTTGAAATTTTAACCAATAATTACAATTATTTATTACAATATGTAGTTAAATTTTCCAGAGATTATCTTTATATTTCTTTATTTCTTTTTATTTCTTTTCGAACTCGATCTGACGATATATAAAAGCTACATCTGTTCTAAATTTCAAGACGATTGGATAATTTTTACTCTTGTTATCGTTCGACAACGGAAACGCTACTTTTTTATAAAACTTTTTTATTTCTGAAAAACAAATGAAGATAATCTCTTGAAATTTGAACTAAATATAGTCTTCAATGAGTTTACTAAGTGGTTAAAATTTTAAGTCGATAAATCAAGTAAAAATAATAGTACATATAGTACTTTATTCCCATCGCCACTGTGGCCACTTCATAGATTTGAAAAGTTATTTTGTATTTATGTATTATAATTTTGTTAGTTTTAACCCAATTCACCATAAACGTAAAAAATTAGACTATGTTACTTTATTCCCGATAATTTACTTTATTCCCGCATTATGTTGGATCTTTTTTATCACCCTTTTTATGAATCATTCTCGCGTGTAATTGAGTCTAAATATCTGGGACTTTTTCTTGCTCTAAAATGCTATTAAAAAGGAGATTCAAATATAGTATCCAATAACTTGGCAAGTGTTTAAAAAATTCGTAGCTTAGACCATCAGCACCAGGCGATTTTTCCGTTTTTACATTTATTTAAGGTAGTTCTCTTCATATTGCAAAAACTGAAAAAGCTTCTAAAAAAACTATACAAATATTCTTCAAAGTTACAGAAATGATTCCATATGTTTGTTTACATACATTGCGGAATAAATTTTTGAGAAAAAAATTCTTCAAATTGGTTATTTTTACGTGAGAGTAAATGAGTGCTATATCAACTGTAACAGAAAGTAATAGTATTACTCATAAAAAAAACTGAACTTCAAAAAGAAAAACATAGCTTAAGAAAGATGAAATTCGGCTCTTTCTATTAAGTTTATCAAATGTGTGTCAAGCCGATCTTTTTAAAAAGATATTAATGATTATAACCACAAATAGCAGATGACTTGCACGAGAGCGAGAGACACAGAACGACGCCCATGGTATAGTTTGTGCTCTCGCTGAGCACACAAACTGTAGTGCCCGAGGAGAACCACCTTAAGCTGGCTAAAATTTCGTCAGTTACTCCGGGCGCCAGCCTGTGTGACCGTAGCAAATATCATGCCGTGCTCAGCACCCAAGTTTTTCTTATGTATTTTGACCTCCTGAATCCGAATTTCTTGGGTGCCTAGCTCAAAAATGCAAAATAAATTTGTTATTAACAATAAATAGCGTTTTTTAACGAAGATTCCTGTTTAAACTCGAAAAAAATCGTTCTTTGACTTTATGTTGCGTATAAACGTATAATTTGTTTATTTTGTATAAAAAATTGAATAGAGCTTTAAAAAATATAAATTTTTAATGCTAACAATGGAACTTACTTGCACCTTCTGTATAGACCGAGTACCGCGTAACAACATGCGGCATCGCGTTCATCTAAAAGTCGATATTCGTATTTAATTGGTTATTTTAAATTAAGCACAATAATACATGTGGAACTTAATTTATGCAAAAGTTATATTATTACTGATATAATTATAATAATATATAATAGAGATAACTTATCATCTTTCATTACAGTTTTACCTTAAAATATTAAAAAAATTTACTTAATGTAGGTTAATAAAGAAAATTTTTGTTATTATATTATATAATTTAATTAAAGATATTTTATTTAATTTAAATAAATAAAGTTTAATACGAAATTACATTTTTTTATTTAATTATCAATAAATATAATTAGTTTATTGCAAAAACATATAATATAAAATTATAAAATTAAATAATTTTCTAACTTTCATCTTCATAAAAAATATCACTGTCAAACTCATTCTCAATAATATTTTATTATTAGCAAAAATTTATATTTTTTAAAGCTCTATTCAATTTTTTATGTAAAATAAACAAATTATACGTTTATATGCAACATAAAGTCAAAAAAAGTTTTTTTTTCGAGTTTAAACGGGAATTTTCGTTAAAAAACGCCATTTATTGTTAATAACAAATTTATTTTGCAATTTTGAGCTAAGCACCCAAGAAATTCGGATTCAGGAAGTCAAAATATATAAGATAAACTTGGGTGCTAAGCACGGCATGATATTTGCTACGGCTACACAGGCTGGCGCCCGGACTAAGTGGTTATTTGGCCATCTAAAAAAGGGTTATTAAAAATTGGAAGATCATCAGGTACATAGCTATATGGGGGCAAGAAAATCTTTTCGAGATACTCGTGCCATGTAGCTAGGTCTATAATGTCCTTACTGGGAGTACATGGTCTATATTTATTAAGAAGGTTCCAGAAGGTTTTTGATTCGCACGTAGTAGCTAAAGTGTTTACAGTAGAGTTATTATAACTATTTTTCTTTAATACAAGTAATTTTTTATATTCTTTTACTTTTTCAGTATTAAAAGATTTTTTAATACTTTTTTACACTGACTTAGCTTCTGTTTTAATGATTTCTTCTTATTTTGACAAGATTTGTCAAACCAAGGTTTAGATGTTACAACAGGTCTATTACTTTCAAAAGATACCATACCTATATTTTTACTGTGTTAACAATCGCATTAGTAAGATTGCTTGACAGGTATTCTATTGACTTATTTTTGACTGTAATTTCTTGAGAAATGTACATATTATTGATCTAAGCACACTTCAGATCTGGAGTTAATCGTTACACTTACTGGGAAATGATCCGAGAGTCTTGGGATTTGTAAAATTTTCAAAACTTTGATATTCTGTATTCCCATAAAATTACTCCAAGCCAGATAGTTGACAGATCATCCCACGCTGCTAGAGTATGTAAATTGAGCAGGGTAGTCGCTTAGAGTTCAACCGATTCGAAAATTTTGTAAATAAATTTTTATTAAATATCTTTGGTCGTAATGGACCGATTTTGTTGGGCAACCAACTCGGTCTGAAGATATATAAAAGCTACATATGTGCCCAATTTCAGGACCATTGGATAATTTTTACTCTTGTTATCGTGCGACAACAAAAACGCAAATTTTTTCTAAAATAATTTTTTTCTAAAAAACAAATAAAGATAATCTCTTGAAATTTTAACCAAATATAGTCTTCAATGAGTGTAATAAGTCGTCAAAATTTCAAGTCGATAAATAAAATATTTTTTGAGAAATTAATTTATGAAATATAAAAACGTTTTTCTTAAAAATAAGTAAATGAACGCGCGATCTTAGTATCTAAATAGGTTTCGCCGGTGAATGAATAGTTCGCCAGTGAAAATTTTTATTCTTAAAAAGATAATGTCTTTTATGCAGAATCTTTATGTAAAGTGAAATAATAATTTTAAAGGATTAGAATATTATCGTCATGTTAGATAAATAATAAATAGAAAAATTGATATTTTCATATATTTAAAGAAAACGTTCGTTAAATTTGTAAAAATTTACAAACTTAAATTTAGAATAAATTATATTTTTAAGACATTGCGATCGACGAAATATCTGTGATCTCCAGAAAATATCAGTCTCAAATTAAATTGATCATTTCTAGATCAATAAATATTTTATTAATTTGAAAGTCAGAGCTCTAGTTTCATAACTTACCTGTTCTTTTTAAGCTATTTCAATATCAACAGCACGTATTCCAATAGACAAATTTGACAATTCATGAATAAAAATGTATTGATCGCTGCTAGCATTGTGGTGGTTTCCGTTATCGATGCCAAACATTTTTTAATAAAAACGCAAGTTTTTTTTAAATAACTTTTTTATCAAAAGAAATAAAGAAAATTTAATTAAATATTGTAATAAATAATCGTAATAATTGGTTAAAATTTCAAATTGATCAAATATTCTCTGAAATATCAGTATTAAAAAAAATTAAAAAAAAATTTTTAATCTCGAATATCTGGTCGTGATGATCATTTTTTAGTATTTTTTTTTTGGGCAATGAATTTTTTTTTGTAAAATATAAAATTTTATAATAATAATGGCTTTTTAATGATAAAAAATAGAAAGAGTAAAAATAAAAAGTTACAAACCATTTAATACAGTCTCACCGTACAAAATAAAATATTAAATTTTAAATATTGGAATTAAAAATTAATTAAAGGAATTAGTAAATTAAGTTTGACGAAGCTACGTGCCAATGAATTGGCCGCAGTTTTTAGGGTTTTCATGTTCTTTTCCAATCGATATATTTATTTAATAAGAACAGGAACACACGATCGTTGCACAATTTGTTTAGCTTTTTTGTGTGCCAAAATCTTTAATTTAAGCCCTGGTAGGTCGATGTGCTATGAACATTTTTTAGGAATTTTAGGAGTAAAAAGTGCGGGTTGTACCAGTACTCGGCTCGGCGTGTTTGAACTGTATCGAGCTTTTTCTTCGAACTTGAATCGAGTACTCGATACTTTGAACTACGTAGTTCCACTTATTTCGAGTAGTTCAACTTAATTCGAGTAGCTCGACTTCATTCGAGTAATTCGAGTTGGTTCGAGTAGTTCGACCTGTCTCAAGTAGTGCAAAGTATCGAGTACTCGATTCAAGTTCGAAGAAAAAGCTCGATACAGTTGCACCCCTACTTTTTACCCCAAAAATTCCTTAAAACATTTAGAAAATTAAAAATCTTATATTTGGGCTAATTTTCATAGCACATCGATCTACCAGGGTTCAAATTAAAGATTTCGGCACACAAAAAAGCTAATCAAATTGTGCAACGATCGTAAGTGTGTTCCTGTTCCTATTAGATAAATATATCGATTGGAAAAGAACATGAACAACATAAAAAATGACTTGATTGTCTACCTTTTTTTTTAACTTAGTGTTGTGTACGTACCTAGATTCTTTACCCTTATTTATAATTTTTTTTTTATTTTTTTTTTATTGAAAGGCAAACATTTTGAGCTTTAACTCATTTATCTACGCTTAAACTTTGCAGTTCCCAAAAACTTTGGAGTTCCCAAATATCTATAAAGGGAGATACAGAAGCGAAAATTTTTCCGGCGCCTGGGCCATCTCGAATCGCTACGAAACTGAAAAACGGTTCGCAAACGGAAGAGACACTTAGTCCACGTGCACGCTCATATGACAGCAATGCCGCCGAGGTGTGTCACCGACGCCGCAACCGCGCGGCCGTAGGCCCCGCCTCCCTTCCCCTTCAGCCGTTTGCTGTTTGCAACTTCTGCGTGCTTTTCTCAAGTTTAATTTTATCTAATGCAAAAAAGTGACAGGTCATTCTTATATAAAATTTCATGCTCTACAACTTTTGTTTGGAACTTTTTTCGATATCTCTCATCGTTCGCGAGTTATAAGCGAAAACCCGTTTTCGAGGGTAGTTTTTTGCCAAATTAGGGCTGACGGCGCTGTTTTTGGGTGCTGCATTTTTTACCATCGTTTTTAGACGATGTGTTTTACTAGATATCCAAAATGCAGCCATTCCCTCGAAAAAATCGATTTCAGACCTTCGTTTACTGGCCTAAAAAATTTGAAAATGTATGATAGTTTGCACCAGTAATAAATGATAATTTTAATTTTTTTCAGGCAGTATAAAGTCAACTGGGAAATAGAAATCAATATAATTGAGTTATTTGCTATAATAGACAATATAACTGGACAAATTATTCGACCTTTAGATACCGAATAAATATCGTAGAATAGAATATCGTTATTGCGAAGAACCGAGTAGCAACATGAGTGTCCTACCAAACACGTATACGTATAACTTTTGGTCTAAAACACCAACAGAGGTTGTCGAACTTACGTGTTTGATGCCCAATGGTGTTATCATACTGCTTGATACTAATCGCAATGAAACTTTAGATGAAATTAAAGAAAATTTGTGGGATGAAGCAAGCAAATACCCACTACATGGTATCTTGAAAGATTCACAGTCATATGTATTTGTGTGCACTAATGCAAACGCTGAATCAGAAGAGTTAAGAGATGAAAGCAGACGTTTATGTGATATAAAACCTTTTTGTTCTATATTTAAAGTTGTTGAAAAAGAGGACACAAAAAGCGATAGGAATTTGGATTCCCAAATCGGTCTGCTTATCGGTAAAGGTTTGCACGAATTCGTAACTTTAAAGAATTCTGAAGTTAATGATTTTCGATGGAAGATGAGATTATTGGGCGATGAAATTACCTTAGAAAGACAAAAAAAAACTAGGATTGGAAAAGCTTTATATCAATTTCCATCTCGGTTAGCTTCTTCTGCAGAAATCCCCCAACACCTTGGCATACGCTTAAATGAGGGAAGTATAGTAACCGTAGTAAAATTTGAAAATGGAGACACTTCATATACTTTTGTGATACCTCATGCGACAACTCCTCGACAATTACTTGTATTAGCTTTGAATAAACGTGCAAATACTTTAACTTTACGTGATGAAAGGCCCGGAAATTTCACATTAAAAGTATGCGGACAAGAAGAATATTTATTAGACGATTATCCTCTCATTCAGTTTAGTTATGTTCAAGATTGCATTGCTAGAGATAATCCTGCAACGGTTGTTGTTGTCAGTATAAACAGTATTCCTGTCTATAAGGATCATGATTACGAAGATCCTGATTCTGACATACTAAATCGCGGTACAAGGCCGTCTTTTTCAACACTGCGTAAAAGAGGAATGTATAATTATTCATATAATATAGAAGATCAATTTAAATTTAATGTTAATGGAATTTCAAGACTTAACTGTGATGCTGCTCAAGGGACTGTAGAAGTCGGTTTGCAAGCTGGTCTATTTCACGGTGGCAAATCTCTGTGTGAAAGCCAAAAAACGAAAGATATAGTTGTTCGTGCGGATGGTAGCTGCGAATGGGAAGAGACTCTCAGTTTCGATATAAAAGTACGAGATATTCCTAGAAATACGCGGTTATGTTGCGTTCTTTACGAAGTTGGTAAGACATCGAAAGGTATTAAGAGCCGAAAGCTGTTAAAAGATTCTAAACAAGAATATTTTACAAATCCTTTATGTTGGGCTAACACTACTATTTATGATTTCAAAAGTAAATTAAAAACTGGCGCTATGACTCTGTATACGTGGACATATGCTGAAGACATTCAAAATGAAGACTTATTACATTCATTAGGAACTGTAGTTTCTAATCCACATATTGATCGAGCAGCAGCATTAATGCTTACTTTTCCTACGTTCTCAAGAGATCAAATAATTCTGTATCCATCTCCAGAAAAAATGGTTGAATTTACTATTAAACTAAGTGAATCCCGAGAAAATTCAGCTGAATTTGATCCTACTAGCGTTTCAGATACTGATTTGCAGCAACATATTGATCAACTTCAATTATTAGCAGACCGAGATCCGTTACACGAACTTCACGAACAAGAGAGAAAAACTATTTGGTCGTTAAGGGAGCAGTGTATTACAAAAGTTCCGACTATTTTATCTAAACTTTTGCAATGCGTTGAATGGAATGATCACATAGAGGTTGCAGAAGCGACGTCATTGGTTCTTCGCTGGCCTAAACTGACTGTTGAAAGATCTTTAGAGTTGTTAGATTACGCATACGCTGATCAAACAGTACGCAGTTTTGCAGTGAAATGCTTAAAGTATGTCAGTGACGAAGACCTCAGCCTTTTTTTATTACAATTAGTACAAGCTTTAAAACACGAAAATTATTTAGCATGTGAACTGACGGAATTTTTATTGCGCCGTGCTTTAAACAATCAAAGAATTGGTCATTTTCTATTCTGGCATTTACGATCAGAAATGCATGTGGGATCAGTATCTGTTCGTTTTGGTTTAATTCTGGAGGCTTATTGTCGAGGAAGTCAAGAACATATGAGAGCATTGTTTAAACAAATGGAATGTTTGGATAAACTCGGTAATGCTTGCGAACAAGTAAAGCAACGAAGAGATCGAAAGACAGCTCAACAATGTTTACAGGATTTATTCCAAAATCCTCATTATCGCGAAGCTTTTTTCAACGTTGTGAGTCCATTAAATCCAAGTTTTAGATGGAGTAGCATAAAAGTTGATAAATGTAGAGTAATGGATAGTAAAATGAGACCGCTTAGTTTGGCTTTCCAAAATGTAGATCCATTTGGAGATGATGTATATTTAATTTTGAAACATGGAGATGACCTTCGTCAAGATATGTTAACGTTGCAAATGCTTCGAATTATGGATAAACTATGGAAAAATGAAGGTTTAGATCTTCGAATGAATCCTTACGGATGTATATCTACAGATAATAGAGTAGGTCTTATTGAAGTGGTTTTAAATGCAGAGACTATTGCAAATATACAAAAGGAAAAAGGAACTTTTCCGGCCACAGCAGCGTTTAGAAGAGGATCGCTTCTTGCGTGGCTAAAAGATCATAATCCTACGACAATAATGTTGGATAAAGCTATTCAAGAATTTACTTTAAGTTGCGCTGGTTATTGCGTCGCAACCTATGTACTTGGTATAGCGGACCGCCATTCAGACAATATAATGGTGAAGAAAACCGGTCAAATGTTTCACGTAGATTTTGGTCATATTCTTGGCCATTTTAAAGAAAAATTCGGGATTTGCAGGGAAAGAGTGCCGTTCGTCCTTACAAATGATTTCGTACGTGTAATTACTAAAGGACAAACCAAAAAAGAACAAGGGCTCGAATTCTCAAGATTTCAGAATTGTTGTGAAGAAGCTTTTTTGGTATTAAGACGACATGGCAGTCTTATTCTTTCATTATTTGCCATGATGATTTCTACAGGTTTACCAGAATTATCATCCGAAAAGGATCTTAATTATTTGAGAGATACATTGGTCCTTGAAATGTCTGAAGACGAGGCTAAAAAACATTTTAGAAGTAAATTCGATGAAGCTCTATGTAATTCATGGAAAACTTCTTTAAATTGGACCTCTCACAACATGGCTAAGAATAATAAAATAATTTAAATATTATATTATTTTTTATATTCACATGAAACATTTTTTATTTTGTATAAAGCAATACAATGATACGCTTGTTTAAAATTACTTATATTTTATACTTATACACTTGCTATAAAGTACTTATATTTAGATAGTTAATTTAACATTATATTCCCGTCATATTTCCACATTTTTTACTGTACTCATAATGCAAAATCATTCATATCATACAAAATAAGCAAGTAGGTTTCTTTTACCATAATTATTAGCTCATCTATAACTTATTATGTAATTAATTACAATGTGTAAACATTTTTTGTAAAATTGTTTATAATTTTTTCTTTTCTATTTGGATTATTTAAATTAATTTTATTGAAAATACACAAATAAAAATGTTAAGTTTGAAATAATGAAAAAAAAATTATAATATAATTAATATATAATATTAGTAATTTTAATACTATTTTAATCTTCGTGAAAGTTAATGTAAGTTTATATATTTAAGTATAGAAAATATCAATGTTGTATACTGTCATTTGTGATGTTAAGTTTACTCTAGTGTTAAAAAATGTTATGTATACATAATATATTCATAAACCATCTAAATCTTTCTTGAAAAAGAAAAAACAATCTCTATATCTTCTTATAATAACATAACTACACTGGGTCATCTATAAAATATTCAATCTCTTCTAGGTTAAACTCAACATACTGAACGATGATCCTTAAATTAACTAGTCTATATATTATATTTATTTTTCTTCTTTATTAAATTTCTTTATTTTAATAACTGAATCTCTATGTAACATTGATATAACTGTCGGTTTACTGCCTTACCATAATATATTAGACAGATTAATAAAAGAGAATTTTTTAAATACAAACCTCTTCTCACTTATTCATATCCTGAAAACTTAAACCACCAAAACTATATCTCATTAATAATTACAAAGATACAGAGAACACAATAGGCACTCCCAATATATATTGTGAAATAAACAATATCTATATAGTATAACGGGCGCATGGAACGTACCTGTATTACCGACATCGCGAGTTATGATGGATAGAAGCACGCAGTTTGACAGTGCGTTGGTAGTCTCGCGGTAGAGACACTCCACTGTCGTCCGGACGGCTCTGGTTCAAGTCCCGATGTCAGCGCGTATTTTTTTCGAATTTTCCCCGAATCCACCCCGTTACATGGCGCCCAACGAAATAATCCACGTTTCCTTTAAAATTCCACGATTGGAAAGAAGTCCGATCGAAATTCTTCCTCCCACCCACGGATACGCGGATCACGATCCCGAGAGATTCCCTGCGTGTAAGTCTGTGCGGTATACGGCCATAGGAAAGCACTATCCTGTAGTGTGCATACGGTTACGTGGTACGACCCCAGCGTCGTGTGAAGGGGACTTGAGTTGCAAGAACCGGGCGGGGTTTCTCACTCAAGTGTGATCGCGCGAGTATAGGTAACGCACGCATGTTTTCAGTCAGGGAAATAGAGAATTTTTCTTGTACTGATCCGACCTTCACGTAGAGCAGAGTCTACGAGACTCCCGCACAAGCATTCAGTTGAGATTACTCCTGAATGGCGGTTGAGCATGGAAAAGAATCACGCCTCCTGTAGAGAAGTAGGAGACTGATAGTTCGCGTTCGGGTGGGGAGGTGTAAATGGGAAGAGATTCGGATGCTAGTCGGCAGTACGATTTATAAGCGCCCTTTGTCTTGGCAGATGTCGCGTCCAAAGTACGTGAAATCTGACTGGGGGATATAACAGGCGCATGGAAGGTACCTGTATTACCGACATCGCGAGTTATGATGGATAGAAGCACGCAGTTTGACAGTGCGTTGGTAGTCCCGCGGTAGAGATACTCGACTGTCATCCGGACGGCTCGGGTTTAAATCCCGATGTCAGCGCGTATTTTTTTCGTATTTTCCACGAATCCACCCCGTTACAATAGATATTAACTCAAATAAAACCCCTTCCCTCCCCAAAACGTTCCATGACCTCACTACGAAATTACGTCATGTGGCGCTCCGAAAAGGGAAGAGAACCAAACTCAATGAACAACTACCGTAACTAGTACTTGGAGAAAAATATAATTTGAAAAGCCAAAGCCATTTTAATAGTCCTCTCTTAATACTCAAACAAATCTTTCCCATTCAATAAATACTCAAAGAGAGAAAAGAAAAAAAAAATTATTTTAATTTTGAACATAATATATGAAAAATATACATAAAAACTAAAAAGTTATACTTTTGTTCACAACTTCAAAATAGTCTTTGGATTATAGACTATCAGTTTTTTTTTTGTTTTTTTTTTATTTTTTTTTAAATAAACATCCTGCCTTTGACTCTTTACCTTACAGACTACTGAAAAACATCATCAATTAAACTAAAATTTTGTTAAATAGGATGTAATCGACTATTCTAAGGAAGACGTCCATATTAGACTTATTAAAAATCACGCAAGTGTCATCGTATCTCATAATACCCTTAGAATTAAGAAAACGAATAAGTGCTTCTCTATTAGAGGATACATTATGGCATTTCCAGATCAGACGATCGACTGTTTAATCCACCCCACATTCACATAATTCAGAGTTGGTGATATTCTTCCTGAACAAATGAGCTTTAGTTCTAGTATGATAAAATCTAATTCTATTAATTATAGTGACCCTTTTTCTGTCCATATCAAAATGACTAAACCGTGGAATAAAATCGAATTCATCATTTAAGAAAACAAATTTTCTACCTTTCAATCCTTTTGAAAAATCATAATTCGTAACATAGTTAATCATATGGTTCTTCATTTTCCTCCGAAATATTCCATAGACATCCTTAAAGTTAATCTCATTTGTCTCTAATTCTAAATTATTTAAAGCCTCTTTAGCTAGTTTATCAACTATTTCATTTCCTGGTATTCCCACATGACTAGGAACCCAGAAGAATTTTATTTTTTCCCTGAAACATAGATCAGATCATGAAAAATACATAGAATCTCACCTATCACACGATTACTTCCAGACTTAAGACCTAAATTCTTGAGTCTTTCTAAAACGCTTAATGAGTGTAAAAATACCAGGATTACAGACATCAGCATCCCTGATCCATCTCAACGCAAATAAGATACCATAGGCTTCCACACTAAAAATACTATTAAGTTTATTAATCCTATATTTCATTTCTATTCTATTGGGTGAATAAAATGCAAATCCACAGCCATTTTCATCTTTGGACCCATCTGAGTATATAAAACAATCCACCTCGTTATTATTATTAAAGTAACCGTTAAATACTATAGTAGGATTCTTACTCTTCTTAATACTTTTACCCAAGGATAAATTAATATCTAAGCTAGTGTATTGAATAGAATATGGAATAGTATAAGCAATACATCTATCACTCTTGTAAATACCCTCAAAGGATTGTTTATTGTTTATCCAACATTTATATACATATGGGATAACATACTTTGGAAATGTTTTAATTCTAGCTAACTTTTCTTTGAACAAAATAAATTTAGGAATCAAAAGAGAATCTCTATGAGCAATTTGCCTAGAGATAAATTTTTTTGTAAGAATACATCTCCTAGATTCTAGTGTATTAAAAAAGGTAAAAGAATTGTCTCATGATTTTTAGAGATATTTAAGGTTAATAGTATATTACGCACCATGGGAGGAAAAAACTTGGACAGTGCACAGTTCGTGTAAATTGCCACCCGAGCGGAAGGCGAGGGTGGCAATTTACACGAGCTGGGGGCTGGCCAATTTTACTCCCGTGGTGCGTATACTATTTTTCCTTACATCGAGGCCGAAAATGCCATATTTCCGTTTCGGAGCCGGGCGGGAATGAGGCACTTTCGGCCCGGTGTGAGAAAAAATTCTTTTACGGTTTTTTTCAAAATCGTACGTAATTTCTCAATGACGACTTCATGTATCAGCTTGAAATTTATAGACTATTTTGTATGCAATATAGGCAATACCTGTGTAAAATTTCATCCAGATTATATGGTTATTTTTTGAGATGTTTGAAATGACTCTTTTTGAAATGATTTTCTTTGTTGTCGCATAATATAACTACATTAAAATTGTTTTAATTTCTTTGAAATTTGGTGGAGATGTAGAGTTTGTATATTATTTATTAGAAGAGTTCTTAGAGTAAAAGAATTCGTTTATGAATTTCAGATATATTTGAGGTTAAAACTATTTTAGCCCTCTTTTAAAATCGTAATTATTCGGGAACGCATTTATATATACTACAAAATGGAAATGACATGCGCTATGTGCTATGCGCCGATGCGCGCGTGTTGTCTACCTTCTTTTGTTTTGTAATAGTCATTTATTATTTTTAAGGTTAGATCCTTTTTCTGACATCGGAAATTCCAGAAAGAGCACACAATATGGACAGGCATACTATTAGAGACAAGTACTCTATGTGTGAAATTTCACAAAGAAAATATAATTTGAAGTAAAGGTTAGGAATTTTAAAAGGTTATGACGATAATATTACAATCAATTATTTTGTTTATTTTTCACACATAATTTAAAAAAAAAATCATACCTATTATTTTATTCATATTTTATACATAATTTACAAATTAATACATTTTAATCTTCATAAATGAATTTAATTATAATTATGCCATAAATTGTTGCAAAAATTATAAATTATAAACGATAATATTACAATCAATTATTTTATTTATTTTTCACACATAATTAAAAAAAAAATCATACCTATTATTTTATTCATATTTTATATATAATTTAAAAATTAATACATTTTAATCTTCATAAATGAATTTAATTATAATTATGTCATAAATTGTTGCAAAAATTATAAATTTTGTTATTAAAACTTAATTAAAAGAATAAGCAAATTAAGTTGAGGAAGCCACGCGCCAATGAATTGGCAGCGATTTTTTTATTAAGATGGTGTTTATTATATATGATTTTGAAAATGTGCGTAAGTTGATCTCAGGGTAGATAGCAATTTTTTAATTATTTATATTTTAGAATATTACTTTTTTTTTTAAATAAAATAAGTGCCAAATAATTTCAATAATAAGACAAAAATATGCAATTTTTTAAATATTAATGAATTATTAAATCATTGAAAAAAAAAGTATAATGAATAACCATATTTTATATTTAAAATATATACTACACAGATAGAAATGATACATTAATTTGGAGGAAGCTACGTGCCAATGAATTGGTAGCGGTTTTTTTATACTAACAAGGAGAGAGTGTAACCTGCGAGAAACGGATTTTAGCGGGCATTGGAGAGTCGATTTCTGATAACTAAAAATGAAACTCAGTGCTAACATTTTCATCCAATGGGCCCTTTTTCTTGAGATATAGGTAATTTAATTTCAAATATCCTCTATTTCGTAAAAAAATGATGTCTCTTTTATTGAGTGTCATATTGCAAATATTTATGGTACGAAAACGAGCAAAAAAGATTATAAAAGTAGATAGTAAAAGCTCAAATTTAAGCCCTGATTCGTTAAAAAATATTGATTTTTTAGGAACTTACAAGCAATCGAAGATAGCGTACGAAAATGGTTAAAAAAACGATCCATTTAATCGGTTAAAATGAAGACATATTTTTAACCATTTTCTTACGCTATCTTTGATTGCTTGTAATTCCTGAAAAATCAATATTTTTTCATCAATCAGGGCTTTAATTTTAGCTTTTACTGTCTACTTTTATAATCTTATTTGCTCGTTTTCGTACCATAAATATTTGCAATGTGATACTCAATAGAAGAGACATCATTTTTTAATGAAATAAAGGATATTTGAGATTAAATTGCCCATATTTCAAGAAGAAGGGCCCATTGGATGAAATTGTCAGCACCGGGCTTCATTTTTAGGTACCAGAAATCGACTCTCCAATGCCTGCTAAAATCCGTTTCCCGCAGGTTAGACCCTCTCCTTGTAAGTTAGGTTTGCAAATTTTAGAATCTGAGCTCAGATTTTTCTTCAATCCAATTATAGTATTTATGTACACTAGTGTACTCTAGGAAATATTCTCGTTTCACAATCTGTACCAAAGGAAACGATTCCATAGAGTTTACCATGAATAACACCAGGTCCACCAGAATCACCATGTAACCCTCTGTAAGTTCTTTCACAACGTTCTTGATTTGTTACAAGTACGTATGCAGCCTTCAAAATATAAGGTTGGCTCGTGTGTGGCTAAAAATAGTTAATTAAATTAACTACAGAAATTCTAAAAAAAAAGAAAACCTTTCTCTGTGGAGGATAAGAACTTACCCCTACCCTTCCAAAACCAGAAATCCGTATAGATTCACCTTCTTTGGGAATATCGTGCGGCTTTGCAGGTTATATAGGTTGTTGTTTATTATTAATTGAATAGGCTTTGCAATCTGGATGAAAAATATAATGAAAATATTCGTGTTAGTCACAAGTTCTTAGTTCTTAACAAAAATTAAAATTTGTACTGAAATTTATTTAACAAGTTTCGAAGTTGTATAAAACTATTATTACGAAGATTTTTTTTTATTTTCACTTATTGCAGTCATGAAGGTTTTGTGTATTTTGTTGTGCGTCGTTTTCGCGAGCGGCTTCTATATAAGTAAAAGAGATTTTAAATAGTATTTTTGATGATTAAAATAAATTTTTCAATTACATATTGTATTTCAATTTCTAATAGATAACAATGAAACACACGAAGAAAAAATAAATATAATTTACATGATATGGGAAATTTTCTATTCTAACGAAATCTCCTCCAACAATTTTTTCTTCGTGTGTTTCATTATTATCTATTAGAAATTGAAATACAATATGTAATTGAAAAATTTATTTTAATCATCAAAAATACTATTTAAAATCTCTTTTACTTATATAGAAACCGCTCGCGAAAACGACGCACAACAAAATACACAAAACCTTCATGACTGCAATAAGTGAAAATAAAAAAAAATCTTCCTTATATACACCGATCTTATCGAATGATCATAAAAATAAAATACACACAAGTGTTGGAGTCAACTATTTCTTTCGTGCTATCATTTAATGCTGTTGAAGGACGCACGCTACGGTACACGTGTTACGGCGTGTACCGTGGCGCGCGGCCTTCAACAGCATTAAATGATAGCATGAAAAATTCTACTTAGCAACAATGCATAGAGTACTGGAATTTCCCAAAAAACTTCCTTAGGTGTTTAAGAATATAGTAGTTTGAATCAAATCACAAAATTCGAAAATTTGTATCAAACTTTTGCATTTGACAAACAATGAAGGTTAACAAATTAATGACGTCGTTCACACAAAGACACACTGACAGAAAAAATCTGGTAAAAATTCTTATGTTGTCGTGTAAAAATTACCATGTTGGAATCGTAACTCGACCATATGTCGGATTTTTAGCAGAATTTGCAATACACGTAGGAAAAATTCCAAGTCTAACATGGGAATTTTTTTATAACTGATTTTAAAGAGCGAAAAAAATTATTTCATCTTTTTTTTTAGGAGTGGGGGAGGAGCGAGTATCAGACACATAATTATTATATTTAGACAATACAGAAGTTATTTTTGAATTAAACATGATTAAAGAAAATTTATTAAATAAATTAAAAATTTTTGACGACATCGAGACTCGAACCTGGAACCCTTGGCACGGTAGTCGGGAGCGCTAACCACTTACCTATAAAGACATATGTCCTACAAAATTTTGGAACTTGTATATCCCCAAACGTAAGATATGCGCGCTAATTTTATAACAAATTATGCTTTAACTCGAATAATACTATTCTCTATTTTAGCGTAATTTATTACAAATGTTATATATTAAGAATATTGTTTAACATTTTATAAATATTACCAATACCTTAAATTAAACAAGCTCATTTATTTATTAATGAATTTGTATTTTCGATATAATAGTTTTTCACAACCTTCCTTAAAAATATTACAAATAAACAATTATTTTAAAAATTGTCTCATCATAAAAAATAAAAAAAAAAATAAATAAAAACAAGTATATTGGATTAGAACGGCACATTCAGTTGTTGCGTTTAGCGTTTGTGTTTTGTCTCGATGTTGCCAAGGTGGATTGAGTTTGTTGACATGTATCTGTCTGAATCTTTCCTATTTTGACATTGAAGAGGTCAACTTTTCGTGCACTCGCGGGCTGTTTACGATTGAACGTGTGAATTCTTATTCTAAAACTCTCTCAATTTTTACCATGCTAGCCTGGGAAAATGTACAAAAGATAAAATTCCATTAGCCACGTGTTAATTTTTACTATGCTGGCATAGGAAGTTTTACTTGTGACATTGGACTTTTTCATATAAAAGATAGTAAATTTTTCGATTTTAAGCAGTTGTGGGCAACTTCCAAGAGCAACATAGGAATTTTTCCCCGGGTTTTTCTGTCAGTGCAAAATATGACTAAACAAAATAATCAATTAGTCTAAGATAACAGCCGTGGAGCCGGCGATCGCTCGTGGTACACACAAATGTATAACTAACTTATTATGGTGTTAAATGTGTCGTTACTTGGAAGGCGTTCGTTCATGTTGCCCGGTAGGCGTTAGATCGTTGGATCTTAAGGTTTGCGCAATACGTGGATTTGCGTCTTTTTTGTTACTGTAGTTTTATTGATATCACGTTGTGACGGAGAATCGGTAATTCTAATTATTGTTAATTAGTTAGTAAGTAACGATACAGACGGTAAAAACGAAAAAATCTAATCAGATCGCGAGAGAGCTCTCTTCTAACGTCTTTCGATAATTAATGAAGAATAAAAAAAAAAACGAATCGCAAAAAAGAAGCCCTTGGAAAGTGCTGCCACCTCTCGCTGCGCTCACGCGAACCCGGCCAGATATTCATCCACACACATTACACATATGCGCGCACACCATAAAGGTGTTACAATGTAACACGTAACAATAGTAATCCCAAAAAAATTAAAATATTAAATCAATTTTTTTTTTCTCAAAAATAATCATGATTAATTCAAAATATTATTTAACTTGCCTTCGGAGCGCTCGCACGCTCCTTGATCTTTTCATCAATAATACTATTTAATATGGATTCAGTTACACTAATTATACAATATACGCGCAATATTAGTTTTAAAATATAACAAGATTTATAAAATTAATATACCAGAAACGATAATTTCAACGTATATATCTAAAACTTCACGCAACAAGACACATTGACTAATTTCATCAACTAACAAGCAAAAAGTAAAGGTATAAATTTGACCATGTCTGACAAATGCACATGCGTCATTTGAAAGTGCGGGAAATCGGGCTGAGTGATAATTGCGGGGACTCGAGAGAGGTGAATGAAAGAGCTTTGCGTATATCGATCTTCTCGCCTCTTTCTCTCTCAATATCGTGCCGAACGCGCGGACACAATGCGTATCCCAAGGTAGCACAGGCAAAACAGGAGCAACAACCCGAGAGTGAGTGAGCAAGAGATATATACATATATATAAGAGCACCCGAAGAGGGAGAGAGAGAGAGAGTGAGAGGAGACGGAAAGGGGACGAACGCGGGGGTGGGCTGAGCTGTCACAGGCAGAGACGCTCGCGGGGATGGTCGCGTGTCCCCATCCACGCGATCTCCTCCTCGTCGCCGTCGTCGGCCTCTCGTCTCTGTGATCGCGGGGGCGGCGACGTCCTGTCCTCAACAGGATCGCATCGCTCGCTCGCGCTCCCGAAACTACGTGTATATATATATATACACATCCTCGCCACGCGCATAGTACTCGCGCCAGCGTCGCGAGAGCGTATTTATGCGCGTTGCGCTGTTTTGTCTCCCGGAACGTGCTCTACTTCGCTTATATGCGAGCCGTGCCGCGCTGCATATCCCAGCTCTATCCGTCGTTGTTCGCGCCCGTCGCCTTGTTTTATCATTTCCCGTACAGGTGCGCGTATAGGTTGCCGTCGTAGCAGGCGGCTCGCCGTGCTGCTGCTGCTGCTACTGTTATACTCATGTACGCCACGCAAGCTCGTGGGCTGACACACTTTAACCCTAACGATGCTGCTGAGATACATTATAGACGCGTCTACTAAAAGTGCTGTCGCTGCTCTTTACGTGGAGCAGAAATATAGGATGATTAAAAAACAAGTTTTATTCATTATAACTTTCTTATATTTTTCGTGGTACTTCTTGTCGCAACAAGAGCTTTTTCTCTTTTGATAACGTGTTATTAATTTCATGACAAAAAAACATAGGATTTGTCATTGGATTAATTAAAAAAGATTTGCTATTTCAAGATAAACAAAGTACTTTAATTCTATAAATCGAACCTTTTATTACTTATCTGACGCGTACACTCGAGTTGCCGGACACACAACGTGGAAAATAAGACGAAAGCGTCGGCAGACGAAAAGTGAAATGCGCACCCGGGAGCTCGCATTGCCTGCTCCCCGCCTTTCTCTTGCGGGCGCGTGCGGAGTGACGCGTCGGGTGGTCGCGACTCGCTGCGGCCGAGGCGATCGCGACGGATAGACGGCGCTCCTGCGCGCAAAAAGCCTCTCCGTTGGTTCGATCGCTTGCTCGCTCGATCCCACGTATTAACGATCTCATCAATAAAGCCCCTCGTCCCGTATGCGCGTCGCCCGCAAGAAACCCGCCAATTTGTTGAATAGCCCACGGCCATAATTCCCCCGGAAAAAGCGGCAGCGACGAGATGCGCTTTTTACAAGAGACGCGTACTTCCTCTCAGCTCCCGCTCTTCTCTTTCTCTCGGTCAGCCTTTGCATTTGAGTATGAGGGACGCGATTTGTTTTTCCTCATTAGATGCGGCATAAATGTGTCAATGCTGGCGGCGGAAGCGCGCGTGCGTGGGGTCGGCTGTCGAGGCGACGGGTTAAATAAATAGTGGCACTTGCCCCGCGAGGAGTCTCTAAATGAACTCGGAAGCCGAGTCGTGCCATGACGAAAGGCAGAGGCTGCGCATACCAGCGATCCCAGTATGCCAGACAACTTAGCCACGGGTAAATAAACGCGCCACGTGCCGAAACGTCGAGGCTCGATGCTGGGAGAGACGTGCGTGTTATGAGCTTTGTAAGAATACTTGACGTCAGACATTTAGACGTTTTTATGGAAATTAGCATTAAGATTTGCATTTTATAAAATTTGCATTTTACAATTAAGTAATTCCGTGAAAGCAATTAAATTACATTTATTTTTATCCGTAGGATATATGTGTCTTGTTAATGAGAAATGAAACTATGCGACTAATTGTTAAATGTTTACAAACCTTATGCAGAATCAAGATTTGGCAGAGGAAGTTTTAATAAGTATAATCTCCAAATAAGATATTATCGTAATGCTATAGTAGAATAGTATATTAATTAATACAAATGTTACATACGTTACTCTAATGACGAGGCAAATAAAAATTGATTTTCAATCTTTACTAATTAATGACCTATAACTCTCCCGATACCGCAAAAAGACGCATACCATATTGAAATTCGCATTCAATTTCAATAATCTTTAATTAAAAGCAGATGCTAAAAATCCCTCGGAATAAGGTAATTACCCGAATCCCCCGTTATCCCCGGCGCGGTATTACAGGAGGTCCCGTCGCTCCCCGTCCTCTTTTTCACCCTTTATTAATCGATTCGTCGAAAGCCATATGTCTGCTCTATGTATACACGCTCTCTTTCTTTCTCTCTCTCCCGCTCTCCGTCGGGTCTCCTCCGGGGACATTTCGTCTCAATACGTCCGCGAGGAGTACGTCTCTCCGCGAGGTTGGTTTTTGCGTGCGCACTTCAGGCTGCCAAATGACGAAGAGGAACTGCCGCTATAGTGGCTATACATATTGCATGCCGTCCTGGAGACATATTTATTGGCATCTCTATACGCACGCGCGCACTACCTCGCTATGAATAAGGTATTTCGTGTTCGCGGTGGCGCGAGTCTTTTTCCAACGCGCTCGCTCGAGCGCATTATGCGCGCCGATGATGGATGTCGAAATTACGATCGAAGCCGTCGCTCTCTTTTTTATCCGCGCCCTTCGAGTTTTATATCTACCTTTTTAATTACGCTACGTTAGCCTTTCTTACGGAAGGCTGTCTCTCTCTCGCTCTCTTTCACTCTCCCTCATTCTTTCGCTCTTTCTGCTTCTGTCTCTTCGGAAGCGAGTAGCCGTTCTTATTGTCTAATGAATTGCCAACTTTTTAAAATCCCTCCGGTGCGCTGCACTGTCGGACGGTAGCGCCTTTCCGTTCTTATACATAAATCTTACACATGACGTCGCGTCTTACATAATTAGTCCTTTTTTCAGCGACGTGAGCGTATTCGTGTATTTATAACAGTGAAATTTATAGCGGAGTTCTCTTCACTTCTTTATTCATTCTTTATATGACTAATGAGTTTGCAAATTTGACAAATTGAAAAATTCAATGAATAATTCTTTATGTTAATGAACACAATTTTGTGATCCTCCCATTAAAGTCACTGATTTTTAATAGACTCACTCCTTGGTAGTACTCTTTGGTAACGAAAACCATTTTTTAGTCAAGAAATCACTTGTTTCACTAGAAAAAGCTGAAAAATGTATCGATGGGTTAAAAGTCGCTAGGATTTTTAAATATTTAAACTTTGAAGCTAGAAACTTTCTAGAAATATTACATTTATTATCACTTAAATAAACACTTTACTCACACAAACTGAGAATGTCTGAATTTTTTCTTATTACTTTCAAAGGAAAGTGATAATAAATGTAATATTTCCACTGCTCCAATTTTCTAACATCAAATTTTAATGTTACTTTATTGCTAAAATTAATATAATCAAAATGAAAATATAATTTTTCGAGTTGGACATACAGGGGTGCGAATTGTGTTTGATATCGAATTTTTTAATCATTTCACTTTATGGATAACTTTTTATATATATTAAATACTGGCCCGTTAACCTAATCGAAAATGTTTAGATGATCTTTATGTTTTGTGCGCATGCCGGTAATCAGTTTTCTACAATGTAAAAGTTCGCACAAAACAATGTATCTGATAAAGTATTCAAATCAAGAGTTTCTGACGTTATATTAATAACTTCTGACGTTATATTATTAATCGGTGACAGACAACCCCAAAGTCGCTCGTATCACATTATAGCCTTTCCTCTGCTCCGCTATACTGGGTCGTTTTTTCCCCTGGGTGTATTGGGCATATTCCGGTTCGACACGACTTCCGGAACTCGAGCCTCGCCTACAGAGTTTCCGCGCGTCTCGTTATAAGCGCTAGATGCATCTCACGCGTATAGAACGCGGCTTCACGTGTGATTTATGCCCGTTTACGACGGGGCTAGCGTCCGGCGCATCATATTCAATATCGAGAGAGTGTCTCTTTGTCCCTTTATGCCCCCTTCTGTACCCACACACACACACACACACACACACACACATATATACCTACACACGTACGACGCCCCATAATTGTTTTTATTATTTACGACACTCGGATGGTATACTAGTATACATATAAATGACGTGTATAAAGAGAGATACTATGGTTGCGATTAAATTACCGACAAAAACGATGTATGTTGAAAAGTATTAAAGGAAAATATTTACTATAATATTGAAATAAATTTTTGAGAATCTATTTGATTTAATTGTTTTAAACACTTATTCCTGTTATATACTATAGTTACTAAACATTACCCTTATAAAAATATCCTATAGAAAATCCTGTAGGAAATGCTATAGAAAATCCTGTAGGCATTCCGTAGAAATCCTATAGGAATCCTATAGGATACTCTATAGGCAGTTCTATATGAAATTCTATATAGGAAGTTCTATAGGAAATCCTATGTGAATTTCGCGCTTTTCCTGTAGGAAATCCTATAGGAAATCCTATAGGAAATTCTGTAGGTAATTCTGTAGGAAAAACTGCAGACAATTGTACATGGAAAATCCTGCAGGGAATTCTGGAGTATTTTCGTGAAAACAGTTTAAGAGGTTTAGCATCTTATTTAGCGCTGTAACATCGCACAGCAAAATCAGTGGCAAACAGTCCTAGGTAAGGAGTTGCACCTAGGGACTGCCGTGCACGACTGCTGGCGCTTACCGATTAAGCCCAATGAGCTCAGATATCAAAATCAAGGTAATCCTTGTCACATTGACTCTCCGTAAAGTCGTTCAAACGGTTCAAACTGGTATATCTCGAAAACTAACACGCATATTCAAATTTGGCAGAGACGTTTATAATGATATTATTGACCTACTGACGAAACTTTATTGATCTGATATTATTTTTTACATATAGCCCATACAACCTTAAATAATGAATTGAATAATAACATTTCTCTTGTAAATAAAAAAGAAACCGTTCATTAATTATACAGCTTCTTTTGTAACTTTAAAAAAAAAATCAGCGCGCGAAGCGCGCGTGTCGAACTCTAGTTTGTCTTTTATTTTCCCGTACTACACTAGCGCAGCAAAAAACTAGGAGAGTAGTTGCCCCGTGATTTTCATGCAGCAGCAATACCGAAAAGAGGCGACTGCTGTGCTACAGAGGGCATCAGCCGTACCAAAACAAAGGACAACTCTTTATATACATTCATGCAGACACACTGCAATTGCCACACATACATTCACACACACACACACACACACATACACACACACACGCACGCACACGCACAAGCACACACAGACAGGAAAAAACTTTTCTCAAAATCATAAAATTTTGATACCACTATTCATAAAAAATATTTTTAAGACTTTTTTTGTCCGAAAATTTTTTCTCACCGTTATAAAACTTCCTCTTTGAGGAAGTAAAATTCTTTTTTATTTGACTTGACACACACACACACACACACACACACACACACACACATACACACACGCACGCACGCACGCACGCACGCACGCACGCACATACACACACACATACAAAAGCTGCGATGAGGAAGAATGCGCACGGGGCGGCAGTTATCCCAATCCGACACGCATAGACTTTTATTCCGCATGACGAGCTCGCGTGCATTACTCGCATTACATAATTTTTATTTATTAATAAGTACTTCTAATTTAAAATTTTAAATTGTTTTGCCAAATGATAAGTTTCAACTTCTTATATTTTAATTAATACTTATATTAGTTCTTATATTTGAATTACGTCACTTTTGCAATTACTTTATACTTCTTATATTTCAATTATATTAGAATTAATTTTAATAATACCATTTTTACATATAAAATTTTTGAAGTTACAATTTTGAGAGTACACACATTTTTAGGTTAGATATTTTATCATACATCTTCTTAACTCGTAAAACACTAACTCATTAGGCATTCAAGATAAGTCAATAACAAACGTTTTATTTCGATTTCACTTTTCCGTCATAATTTTTTAAAAAGAGGTTAAGGGGATGTAGGAGCGAACTTTACCGATGGTGACCTCCACCTCGAGCCACATTTCCCATTGTTCGCGCGAAATTTACTTCGTAATACAGAAAATTAAGTTGCTAACGATTTTTTCTTACTCGCACACCCGAAAGTACGTACTTTCGGCCCGCATCTCCGGGCCGAAAGAGAAACTTTCACATCCTATTTTAGACCAACCGCGCGCTCTGATTGGCTGCCGAAATTTCCTGACCCGCGGCGCTTCAGCGCCCACGCGCATGTCCGAGGAAATATGTTTGTGCGGTGTGAAGGTAGACACGTACGAAATAAACAGAGGAAAGTGCACGGGTGACGAGAAAAAAGTTAGTTGAAATAAAAAGTGGTTTTGTTTGATCGTGGTTATTGTTTTTTCCTCTTGTTTTCTACACGTACTTTCGAGTCGTGTAGAAACAATTAAGTAAACGTATGGACGGGAGCGTCCGAGGAAAATATGTTTGTGCGGTGTGAAGGTTAGACACGTACGAAATAGACAGAGGAAAGTGCACGTGTGACGAGAAAAAAGAGTTAGTTGAAATAAAAAGTGGTGTTGTCTTTTTTTAATGAATGTGTTTCTGATGCCCGCCTCGACCAGCAAAACCTCGGCTTCGCCTCGGTCTTGCAAATGTCGGGCGGGCATCAGACCATCTGTACAATAGCGAAAGTAGCAGACGCCCAAAAAACCAGCTCTCTACGCCAGGCCGAAAGAAAAAACAGTCGGTAATATCGACCGAGCTACCCAAAGCGGCCGACATAGGCACTACTATCGAGCGGGGCGAAAGAAAAACTAACACTCAAACACAGCTAGCAGACGACAACGCAATTTTATCAATTATTTAACAATTACAGAACGTACTTTCGGCCGGGGAGTAAGAAAAATAGTATACAATACTTGGACCGGAAATCCAATTTCCGGCCCACGTATCGTAATATACTATTTATCGTGCAAAGAACGCGGGATCACAGCATTTTCAATAATCAAAATGTTCAATAATTTATATAATGCAATATTCTTAAAATTGACGAGTGGAATTACGTAAAAGTGACGGTCATCTTACAATTTTCTATGTGAAACGTCATCCTCACCTCGCCTCGTATTTCCCATTGTTTGGTTTAACTAAAAATTATTAAATGCTGTATAACATTTATAAACATTCCTTATTATAACAAGAACACGCGATCACCGTATTTTTGTGCTTTACGATTTTACACTTTTTTTTATTTATGATATAAAGTTTTTGAGGTTAGGAAATTTTCAACCAATCAGCGTGGCTCCGACATCACCTTAAGACTCTAAACATGAAACAGATCATTTCATATATAGGTTAGTATAAGTTTTAATAGATTGATACATGGCAACAGTTTTGAATTCTTTCTCTAACAGGGACCCATATGAGCGATTCCACTAAGCGCTGAAAATTGAAACAGAGGGAAAAAATTTTTAGAATCCGAATAAGATTACAGAATTACGTAATTAAAAAATGTTTTTCTCACGCTTTGGCCGCTTGCATTTATTCACGCAAGCGAGTTCACTCTTGTTATAGTAGGTTACACCGTCAGTTCCGCAGAATATATATATGTTTCGAGTTTCTCCGCAACGATTCATACAGTCTTCAACTTCTCCGGCGTGAACAGTCAGGAAGCACGCAAAAAGCACTATAAAATTGAAATTCAAGTAATTTGTTATAACTAAGAAGAAATAGACTACTGCGTCGCTTTGCTCGGGCAGCAAACCCACCTTCGGGAACGTTCGGGAATAATCGACTTTACTCCCATGTTGCATATAGAACTTTAGTTCCGACTCAACTGTGACCACTTTGTTGACTTGGAAAAGTGGAACTACATGAGACAAATTTTGAAATACGCTGCGATGCTGGCGGTGGCCAGTTACTTTATTTCCCTCAAAACAGGGTATCATTGTTCAACAAGGGGAGAGTATAAGCTATTTCTAACGAGGGTGAGATGTATTGCACGAGCCGGAGTCGAGAGCGCCGAAGGCGTCCGAAACAGAGACGAGTGCTGTCAAACCCTCAGCCGAGTCTGAAATATTTTTTCTTCCCGTGTAACACACCGTATTTTTTTTAACGCAGGTATGATCCTGGTAGAAAATAAGCTAACGAAAATGGCTGGTAAAGTATACGGTAATTTTTTTAGGCAACAGTTACAACAAGTATGAGCCAACGGTTAACCAATGGTTCAGAAAAAGAGCAAATATAACATTTTAAAAACAAAAGAAGTGTCATTTATAATATAAAAATTTTTACAAAAATATATTTAACCTCAAATGTTTAAACTTTTAATATGTATAAAACAATCGTTTACCATAAAAATACTTTTATTCCCATCTCAACAAATATGGCCACTTTTTTCCCTGAAAAGTGGGACAAAAGTTAGATTTGTTTCCCTCTTTCAACAAATTTAACGTTTGCGGGAAATATGACGATATATCCCTCTTTTTGCCGGCCGCCGCCCATCTTTACAAACACTCCCCATATTTCCGTTGGTCCCACTTTTCAAATAAAGAAGTGTCCACAGTTGAGATGGAAATAAAGTACTATATGTAACTCGGGAGAAAAATCGATAATTCCCTCGGGTGATCACTGCCCTCGCTTCGCTTCGCTCGCTCAAGCAGGAATCAAGAGCGACTTTTCTCCCTTGTTACATAATGTACTATTTTTTCACACTGTCAGTATAGCATTATTATTATTAATTTGATTATCTCTATTGTATACCAAATGAATAATTTATTATTTTAGTAATTTTGAAAATTAAGGATCTGTAGGCCAACGGCTCATTAACTCAGTACATAAATTTATAGAATTTTTAAACCAACGATTGGTTCACCTGCTGGCTAAGCGAACCATCATTTTGAGACGGAATTAGTAGCATTTCAAAGCAAGAGTTGGTTAAACCATTAGGGAACTCGTTCCGATTTCGCCAACCGATTGTAAATTATTGGTTAATGTTTCTACCAGGGAACAGGGCCTTTTTTACGTGTGTAAGTCGGAGAGAGGATTGGGCATTTCGAATCGTACAGAAAGCAGTTGAAAATCAAAATAATTTGAAATGTATACGCAATTAACTATATAACGGAGGCAGAAATTTTCATTTCTCATCTCTTTTAGCGCAGAAATGAATATTTCTCACCAGTTTTTCATTTCTCACCGGTTTTAAGGTGAAATGGATATTTCTTAACACTTCCATAAAATATGCTCGAAATGCGAAATGTTCTCTCCTACTTTCACACGTGAAAAAGGCCCTATTTCATGCCTAAGTTGAAAAAAAAAATTTATTCCATCAAAACAGGCAATGAAAAAATTTTTATTCTCATCTCAACTAAAATTGCCTCTTTTCCCCTGAAAAGCGGGACCAAAGTTATACTTGTTTCGTTCTTTTACTTTTATCTCGCAAAATGCGTAGATTTCCGTGAAAAACGTGAATTCAATTTAAACTAGGCCAAATATTTATCGCCGCCCGTGTTTACAAATACTCTGCATCATTCCGTTGATTCCACTTTCCAAGTAAGAACATTTATCAATCAATTTCATAAGAATTCAACTTTTTTTATGCATCCAAAATTTAGAATTTGGACTGCCCGATAGACCCGCGAAGCTCATCGTGTCCAGCTATCCCCTTGTAATTATACGCTCGCAAAGCTTAAAAAGATTAGAAATAAATCAAATAAACTATAAAAATAATTTCACTTACTTAAAGCTAGAGTAACTGTTGATTTCGTCATTGTTCTCAAAATTAAATGTATTAAGATTTTACTGCCAAACCACTTGCCCTCTTGTTAATGGTCATTCGTTTCAGACTAACGCCTGGACACAAAAACCTCTGGTCTATTTATACATTATTGGCGTTGCTGTATTTGCAGATGTATAATCGTATTGTAGTATCATTAAGATTATTTTTATTTATAGTTCCAAGCAGGTTGTTCTTTAATTGATTGTACACAGAGAAACAATAAGTATTAAATTTTTTATTATAGGTATTTAAAAATCGGACGTTAGACGAACCAAAAGTTTGATTTAGTGACAGTTTACCTTACCAACGTTTTAAATATCTTTAATAATTGTTTACATTGTCACACGAAATTTGATATTCTTTTAAATTTTATAATTCAAATCCTTTTTATAGACGGCTAAAATTTTAGTGAAAAAATATTTTCTATAAAGAATTGTAGACAACACGATATTCAAGAATTGCTAAGAATTGCTCGCGTCGCTATAGCGCGAGGCACAAGCGCATGCACAAAAAAGCGGCTTTTCACTGCATCAACACCACGATGTCGAAGATGGACGTTATAAAATATAAAAAATTACTAAAGATATTTAAAAAGTCTAAAAACTAATATTGACACCAATTATTCCAATATATGCTTATAATGTATAAAAGGTAATTAAGTATTTTATATGCTACATACCTTCCTTGCTTTAGAAGTAAGAACCATCGCAGACTTAGTCTGTTTTTTAGTGTATTGGCAGATATTTTATTTTATCTCCCTTTAATAAACATCCTAAAAGAATAATCAACCTTGCTATTTTTAACTCTGACGACTTATCCTTTATTTTGATCACGTCCAATATTGACATCAGGGTGCTATTTGAGGTTATGGCCGCCTTTTTTGTTTGTGCGCTTGGCACTAGTGTCTCGCGCTAGCGACGCGAGCGACACGGTGGGGGAGTGAGCCGTACGGGCTTCCGTAGAAAATACCTTTGTATTTCCGTACACAAGGCGACCGATTCCGAAATAGCCTAGCACACTATTTCGTGTACGGGGCAGCGTGATTTATTAGGGTATTATATGATTTACACTTAATTCTACTTGCATGTGTTTTCACAATTTATTATTAAATATGACAGTAAGTCTGACTATAGTCCCCTCTTCCGTATATCGGACTCCCGAAACGTTGGAAAAATAAACTGTCAAATCAAACTTTTAATTCGTCTGACGTCCGATTTTTAAATACCTACAATTAAATATCTACGAACGTCTAATTTACGAAAATTAAATTTTTTGTGTATAACAGTTTTCTTTTATTGAAATTGCATCTTGGGAAATTGAATTTGAACATGCAGTGATCTCTTCAAGTCAATTGGAAACACAGGCGAATTTCAATAAAAAAGTTCCCACATTACGAGTTATTTTGTTCACATTTTGTTCACATTGCTATAATTCATTTATATTTTTCTTCAAAACAATATATCAGCCATTTGTTTCCCTATGTATTGAAATGAGGTCGTACATCAATAATTATCCAAAAGATTCAACTTTTACAGTATTATAACATCTACAGTTCTTAGATATTCAGTTAGAGTAATAGAGACACATAGCGGCGGTATTCTGAAGGAATACTGTACTTTATTTGCCTCAAAACAGGTGTTCTGCACCAGTCAGAGTCGAGGGTGCTGAAAGCGCCCGAAACAGAGACGAGTACTGAAAACACCTCACCGGAGTCTGAAATAGCTTTTCTTCCCGTGTTACACACCGTATTTTTTTAACGAAGGCATGGCAGGGCCTTTTTTACGTGTAATAGTCGGAGAGAGGATTGGGCATTTCGAGTCGTACACAACGCAGTTGGAAATCAAAATAATTTGAAATATATATAGCAATTAACTATATAAGGGAGGCAGACATTTTCATTTCTCACCTCTTTTAGGGCAGAAATAAATATTTCTCACCAGTTTTTCATTTCTGACCTGTTTTAGGGTAGAAATAAATATTTCTTACCACTTCCATAGAATACGCTCGAAATGCGAAATTTTCTCTCCTACTTTCACACGTGAAAAAGGCCCAATTTCATGTCTGAGTTGAATAATAGTACATTACGATACGTGTGACTTAAGTGGCCCATTATTGCAAGGCATGAAGGTAGCGCCCGAGCGCGTAGCGAGGGCGATAATTCTCGACATGCGATGAGCCACTCAAGTCATGAGTATCGTATACTATTTTATAGCACGTTTACCTAAGTCCGCTGTCACGCCTATTCGTGCCTTAAGCAGTCCATTTTTGCACCGTGAGGTTAGCATGCGAGCGTAGCGAGTGCGATAAACGGCATGGTGTGGTTTGTGCACATAAGAATTATGCACATATTTATTGTGCACACTTTAGCATTGGTGTATATCTATATCTATGTGTATACTCCAATGCTAAAGTGTGCACAATAAATATGTGCATAATTCTTATGTGCACAAACCACACCATGCCCGATAAACACGGTGCAATAATCGACTACTTCTAAACGCGGATTTAGGTAACACCGAGCTATAAAAAATTCTATTCCTTCAAAACAGGCAATGAAAAAATGTTTATTCTCATCTCAACTAAAAGGGCCCCTTTTTCCCTGAAAAGCGGGACCAAATTTATACTTGTTTTATTCTTTCACTTTTCTCCCGCAAAATCCGTAGATTTCCGGGAAAAACGTGAATTCAATATAGACTAGGCCAAATATTTATCGCCGCCCTCGCTTACAATACATCATTTCGCGGGCTCCACTTTCGGCATGGTGTGGTTTGTGCACATAAGAATTATGCACATTTTATTGTGCACACTTTAGCATTGGTGTATATCTATATCTATGTGTATACTCCAATGCTAAAGTGTGCACAATAAATATGTGCATAATTCTTATGTGCACAAACCACACCATGCCCCACTTTCCAAGTAAAAAAACTGCTGCCAATTCATTGGCACGTAGCTTCCTCGAACTTAATTTACTGATTCCTTTAATTAATTTTTAATTCCAATATTTAAAATTTAATACTTTATTTTTATTTTTACTTTTTACTTTTATCTTTGTATTTTTTATCATTAAAAAGCAATTATTATTATACAATTTTATATTTTACAAAGAGTTTAATCAGTGGTTTAAATGTAAAGATGATAAATCAAGTATTCTCTGAGAAAATGAGATTCGAAAATTAAAAAAAAAAATTTTTAACCTCAAATATCTTTTTTCATAATGGACAGATTTTTTTGGGCAACGAACTTGATCTGAAGATATATAAAAGCTACATCTGTGCCAAATTTCAGGACCATTAGATAATTTTTACTCTTGTTATCATGCGACAACGAAAACGCAAATTTTTTCTAAAATAATTTTTATCTTGAAATTGTAACCAAATATAGTCTTCAATGAGTTTAATAAGTGGTTTAAATGTAAAGTCGATAAATTAAGTATTCTGAGAAAACACGATTCGAAAAATAAAAAAAAATTTTAACCTCAAATATGTTTTTTCGTAATGGACCAATTTTTTGGGCAACGAACTCGATCTGAAGATATATAAAAGCTACATCTGTGCCAAATTTCAGGACGATTAGATAATGTTTACTCTTGTTATCATGCGACAACGAAAACGCAAATTTTTTCTAACATAATTTTTTTCTTAAAAACAAATGAAGATAATCTCTTGAAATTGTAACCAAATATAGTTTTCAATGAGTTTAATAAGTGGTTAAAATTTTAAGTCGATAAATCAAGTATTCTCTGAAAAAATGCGATTCGAAAATTAAAAAAAAATTTTTAACCTCAAAAACTTTTTTCGTAATGGACCGATTTTTTTGGGCAACGAACACGATCTGAAGATATATAAAAGCTACATCTGTGCCAAATTTCAGGACGATTAGATAATTTTTACTCTTGTTATCGTGCAACAACAAAAACGCAAATTTTTTCTAAAATAACTTTTTTCTAAAAAACTAATAAAGATAATCTTTTGAAATTTTAACCAAATATAGTCTTCAACGAGTGTAATAAGTGGTTAAAATTTCAAGTGGATAAATGAAATATTTTTTGAGAGATTAATTTATGAAATATAAAAATGTTTTTTTAATAATAAATGACAGAGTCAAGATAATTTACATATTAAAAAAAGAAAATATAGGTAATTTAAATATACCTTTCAAGAAAAGTTCATTATATTATGTAATAATGGCTGTAAGATACAAAAAAATAAAAAAAAATAAAAATTCAAAATGGTTTTTTGGTTATAAAAAAAAGAAAATCAATAAAAACTGAAATCCATCAGGGTACGGAGTTTTTTTCGCGAGACGAAGAGAATAGTCTTTGTCCGACGAAAATCGGTCGATTCGTTTCCGAGATATAAAGAGTTTACACACACACACACACACACACACACACACACACACACACGTCCACAAAAAAAAATTTTCTCAAAATCAACCAATATCGACATATATCGCCTTAAAACATCTTTTTGAACATTTTTTGTCTCGAAAATTTTTTTCACCGTTACAAAGCTTTCTCTATGAGGAAGCAAAAATAACATTTTAACTAAAACATGAAATAAATAATTCAGTACTAGAACTAGATATCGGAATATTTTATGCGAATTATGAAGAACCATAAGTATGATAGAATCCATTTCTATGGACTACATTTTGTTGAAAATTTCATTGAACTGTATTTAAATAAAGTTATATAGTTGATACCGGAACAATTCAAATGGAAAAGTGGAGTTATATGGTTGTCCAGGAATATTGGATGAAAAAAGTGGAGTTGCATGATTTTTCCGGTAATTATTCCGGTAATTTATTCCGGGAACATGTTGACAAAAATGGAGTTATTCGAGTAATGACAAATGCACTTTAATAATTTCTGTCATGATTACGTGAAAGAGGACTGCTCGAAGATAAGAAATAAGGCATAAGACCTATTTTGAAAAACACGTCACTTACATAAATTTTTGCGGGAAGCCACAGATATGTTTGTAATCTCTTGTAGTAACAAATGTATATACGGGTGCTTTCAAAAAAACTTAAATTAAGTTTTAAGCTACTTTATTCTCGTTGAAGTCAATACTATTCCAAAAATTCTTTTGACCAAAGTTCAGGTGAGTTTTCATACTGTACTCTCCCGGACCTCTGACGTGCAAATAGTTCAGCTCAGTCGCTGTTCCGTCTACAGGCGTCCATTCCGGACCTAATTTTGGCACCCTAATATAAAGTTTTTTAAATTAGTATTGATGACATGCGTAACATATAATCAAATCTTATTTTAAAATTACCCTGTACGCGCTACATGGAACCAAAACTGTATCAGTTCCTTATTCACTCGGAGGTCATTTTTTCGCTTCACAGGGTCTATGTAAGAATTTCCAATAGTCAATAAATAATCGTCACCGTGGCACACACCTTTTCAAAAAGATATAAATTAAAAATTATTACACGAAAAAATAAATGAATAATTAATTCTACTGTTCACACATTTGATTGAAAAATAGACTGCAAGATTCTGTTTCTACTTTTTCTGAAAAGGAAATTCTTCATTTTGAAAGGGTCTTTGAACGGGATACTCTTTTTTAAAAAGGAGATTCTCCCTTTTTTCAATGAAATTTTAACTTTTTAAATGCAATGAAAACTACATTTTAAATATAATACTACTACAAACAAAAGTTCTTTTTACTTATTTTATAAAGATTTTTCAACATTTCGCCAAATCTATTAATTTATCTAGACAAAACAGTTAGATTGACTAAAAACTTTTTTCTATGTAATATAAGAATATTGGCCTGAACTATATATAACTATAGGGCTAATGCACATACCAAAATCTATTGTGCTTTTTGAAAATAAGTCACAAATACTGGTCGCCGCTCTGTAACTGTAATAGTAGAACCAAATTTTGCCGGGATTAGCTTTCGCCTGCTCTTTCGCCGCCTTCCCGGCATCTGCGATGAAAATTCGATCGCCCACCATATGAGTAAGGTAATCCAAATTTTCGTAATTAATAGACTTATCATCAAAATAATGCTGACGGATTTTATGCGCAACATTGGCATGCTGTGCTACTGGTATAGTGTTGTTGTAATCGAGCAAGAGCGGCGCAATCGACTCCCAGTTCTTATCTAACTCTTCAAGTACCTCAGATTTAAGCGCAAACTCTAGAATATAATGGTATTAAATAATAATTTTGTCAGAGTGAAACCGTATGTTTATTATTAACAAGCGTTTATCAAAATCAGTACCTGCAACCGGGTAAAGACCATCTCCGCTAACTACTCCAGTGACCCATGGCGCTTTATTGACATTTCCACTAGTAATAATTTCAATTGGAGGGCGATCGATGAAAGCATTTTTCGACGGCTTTTCTATTACCGGTCCAAATGGTGCGAATGGTTCCCCCTGCCATGGCTATTGAGGAAAAAGTAAAATTCAAAAAATTGGTTCTTTAAATTTCGTATAGTTAATATTTTCTATATCTCTAATGAAATTTTTATACCATAAATTTAGTCTGAGCAGCTGCAATATCTTGTGCCGGCCGCTGTCTCATACACTCGATCATCTTCCTTGCATCACTCGTCGGACAGTTCACCAATTCCGCTAGTCTCATGGCTTTCTCACGCGAATTCTCAGTCTGTGTCCAGCAATCCAGCGCAGTGCCGCTGAATGACATGCCACTCTGAAAGAGTCCAGCAGACATGCGGGACAAGTAATGGTAATGAACGCTCGCACCGCCAGCGCTCCCACCGACGATCGTGACTTTCGTCGGATCGCCGCCGAAAGCTTGGATATGTGTTTGGACCCAACGCAAAGCCATAGACTGATCTTTCAGTCCCATGTTTCCGGGAACAACTTCATCTTCAGTACTCAGAAATCCAAGGGAGCCGAGACGATAGTTCATTCCTACCACGATAACGTCCTCTTTGACGAGATAGTGCGGTTGCAACAACCAGTCGCCGTGGAGGTACTGAAAACTACCACCGTGGATCAAAACTATGACGGGTAGACTTTGATTTTCTCTTCTCAATGGCGCGTAAACGTTGAGGTACAGACAGTCCTCGTCGCCCTGGACGTAGCCTCTGTGTTGCATACACATGCTGCCCAATTTGTTGGCTAATAAGGTGTCCTTCCATGGCTTGATAGGTTCCGGTGGCTATGGTATGTTAATGTTATCTTGAAATAAAACTTTCTAGTAAACAAGTGTAGCTGATTAGCTTAAAAAGAACTTTTAACGTACGCTGAATCTTCTTTTTCCAATTGGCGGTAGTGCATAAGGTATGCCTTGGTAAGCCTCATATTTTGCCCGGCCAGGAAGTAGTTCTCTGTAGAAACCTTGAATTCTACCACAGCTAGTTGTAACTACAGGTTTTACATTAAACGATAAAGCCAAATCTATACTTAGAAGTATGAATATGAGGACCGAACTTTTGGTTAGCATGTTTGCAAGCTGATTGGAAGTGAAGTGAACTTTCCGAAATGTGTTTCCCGTGTTTATATATCAATGACTTTCCTTTATCAAGTATAAGATATGGTAGTAGGAAATAATTTTTAACTCTCATCATGATAATCGTATATGGAAACAATAACCGATGAAACATTAATAAGTAGATCACAGTTTATATTATTCTGATTCGTAACACCAATTTCTTAGCACTGTTAAAAAACTTCCATATTATATATAGATATATTGCGTTTACATTTTGCGTTTCCAAATGTACACATTGTATACTCATATATATGGAAGTTTTCTGACAGTGTACAAGAAACCATAATTCCAACGTACTATCTTGCCATATAAGATTATACACTCACTACCGCTACGTATAAATTATTGTAAGAATAATATCATATATTTATGAAGTATGATATTTGATTTAAAGCTGAGTTGATATTTTCTTAATAAACAAAAATTAAAATTTCTACAATCATAAATCTTTAGATAAATCTAGATAGATAAGATTATACAACTTGTTCGGAAAATGTATGCGTCTGTAAACATTATCCTGTAGAGCGCAAAATTCTAAGAAAAAAGTTCCTTTACTATTTTTTCATATGACTAGTATTTTTTTAGTAACTGATGTGTTTAAATTCTTTGTTTTTAATAGAAAATGTATACCTATGTTTATAAGATAATATCTACAGATATACAATTCCTATTAAAAACAAACAATTTAAACACATCAGTTACTAGAAAAGTACTAGTCATATGAAAAAATGGTAAAGGAACTTTTTTCTTAGAATTTTGCGCTCTACAGGATTATGTTTACAGACTCATACATTTTCCGAACAAGTTGTATAAGTATATAGATAACCTTTTTACAAAAAAAAATCACGTTTTTATTAATGTCTAAAATCTAAGTAAAGACGCAAAAGCATTTTTTAATGTAGAACGTTTCACTTCAAATTTTTAATTTTCGATGATTTTTCTTAAAAACGTAGCCATGTTTTAGAAAATGGCTAAAGATATATATATATGGCTAAAGATATAACTAAATCTAACACCAGATTCGGAAAAAGCGTACAACTTTAGTAATGATGAGTCTCATGAAATTTCGCCGATGTTTTCCATTAAATTGTTGTCACGCAGAAAAGACAAATTTTAGGGCCTTGCGGTAATGTATCCTGAGATCTGAATCCGCATACATATTGTAAAATAGTATATTTCAACTTTAAATAATCTGAGACATTATGACATATAACATTGAAATGATCATAAGAATTTCAAAATTTTATTTGAGTTTTAAGAATAGACATTATTTTTAAAATTTCGAAACTTTTTATTCTTCTTCCATAGCCTATGAAAATATCTATTCAGTAGAAAATTCGGAAAAATTATTATTTTCTTTTATACATTGTCACGTGCAAAATGTCCTATTGCTCGAACAATAAATTCGTGAATCTATACAATTTAATATCCAAAAACGTAAAATTATCAAAAATAAATGGAAATTCATAATTTTTTCTAAAAATTACTTCACAATAAAATCCAATGTTTAGCATAATATGCCCTTAAGCATGGAATTAGATTTGATTTATATTAGTTTTTTGCTATCCACATAGTTTGACGTTTTAAAAATAAAAAAAAAATCACTAGGCATTATTTTACGTTCATGATACCTTTTTAAAAATACCTGATTTCGAAAAACTCTGAAAAAATAGAGGTCCCATGTAGTTATATAAAGACTGATTGAATCAAAATGTTTTTTGTCTTGATATGATTTCGTGCGTCGAGCACTCGATAGAGCCCACACGGACGCGTGCACACACATACACAATGTGCCCGTAAGAAGAGATGGTGCACGCGCAAGGGGGATGAACGTGTCAGAAGCAGCCCTCTGGGCGTAGTTATGAGTTTGCTTAGGGTTGTGCTTTGGCCGCGGTAAATAACGCCGCGGCCCATCGTCCGCCTATGTTGCGCGTTTAAGCTCTTCATCGAGTCAACGATCAACTTAAATGATCCGTTGATTAACGTCTTCGAGTTAATGCGAACTCTTTATTTTTCGACTTTGCGTTTTATCAATGTACGCTAATGTATAATAATTAATTGTGCAAAACAATTAATGAACTATTAATGAGATGAATTTTTTACTTACTAAGCTACGTTATCCTTTAATTTCCTGAAAACTGCACTGGTTATTAAGCTTTCGCTTATTATATATCTCACCAGGTGAGTAATTAAAGATGTTTAATTTAGAAGATAAAAAGGTAAAGTTTATTCTACGTTAAGAAATAGCGAATGGTTTATTTTAAAAAAGAGATGATTAGATATGATTTACCTTGATAATACCTTGATAAAAAAAAGATAAGACTGGCTAAATATGTGCATGTTCATCAATTAGATATACATTAAAATAGCCTTCTTTTTTCATTTTGTAATAAACGAATAATTCACCTGTCATATATACGGCACAAATAAGTAACAAGCAGAGAAAAAGTCCTGAATCTCGCGAGACTATTAATTCTTCTCTCGACTGCAAAAATCTCGCACAGCTAATACTCAAGAGGGCACAAGCGCTCGCCTCTAATTACCATATCACGTTCTCGGAAACTCGGCGTCGCCGTGCTTATTTTTCATAACTGAACCGCGAAAGCGCGGCGCACTTTCTCCCCCCCCCCCCCCATCAGAATGGCGTTGATGCAAGAAAAGGGCTCGCGATTATATTTAAGATAGTTAGAGCTCCAACTCATGTGCACTGTTCTCTCCGGACGCGCGAACGTGCTCTTTATTGTACGCGCGGAGATGCGATTCGGGGCTCCGTCATCAGCATATCTCGGTCTCATTTCATCGCCGCCTCTCGGACCTCTCTCTCGCTTGTTCTCATCGCCGCGCCGCGTGCACACCTATATATATGACCGAGGAGAATCGATCCTCCGCCTCGGCATTGTGTCCCTTTTGTCCGCGTCCGCGCTCACGAAATATTGCCGTGGCGGCGAACTTTTCGCCGAGGCTATCTCTCGGACACTCGTTCGAAACGACCCTCGTAGCTCTTCTCTCACTCGTGCTCCGCACCTTGCGTTCCCATTTGCCTTTTAATTTTTCGTCATTGGCGCGCACGTCGTCCTTTTTAATCCATGCCGTGTTAATCCGTTCGCGAGTCGAGTCGAATTGTCGTGGCCTGATCCTTTTTTTGTTTTGTTTTTTTTTTTAAGAAGAGAAGAGAAGAGAGAGTAAGAAAGTGAGAAACGAGAATGACATCGGTCGGATGGTTCCGTTTGGATTTTGAAATATAGTTGAATTTTTGTTGGGGTTCAGTTTATGAATTGCAGATTTGTTAATGTAACTTATATTTTTTATTTATCTATTAATATAAAAAAATATACTGATTTCAGTCTAAGCAAATGACTTATTTTTATCAGCAGTCCAACGGCAAGAGTAACGACCGTGGTTATAGCTGATATCTGGATCTTTCTTTCCTCTTTCGTGGCATTGGGCCGGCTATTTAATACAGCCTGTTCTTTACGGGTTATTAATAAGCTCATGCGCATGAGCGTTGTGTAACGAGAAGTTCGAGAATGATATCGAAAATCTGAAAAAATTCTTAGAGATTGTTCAAGGCCAACAAGATTTAACTCATTTGTAGAGGAAACAGTTCTCAACAAATTACATTCATAAATTTAATAACCAATGACTTTTTGTGTCTTTTTACCTATTTTAACTGATAATATATTCATGACTTACCTTAAGCTTACAATCATTTAGAATTACATAGGCACAAGGAACAAATTTTGATGTACTAATGATTAAACTACTATGTACCTCCACGTATTTTGGCTTGGTCAGAATTTTTAAATCACGTCAGGAATTTGAAGATCCAATCCCTATGGCACATACCACTTTTTTCTTTTTGTAGGCCTGTATTATTTTAAAGTTCTCGCTTTGTAGCACAATGAAGTAAGTTTTATTCGAATCCGGAACAAAAGTGGTGTTAAAATAATTTTATATGCTTAAAATTATACGACCCTTTAATCTGTCCAAAAATTTTAAGAGATTATTTCATGTTTTATTTGCCATAAAGAAGTTAACTACTATATGTTTTTAACATTTTTTTTCTTCAAATTTTAGCTATACTTTTTGAGGAAATTTACTAAATGAATTGAATTTGAGAAAGGGTTATAAATACCAATAAATTACCAAAGTTTTTCGTTTTAGAGCTGTAATTTATCAATACTATATTACACCAACTTTCATTATTTTTATTACGAGGCCTTATTTTTTGGTAATAGGTTCATTAGATGTATTTTGAATCCAAATGAACTGCTACGTTTTTGTAGCCATTGAATGTATTCTCGAATTAGGGGAGGTGATTTAGAACTTTTGAGCAGTCAAGACCGAATGATCACACAGTTCATTAAAGGTGAATAATATCGACTGTATTATATATGAGTATTATTCTAGTATCAGTACGAAGTATTTTATATGCGTTTGTTTTGGTTAAATATATTTTTATTTACTATAGGACGAAATGAACTTAAAAACTCGAAAGTTCCTAACGTGGACCAGCTCCAGAATTTTTAGTATGGAACATGTGTACATTTTATATTGTTTCATATTTTTTATTTTTTAATACTATCGTGATATTGTTCACTAACTTACGTATATTTATGATTGTAGACAAATCTTTTAAAGTGGTCTTATTTCTTACATAATCGCATACAATCTTTATATTTTTGATTTTCTATTGCCTTTTGTAGATAAAAAAAATGGACAATCATAGAATGTGACGTCAATTTTTGGTTTTCTTAAAGAAATAAACATGTTTGAATACTTAAGGTGATGTGATACCCACACTATTACTCAATTCTGGGTTTCCGTTTTTCTCCTTCAATTTTAAACTTTTTGAAAAAAACTCTTTGACACGATTCAAGTTCAATAAAGAACTACAACGTATTAAAGAGTTTTTTCTTAAAATAAAAAATTGAATGAGAAAAACGGGAACCCAATTTTGAGTAATAGCGTGGGTATCGCATCACCTTAAATGTATGTTTTTTAAACCTTTTTCACGATTTTTCCAGCATGGTATATTAATTAAGAATCTATTTTTCAAAATCATGAAATCTCTTTTTTTCGTTTTTAAGTTATCCTTTTTTTTCATTTCTTATACGTAATCACTTATAAACTGTAACATATTATTTTTAACACATTTATTTTTAAACGTAAATATTTATAATTCAGAATGCAATATTGGAAGCCCCTACCTTATGTCGGAAATTGTATTTCTCGCATACATTTTCGAAAAAAAACATTTGTAAGTAAATACGCGAATGAAATAGAGCGAATTGGTGGGAGACAATCTAAGAAAGCTAAGCGAAGAAGATAGAAGGTAAATAAGTTGACTCTGAAAGGTGGACGTGCGAAGTGTAGAATCAGAGCGTTCTGCTCGCCGACTGTATCTACACTCTTCGCGCGGCTCTCGGGCCAAAACGACTTTACGGGAATTACACGCGAGAAATCGAGAAGATATAGAGCCGCGAAATGCGATGTGGCCATCCGTCACTCCTGCAGCTCGCGCGGGCAGCCCACACGTCCGACGATATCCACGCGCGCGCAGACTTTGAGCTGATGGCTGTGAGCGAGTGAGAACGAGAGGTGAGCACGTGTGCTGCGAATTAGTCTCACGTATTCATTTACTTCACCTCGGCCGATTGTTTTTTCGTAGCAGAAGCCGACGGCACCCAAATTACCTCAAATTTTTTTAGATTAAACCCTGCCCCTGAGATATATGCCTGCGTTTTTGTCATAATGCAGTGTTACGGGAGAGATGCTTCAGATTCTCCGAAATCTTTTCATACTTTTCGTTTTTCATGATTGATTTGAATCCTAGATGACTTTTTTGATTATTTTACAACCGCATTCTTTTGTGCATAATAATAGAGTTTTTATCGCTAAATCGAAACAAAATGTTGTTGATGTGTACATACAAAAACACTATACTTATTGCTCTACAAGTTAAAGTTATTCATGAAGGCCAATGTATTTTAAAAGGTAAGCATTACTCGTATTTTTAAAAATAGCAAATCTCTCTACCAATTATGTACTTTAATGTAAATACGAAACAGTAATTATTTATCAAAATTGTGGAAACAAAACATCAAATATTTATTACAGGTGATAAACGATTTACAGAAAGTTCTTTAAAAAAATAGTATGATGTGCGAAGGTTTATCGTTCCAATAAATACCGTGCCAATTTTTATAATTCTCATAGCGTTCAAGATAACTTTAGTAGAAGATAAAAAAATTTTACACCGTATAATAAAATAAAAATCAGACTAAATGGATGCATATACACATAGTACAAAATAAAGAATAAGTATTTACATCTTCTGCAGTAACTCTTATGGGAACATCGTAAAAGCTTTATGGCAACGATAATTTTATTAAATATATAAAGATATGAATATTAACAACATTTTTTGTGTCGTATAATTACAATGTAAATTTAAATGTCAAATATTAAGAAAAAGTAAAATATTGTAAAAAATCGACCAGACACATGTGTACACCTGACTAACGAAAATTTCGATTGTACTTTATAAGCTTACCCACACGCATTCAATTTTAACGACCTTCTTCATTCTATATGTTCAAACAACTATACCCAAACGACATGATAAACTCGAACGAAAAGTAATAAAAGTATGAATTGCATTGGAGATGTTCGATTCAGTGTATACAGAACTGTGAAAGTGAAACGTCATCAAGGCAGTGACTCCGAAGAAAGTCGAAAAAAAGGCGAAGAAATCCGGGGGATAAAGAAGAAATGATACGTCCAATACCTATATATACGAATGGGTTTCGTCGAACTATATAAACGTGTTTTGGGAGGTCCCGATGGAATCGAGCTCTCAGCAGTTAATAAGACGATCCACTCGAGGGCCACGCGCGCACGCGCTGCAAGGCTAATATTCCCGAATTCCATTCGAAATTCCAGCGCGCGCGGGGCCGCATGATGCGCAGCTTTCATAAGACAGAAGGGCGAACTCTCTATCTATCTCTCTCGCTCTTTCTCTTTCTGCCTCGCTCTCGACAAAAACTCATTAAAGCGACCCCCACAGGGGCTCATAGACAAAACTCACTTCTACGATTCTGCGCTCGCGCATTCGGTGATCCTGATCTCGGCAGACAGGCTGGAGCCTTGCGCCGCGAATTCTCGGAAGCGGCCTGGCCTACTCCTCGAGAAAGGGAAACAGAGAGAGAGAGAGAGAGAGAGAGAGAGAGAGAGAGAGAGAGAGAGAGAGAGAGAGATACCTGGACAGGTGCGCGGGAGTGGTGCAGCAGCCTCGGGCAGCAGCAGCAACAGCGAGCGGGTGGGTGTCAGCCGAGTGTATGCCTTGAGTTATTGCATTTCTCGAGTTCCACACAGCCGAGAAAGAGAGAGACAGAGGAGAGGAGAGTCGAGCCTGATGATTTTTTTTTTCTCGCGCAGCCCGAGAGCAGAGACAGAAACAACCGATCATATATGCTACGCTCGGCTTCTTTATTCTCCTTTCGTTTCGTTTTATTCTGCTGCCCCTTTTCTACTGGGCGCGCGCGCCAGGAAAAATTGTGTAATTTGTAAGAGATTCGGGACTATTAGGCTTTGTATAGCGCTGAATGAACGCTTCACGGAATCGCGCGTAGCAGTTTGATTTACTAATTTGCATGCTTTGCTGATTTGCCTTTTGTTTAGAATCTGGCTCCTCGAAATTTTCTTTGAAACTTTGAGGGAAAATGCTTGGTGCTTATAGCTATATTCTTAGAAACTGTTTGTGTGTGTGAGGTTTCTTCAAAATTGTAAGGTGAAATTATGTTTGCATACTCTAATAATAAAAAGTATGATAAACATACATTTTCCATACCTTTTTGTAAACGATCGCCAAAGGTTTAATGAAAGAATATCTGTTCGCGTTGAAATAATAATTGCTATGCCTTTAATTCGGGGATCAATCAGAAACTGGGTCAAGCAGATTGTGCATCAGAAGTGTGTAATTTAAATTCAAGCGCGAGCTCTGGAATTACACTGCAGCGAAATTTGTATTCATCGTATTTATCGCGATTATCTGATATTATACAATGCTGCTTCAATATACCCATAGCAGCAAGCAACGTAAATTTAAAAAGTATATAAAAACAATAGAAAATTATCATCAGAGATGAGTTTTTCTTCTGGCATATTGCCACTAAATTGAAAAATAATTTAGCCGAAAGCCCGCGTCTTTTCGTACAAAGCAACTTCTAAGGCTCGAGATAATTGAGTTCACCTGCGGTCGGTCAATGACGCAGTAAATCGTCTGTAGAAGAGGCAGATCGGCTGTACACAGCGACGATACGTCACACATGCGCGCGCGCAAGATAAATGCGTTTAAAGAGCCAAGCGGCGCGTATATAAATTTTCCGAAGGCGGTGTAAATCACTTGACCCCGCGGCAAACTCCTTCTACCCAGCGACTTTATAATTCGATTTTTCGCCAGAAGGTGCGAGCTTAAAGGAGGCGCGCGCGAGGGATTCGCCGAATCCACGGCTCATCCCCGCGCACAATTCAGCGGGAATAAAGCAAGGATGAAATGAAAATTTTCCGGGCGTGTGTATTGTCGGAGCGAGGTGCGAAGAAAAGTGGGGGCGCAATGAAAAATGCGCCGCGCCGGCAGGAGGAGAACGGATGATAAATGACCGCGAGCTGCTCATAAACGAGCGAATGATACACTCACCTTCGAGAGGGCAGCGCATTGTGTCGGAGGAAAAAGAGAGTGTGTGTGAGAGAGAGAAAGGGAATTTTCACTCTCGCTCTCCAACCCCATTGTCGATCGACGTATTATGCCGCCGCCGCCGTACTCTTGCGAGGATGAAACAGCCGAAAACTGTGCCGCCACTGTCCTGCGTATATACGAGCGAGTGAATTGCCTCTCTTCGTTTTGTTGTTACGCAAGAGAGCGGGAAAATACGGGCGAGAGAGGACCCGCGTGAGAATCCACACGGTGTAAATGACGCGCAAAATAAGACGTGTCCGCAAGCCCGCGCGCGTTATATATAGGGGTCGTAAGCAACTCAGCCGCGCGACGCGCCAGTGCGAGAGCGCTTTATTAACGGCGCCTTCCATAAAGTAATACACGGAGACGACAACTAGCGAGTGGCGCTTTGTCTCCTTCGTTTTTCGAAAATCAAACTCTTTTGTATGGACAGTTTGCGACGCAGTTATTCATCTTGAATTATTAAGTGCAGACGATTCGTTACAATGCTTCAGTTATTATTTTCCTGCTCAAAATTAAATTTCATTAAATTTTAATTTATAGTTACGGAGTTGTAATGGATCTTTCATTGTTGCTTAATAATTAGTATTTATTGTGTTCATTTGATTTAAGATACCATTAAGGCAATTACATTTTACTATTTTGTATAAAAACCATTAAATTAAGTTTACAAGTTTTATCGTGTACTTGAAAGTAAAACATCATTTATGTCGTTTTAAGTTTGAAATTCTGTGTTTAATGTATACTGTAAAATTTTGGAAAACATTTCATTACCATTGAAGAAAAAAGATTTTGCTATTTAGGTACATGCCCATTTTAAAAATTTGTATAGCGTTAACTACACGGAGAAAAATTTATTTTTAAACTTTATACTTTTTTTATAAGAAAAGTTATTATTTTTATAGTAGCGCTAGGACACACTTGACATGTGGGATTTTTACTGTTTTAAATAGTAATTTTTATGATTTTCGTAGCAAATTTTACTGTTTAAATATTAATTTTTATTATTTTTGTAGCAAATGTTACTATTTGAAATAGTAATTTTTATAAAATATCCCAGCGCTACTATAAAAATAATAAATTTTCTTATAAAAAGAGTAAAGTTTATAAAGAAATTTTTCTCCATATATAAATTTTGTAGAATAATAAATATTTATAAAATCTATTTTATGTCGATTGCAACATTTTACGCGACGCGACGGTAAAAAGTAGATGAACAAACGTCTTCGATGAATAAAACATGCACACAACTCGAAAGATCAAAAGATGCAGCAAATATCTGCAAGTAAAGCGCGTTAAAGTGATAAAGCAACTTACGGCACGTTCAAACTGCAGCAAAGTCAAGAGTCTCCAGAGTATTGTACGACTCGCTTAAAGCTCAGGCGCCTGATACGAGGGAGAGGGAGAGCAAAGTGGAGGAGGACTGGATTACACGAGGGCGCGATTCCGGGCGTTTACTACACGGCATATACACACACGTGTACACAGCCACTGCACTAGCAGAGCCGCTAAATGCGATGCGTAGACCCCCGTACGTGTAGACGCGCTTGTGTATACGCACATCCTCGTCTCTATATTTTGCGGTCGCTGTCATTGTTTCATTGTATTATAAACGCATTGCGTCCGCTCTCTTGGGGTGCGTGCGAACGCGCTCGCGCAAGAGATAGAGAGAGAGAGGCGAGGGTGTATCGATTGCCCCGCCCCCCGCTGCGTAGCCATGACGACACTCCCCCGGTTCTCGCTTACTCTTGCTCACTCTCTATAGCCCCTAACTCCTCCGCGCGCGCCTGCTTGTGTGAACATACACACAGAGCTGCGCGGCTCTGTGGGCAAGGAGAGATAGAGTAGACACGGCTGAGCTGAGAAAATGTACTTGCTGTTGGCTGCGGGTAAATGCACGATGAGGGTGAGAAGGAACGAGGGAGGGAGAACGAAGGTCAGAAAATGGTTGTGCCTGGTGGCTTCAAAGGGATAGACGTTGTTGTAATAACTTCTGTTGTCTTTTCGATCGGGAGCTTCCTCATTCTTGCTTCGTTGCAAATCGAATTTAAAACGGGTTGCCTTCCGGTTTTTTCATTTAGAATGTAAAATTTTTATCTAAACAATGCTAATATATTTATTTGACGTATAATTAATTTCTCCTTCAAGAAATATTAAAACTATATTTCTTAAAAAAACTAAAATCATTGGCATGGAGGCAGTTTAATTACAAATAATCGTCCCATGTAATCATTAATATTACATATACCTTTTCATAGAAAAAAATGTAAACCAAATTTTTTACGATTATTTATAACGCATGCATTCTCAATTTCCAAATATATATTAAAAACAAATAAATTATAATCATTAATTTACACTGCCAATGATAAAAACCACATGTACCCACTGAATAATATTGTCGCCGCATTACAAATAAAATTTTTACTATCAATTTTAGCTGCACAATGGTACAAAATAACACGATAAATTGACCCAATCTTGAATTGACAAGCGTCTAACGGACCAGCGCCTGCGCTCTCTCCTCGAACCCTCTCCCTCACCTGCAGCGCACACCTGAAAATGTTATCGTACGTATACTACACACGTGTATATATCTATATAGTAAGGAAAGAGAGACCGGTGCGCGATAGACGAGCCAGACAGGCGTTCGATCAAGGATATACAAGAGAGCGAGGAGGAGATAGGACGAGGAGAAGGAAAGGCTGCGCGCGCTTCTCTCGCGGCTGACGTGTGCTATCCCCTTCGACCTGTCGCCTCGCGTGCGCGGCAACCCGATCGAGAAGGACGATCGGCCGCTCCGACGTGAGAACATCGAGAGGCAGATGCGAGAGCTATCATCTGCCGTCGCGCGCGTATAAGATAACTGTTTTGCGCGCGTGCATCGCGGCCGATTAGCCCGCTCGAGTGGTGCCGAGGAGCGAGGAGTTAATAAGCGTCCTTCTGAATTCACGGAAGCTGCCAGTGGCTCTTGCCTTTGATCTTATTAGGGCTACGCGGGTTCCCCTGTTTCTTTTTTTTTCTTTTAGAGTTCGGTTAAGAGCTAGAAGCTATATAGTCTTATTAATATGGAAATTAAATTTAGAGCGGAGATTAAAATGTTAAGACACATTTGGGTCTGCGTGGTATTTGTTTCTTCTGCTAATGCGTTTGAGCCAGATGAATTTTGAATTTGAGTTCTGCTATACACTGAGAGAAGAATATTGTTACTGTTAACATATTTATCTATTTGAAATACAACTATTTGCCATGTTTAAGGATAAAATGTGATATTGTAATAGTTACAATAACTACATTAACTAATAACATATTCAGATTTGAAAGTAACTGACGGTAGAAGTTCTTGTAAATTGGAGTTTTTGAATCTAATAACCAATTTTCTACCAGGACTATGTATTATACAACAAAAAGGTTTGAAATAAAAACTCCATTTAGTTTTTTACTCCAACGTTTCGGACATTTTTATTGTTTACGTTCCTCATCAGGATAAACAATAAAAATGTTCGAAACGTTGGAGTAAAAAAATAAATGATGTTTTTATTTCAAACGTTTTTGTTATAAAACAACATCATCTTGGTAAAAAATTGGCCATTAGATTCAACAACGACTATAATAAGCATATTATAACTATTACAATATCAATGTTCTCAGGTAACATATTGAAATTGTTTATGAGAACATGGTAACTTAACTGTTAACATGGCATTATAACTGTTACAATGCCTATATTTGGTCATATTTAAACATACGCATGTTAACAGTTACAATGTCATGTTAACAGTAAGCAAATCCTTTTCTCAGTGTAGTTTGACGACCGAAATTTTGTTTGCGATGTTAAAATTGTTAGCTGATATGGAAATTTTTGTTATTTAGTGATCGCTATACGTATTCTAAAAGACATGAATTCATAAAACTGTGTATTTTTAATTTCATTTTCACTTTGGATTGAATAACAAAACCATGATGAAATATTCGACGATGTTTGAAATTAACTTTACATTTGATAATTTATAGAAGAAAGAAATAATAACTTGATAAAGGAATTTAAGATAAAAAATGTTTGTTATAGTATTTTTCTTCATAAAAAGAAAGACATTGCAACTACTGGTTTACACGTTTCCTCGCGTAGGCACTCTAGAAACCTCTCAAGTGGGTCACCACGTAAGCGCATGCAAATCAACAAAAGCCAAGAAGCTCACCCTTTCGCCTTACAACACACACACACACACACACGTACACATCGGCGCGCGGGCGAGAGTGCCGCGATCCCAATGCGTCGTATATAGAGTAGCTCGGCGGCAGGTTGATTAATTCCTCGTTTCAGCGTGTGTAAGCCTGCGGCTATCGCTCGCACGATCCGAATAATTACACGTAGCCGATAATCGGCGCGCTAGCCCCCGTCGATGCTCTCGAAAGACAAAGAGACAAGCCCCCGCCCCGCGCGCATCACCAGCGCGATCAGATAGGCGCAAGCCGAGAGATGCGATAAGCCGGTGTGCTCGAATGCGCGCTTGTCTGTGCAATATGGAATGTTCAAATGGTAAGATGTATGAGGGAGCGGACAAAAATTATGCAAAGTTGAGGGAACATGGAGAGGATTGAATTTGTTACGGTGATATTTTTATTTTATTTCAAGATTTTTCGGTTTTTATACTCTAATAGAAGACCAAAATTGTTATTATATAGTTTGTAAAGTGATGGAGAATATACATGTGGTTATAGAGTTTATACGTATACCAAATCGTTTATAATTTTTTAGAAAATTTTTAATTATTTGTGTTTATATATATATTTAAACAATAAAATCATGAAAAATGTGGCTAGCTTTTTACCTACCTACTACACAATCAATGCCGTGGTTAAATTTCATGTTAGTTATACAATTTTTTTTATTATTTCAATCGATATTTAAGAGTTGTAAGTGTTGACTCACAAAGCATTCACGGTATTGAAGTATATCCTAGTACATACTCTCTAAAGTTGAATTAGTGAAAATTGCTCCACCATTTCAATTAGTAGAAAAAACTTCTAATTTATTAGTGAATATTCACTATTTCATTTAGTAGTTTATTAAAACTACTATTTTGATTAGTAGTTTTTACTAATTTAATTAGTAGTTTTTAAAAAACCACTAATGAAATAGTGAATATTCACTAATAAATTAGTAGTTTTTTCTACTAATTGAAATGGTGGAGCAATTTTCACTAATTCAACTTTAGAGAGTACTAATTATAAAGATATAGGGTCAAAGAACCTGCTGTCGGTCATCTAATTTAGTTGTCGACCACTTTTTCTTTCATGATTCTCAATTGAAATAAATGATTTTATGTACTACTTTACTTTACATTAGTTTAGCAAACTTTATTTTTGTGTAACTGTTACAACGAAAATGTCCGACAACTACCGCTATAGTGTCACCACCCTACGTTACTCTTAGTTTATTGAACCTATACATTCAAAATATCATTACAAAATGTCGTGTATAACGTTTTCAGCAATTAAGTACCAATGTTATTACATAAATATAAAAGGTAATTAATTAACGTATAGGGAATTGAGCCCATATTGGGTAAAGATATATCGTGAATGAAAAAAAAAGCCAAGCTTCATTAACAATTCTTTTAAATTAAAACCGTCGATCCGCGCGTATTCAATAGCAAGTAAGAGCAAGCAAGCTAATAAGTGCCAAGTAAACAGACAAAAGCCGAAAAAGAAAGAGAAAGTGCTCGAGAGAAATTGAGATTGAGAGGGACGAAGAATATAAACTCACATAATGCGAGGGATAAAGAGAGAGAAGGAGCGACGCCGGGATAAATAAAGCAAAGAAAAAGTAGGAGCGAGAGAGGGAGGAGGGGGGAAGAAAGTCGAGAGACGAGAGATTCGGACAGGTAGACACACGGGTGAAAGGAAGAGCGCGGGCGCGCGCAACGAAAGGAGGGAGAGAGAAAAAACGAACTCGAGGGTTGTAACGCGCACGAGCACCTATATACATATGTGTGTATGTATGTATACGTGCGGGACTCGCTTCGATTTGGACGCATGAGCGCGAGCGCGCGGTGCATCCCTGGGACCGAAGAATGATAAATGATCGCGCGGCCAGTAGATGCGCCGATAACATAATGAGGCGCATTGTGTGCGCGAACGCGCGCCTCTCATCTTCTCGTATATGTACGAGCGCGGGGAAAAATTTTTTTCCCCGAGACCATCACGTATATATACACACACACGGCGTAGGCCCTACACACAGACCAGCATCACACTTCGTTATGCATTTCTGGGGCCCAGTTCCGAGAAGTTTCCCTACTTCGGGCTAACCGCGATTCGCTCCTCCTCCCCACGGATTTTTTTTTCTCCTCTTTTTCTTTCATCGGCGCTCCGACACTTGCCGCCGCCGGATTTATTAATAGAACTTGATTGAAAATTTAGTGCCGTGGTTACATATGCTAGTGCGCGCGCGCATGGGAGAGAGAATTTCGTGAAGGGATGCGATGATGTATGCGTTTGGAGGCAGCGCAGAGAGAAGGATTGCCGCGCGCGCGTGAGTTGGATCTGTGTAAGTATATATACACAGACGAGCGAATGAATGAGCGACTGATTTGATATTTGTATGAGAGTCGCGCTGTTGGCGCCACTGCGTTTAAGTATATAGATGCAGGTAATAAAATTAAACGATTCCCATAAATATCACCTTAACCGCATGTGTGTTTTCCTAATTAAATTTATTTCTTTCGTCTAGATAAGGTCTTCTTTATGAGTTTCTTGAATAATGGAGTACGGCGCTTCTACTAGCTCGTGTGTATTCGGAAAATAATGAAAAATTCTACCACTTTGAGTCGTCTTAGGATAGTCTCTGTAATTAAATTTCAATGGGTGTCAAAGACATTCCAGACTCTAGTTCAGAAAGACGAATATCTCAGAATCAGCTTATGAAGAAATTCCTTGCGATGATGTAAGAAACAAGAGTATTTGAGGATTCTTACGAATGTCTTATACATATGAATTCATTTTTCGAGTTTTCAAAATTGCAATGATATTAAAATAAATTCTTCCGGAAACTCTTCCAGTGCTGCGCACTAAACATTGTCAAAACCACCTTTTAATACGAACAGATCATTTTAATTACTTTTAGCTGATCCGCTTTCGTCGTTTAAGGTTCACTTGACTATATGTAAAAGTACATATATCTACAATCGTCAAACTGAAACCCCTTTGGTTCGCCACCAGCAGACGAATATCGTATAATAAAGCATTTGTTTCAAACCCGCAATCTACACCGGACAGAGCGCGGGACGATGAGAAGACGCGCGAGAGCTTAGAGCGGTCGTTCGTTTTACACACATACACGCGGGGGAAGAAAAATCATCCATCATCGTTCGAGGCCATCGGATACATTCTTCTATATGTATACATGTATATAATAAGGTGCAGGCTGATGGACGGGCCCACGATATACTCGCCCGCGTGTTTCGCTTTCCTCCCTCCTCCTTTTTTATCTCGAGATTAGCTTTTCTGTGGCCGCGCACTTCATAAAATTGATGAACGTTTTCGACTAATTTATTACTATACGAAAAATAAGCGCGCGCGCTCGCACGCCGCTGAAATTCACGAGGTAATAATGGATCGCGATCAGCTGCGATAGATACACGCATTGTAAATTTTCATCTATATACTCGCGAACGACTCATCTTTTCTGCGCCCACGTGCGATTCATATACGCGCGAAAGGCAATCGCACTTGACGCGTCGCGTATAGGAGAGACAACTCTGCAAGGCAGCGTATTTCATGAATGAAAGCGTAAGATTCAGCGTATATACATACGCGGTGGCCACGGCACTCGATTAATAAGCGACGGCGATGCGTATCGCGCGTTCATTCAGCTTCCGCGGGCACCGATTTTTCGCGATAAAACGGCCCGTGTGTGATATCGCAGCCTTGAATCTCACGCGCGTAAAGAGGCATTTGTACAGCGGGAAGTGCGATGCGGGTGACGGGGCGCGAGAGGCGCGTGCAGTGTGTATGCGCACCGCGAAGAGTTTTATTGTGAGGGCGGCTGCGCGCGCAGTGCGGTGCATCTGTTACGCGGCTGATGTATGGTCGTCACTGCTATGCGCAACGGCGATTGATTGCCTTTGTTTGCTGAAAAAGATGAGTGGTATTGTTGCTTAATAGGTAAGTTGGATGCTGAATATAATCATTGCCATATAGCTGTGTTCAGGGTGCTATAAATCAAAATGCAAGAATTATAACATTTGATAATAATGAACAAATTTATGGACGAACCATCGCAATCTATAATAACAATATTTGCCGTTCGTTTTCATTAACTGTGGCTTGCTGGAATTCGGAATGGACGCTCAAAGATCTATGCAGAGAAAGAACACTAAATTACTTACACAATAATGATGAGTCTATTATGAGTAAAATATCTTTCAATATCGCACTGCTTAACACTCACATGTATAAACAATCAAGCTTAAACTGTAAATTGTTTGCGAAATGCTTAAACTTAATTTGTCGGGAGGAATTCGGACAAAGAATGATACAGCAAAAAACTTTTCGACGAGAGATATACCCGAGCTGTTTTCAGCAAACCATTGCCAACTGCGCAGATCAAGTTGTACATTTACATTCAATCTTCAGCACCATTAGAGAAAAATTGCGTAAATGGCTAAAAGTATTTCGACTATCTATATTTCAGAAAACTAATCACATTACAAGTTTTTATTCAAAAGCAAACTAACAAGTTAAACTTGCTTATTATTATTTCATGTGACATGATTTTCTTATAATTTGAAAATAGATTAGTAAAATCATTTTCTATATCATCAAAATATGGCTTCTTCGTGGAACTATAGAATTGATTGAAAGTATTCTGAAAATTTATCACTTTCTTAAACAAACTCTGTATCTTGAGAAATTATTACCAATGAAAAAACACTTTCAAAGCACTATAACATTTAACCGTATACGTTTTTCGACATGCCAATATATTCACGTATCACTTTTCCACAAACCCATATGGTAAACCCGCATCAGGCCAATTATTTGTATCGCCGTATTTCAGCGAGCGGATAAGCGCAACACCACCGCGTCACAAAAGAATAAACACATCGCGTACTAAACGCCGGGCGAGCAGGTAAATCCATTCAAGAGCCCACGAGCTATTATACGAGGCGCTTCGCTCTCCCAGAAATCCCGAGGACTTAGGAAAAGCTCGCGCCGACTGAATAAAACGGATCCAAATAATTTTGCTGTGGGCGCGCGCTACCGACGAAACAAGACAAAGTATAAAGGGAGTGAGCGATTCCTTTCGCGCGTGAAAGGACTTTTCCTCGCATAGCAGCCAGTGCAGCGCGGCAGCGAAAGAAACTTATCCGGGGCGGAGTGACGAGCTAGCTCAACGGACACAGGAAAGAGAAGCTCCGCGTTCGAGGAAGTGTGGGAGGAGAATAAAGCAATCCCCGTAATCCAGGAAAGCTAAGCCGACAAGGTGGAGAGAGATAGAGAGGAGAGGGGGGAGAGATGATCCTCGACGCGCTCGCAGAAAAAGAGCTCCCGAACGAGAGAAGAAACGCGGCCCGCGGCCAAAGTCAAGCCGGAGCCACTCGAGCGCGAGGCGCGGACACAAAGGACACAACAATGTGGAACACGATACACACAGCTGGCTTGTAAAACACGGAGATCCCGTGAAGATATACGCTGCGGCCCGCCACCGCCCGAAAACAGGAGACTGCGAGCTACCGCTCGCGCACCTTTTCGTAAAAGGGTGTTGCGGCCCAAGCACACTTTACTTTATACATACGGCCGCTCTTATTTCCTGCGAGGCGCCAACTCGGCCTCTTCACTTCCCTCGTCGATATTATACGCGCGTGCTGTTTCTTTTTCGCCGGCGTGTAGGGCTTTTCGAGTGTGTGCGCACCTTTTACGTCTTTATGCTAAGGGACATGGGAGGGTCGTAAAACGCTCATGATAATACGATTGAGCTATAAAAGTGCCCGTGAATTGCCTTGAATTGCCCACGTGTTTGTGATATTTAATATCGCGATCGCAAAATGTGGCGGAAAATGATAACAAATCGAAAAATTATTGTGACTCTATGAATTTCACAATAACAGCAAGACATTAGAAAGTGCTATAATAGCATATAAAAACATAATTGCGTGGTCAGGGCCGAAGAGGAAACATTATTAATATTTACGAAAGTTGAATGGAGCAAGTTTTTTCAATCTCTAAACCAAGGTTTTTTTGGCACAAACCACATTTTTCGAGAATTTAATTTAAAATAATATGCAGATAAAATATAAAACTATGTGAGGTGTTCGAAAAAATTGCAATTGACAATGAAAATTGCAATTGCGATTGGCTAAGCAATTAATTGCAGTCTGCTCGGCACGTGTATCGTTCGATCCGGTGCATGGCAAAAGCCCAGCCTTTTCATTTTCAATTCCGGAACATTCCGTCTTCCGCTACGATTTTTGGATGAATAGAAGGAAATCAGCGGGACGGGCCGTCTCACCAGTCAGGAATGAGCCACCGTGAGATTCCCTCGATCTCTCTCGAATAATAACAATACTTGGATTCGTCTAATCTGTATCCACCAGGTTAAGATGTCATTATCATAATAAATTAAGATACTATTATCATATTTGTTAAATAATTATAAAACTTTCTAGAAAAAAAATGTTGCGAAGTACTAGCATTTTTTAACATTATTTTATAAAATAGTAATAAATCGCATTTACTCAAAACATTTATTTTGTCGTTAGGTTCTTCAATTATTTTAGAAACGCATAAATATTTATGTATATATAATGTAAATTAAAAATAAAATAAGATAAAACAAGTCAAAACGATGCATCCGTTTGTAGAAAAAAAAATTCAGTAAATTAAATAAGAAAGTAAATAAGAAAAGTAAAGTTAACCAAAAGAGTTATAAACTTCAACACTGAAATATAATACTAGCCAAGCGAATTGTAGAAAAAAATGACTATTTTTTGTTAAAACTATTGAACGTAATAATTGTTACTATTCCAGGTTGTGGTCAATGACTTCTCACTATATAGATGACTACAATAGAAAGTAAATAAGTTCAGTTCAGCAAGTTGTTAAAGGTTTGTCGTAAAAGCCATGAAACCGGTATTGAAAAAAGTTTATTAGTTTCGAAAACTCATCCGTCAAATTGAGAGGCACGCTCTTCATCATGTTTCGTTGTATATCCGTGAGCGGGAGCCAGACAACGCTTATGAAAATCCGATCTGGGCCCTGAGTAATCCGAGAAAAGCAGCAAACAAATCTTGAGAACCTAGTTCACTGGGCCAGCGCGGATTCGGAGAATTCAAGGATCCGAGGATCAAGGAAAGGCTTTTCCTCTGCGCGGTTTACTTTCGAAGCTAGTAGACTAATCCCCTGTCTCGTTCTCTCTCCCCCTCCCTTTTCTTTTCGCTTTCTTTCGTCTTAGCTCTTACTCAGTCTCTCCATCTTCCTCATTCTTCTTTATATACTGGCGCGGGTCGTTTTGAAAATACAAAATTCATTTACGGGTCGTCGACGTCGCGATATGCCGCGTGTAGAACTATATACTTGTTCTGGTCGACGCGCAGCACAAGCGAGCGGACTTGAGTATAATCTTCTTAAGAAAGGTCGCATCGGTTTCTGCACCTTCTTCAAACTCCAGTGAATGCCTTTTAAATGTTTCTCTTACTAGCTGTTTATCAAGACCCAGTGAGAAACAATTCATATTATTTCCGCACCGGCTTTCAAATGATTTCTTTCAAACTCCCCCAAAAACTTGAGAGCATTTTTAAGATATCCACAAGTTTAAATTAACTCTTCAACTAATTCATTTTAATAAACTAAAAACACTGTAATAATTACTTGCAATATTTTCATTATATTTTTCTAATTTTGAGCTTATAACAACATTAGAAATCAATTAACATTTTTACTGTAAATTTTCCTTATATTTTAGTAACGGTATGAAGCAACATTCGTCTTGTGGAGGTCGAATACCGGAAAATGGATCTTGAGAAAAATAATTATTGTTATAGTTTGTTAAAATAAAATAACAACGTCGCTATACTATAAATACAAAATATAATACTTTTACAATTGAGAACAAATATTTTGAACAAATTTGTGGCATTAGAATCATAGATATCAAGCATTGAAATAAAGTTCATATAAAATGGTTCAACATTTTTGTTTTTCATTCAATTTTAATGTATAAATAGGTTTTTTTAGTTTCTCGAAAATAAAATTATGAATCAACAAAATAAAAGTTCAGAAATAATTCATGTAAGAATAATAAAAATTAATGTATTTTGTATTTATATTAGCAATGTTGTTAATTTATCTTAACAATCTATAACATTAATTATTTTCCTAAAGGTCTACTTTCCGTTATCCAACCTCCTTCAACGAGTTTACATTGCTTATATATATTAATGTTGAAAGAGACTTGTGCGCAAGATAAATTGCCACGGGTTTTTAATAAGCACAACAACAATTGTCTAAAATTATAGCGGTACAATGAATGTTCAATTTTATTCCAAAGCAGATTAACCGTGCGAGAACCCAGCAGAAACTTACAGCGATGCAGAGCGATGTCTTCGAAGAAGTAGTATTCTTGCGGCAGAATATCAACCTGTCAGAGGATGCCGTTCAGCCGGTGTAAAGGGAGCCCCGTCAGTTACATTAGTTAGACGTATATACACGTATACCCGTACCCGCGCTCCCTCCGTGTGCTATTAAGCGCAAGGCTGCGCCGTGCATAATGCACCCGGTGGCCATCTCTGGCCGCAGTGAGATGAGATGCAACCCGACCGGCGTGCCTACTTAGCCGCTCTCATTGCACAGGCGCTTCCTCCAAAAACAATGCGTCTATTGTACACATCGCCAGTATGTAGTTGCGACAATTCGATCGTTTAGCTTGTACCTACAGTTCGTTCGCCATGCGCACCTTTACCAAATAAGGCTTCTGCGCTTTTCTTTACGAGCGCTCTTATGCCTGTCTCCAGCACGCGGACTAGCGATGCAGCATCACGTGCTGAAACGGGTTTTCAACGTGTATGAGATGCCCTTTGGAAGATCATAAATTCTTATCGAATTTTTTTGCTCTGTGATGAAAACTTTGCAGAAAAAGCGAACGGTTTATGGCTTTGGAGAAGAGTGCATTATTTAAAAAGTTGTTTCTTATGAAGTCTACGTAAAAATTGTAAAACTTTTTAATTAAAGCTATATGTATATAGAACTTACAATTAAGTATTCTATAAAAAACGTATTAATTAGAAATAAATAATCTTTACCAAATCAAATAAAATCATGAATATCTTGACAATAGTTAAACCACTGCTGCGTAACGACAAACATTGTTAATCCCGTCTTAAGTAATCTAAAATTCATGTTGACGAAATCAACTCGTCGTCGATACCCATATATATGTTATGTACACATATATTTAACGCTAAATGACAGCGTCACACATCAGAGGGTCGTGGCGATCGACGTGAAAAATCGGCGAGAGGCAGATTAAAAAGTCAAGGGGGAGAACTAATCCCCTATAAGCGCGATTAACTTAATAAACGGCCCGCAGCGCAGGGCCGAGCGAATCTTAAAGTCCTAAGCAAACAGTGCGGTGCGCGAAGAGAGAAAAGCCAGGAGAGTCAGAGGCGCTAGCTATAGCTGCTCGGAAAGGTTCGATCCCAAATCAAACAAAATAAAATCTTGGCCTCCCTGGCTTTCACCCTCTGCTTTCTCTTACACGTGCGTCACCCTCGAGATGGTTATGAGGCGGTGGACACGTGCCATTATGGACTTGCGGCGTTATAGTGCGGGTACGCTTGTACATGCAGCTTTATTTAATATTGATGCTGCAGTGCGGGTTGGAGAAGCTGCGGTAACCGTGTTAGTGGTAAATGCTTAGTCAACGGTCACAAAGTCTGATATGCGATCTCTGTTGCTCTTGTGGCAGCTTTTATTTTTCAAAATTTTCTTTATTAATAACAAGGTATATTAACTTTTTGCTCTAGAAATACTTATGTTGTCTGGTTGAAGCGTAATAATACTATTTTGACGTACCTATACGCGTTCAAAAAGGTGCTAAGATGGATTTTTAAAGCAATATAAAAGCTAAATTCGCATTTTCCCTATATCTCCATTGTATGTTTGCATATCACATTCTTACAATAAATTCTTCGATATTTTGATGCCTAGGATGATTTGAATGAAATGGGTAATTTTTTCTGACCTGATTCTTTGATATTTAAGGTATTTTACTTATCATTAAAAATTTGCAACATCTAGACATCAATATATCGGTGCTATATGTACGGAGTTAGATAAACTGTGAATTTTGTTCTCATAATGTAAACTTATATTTTTATTTATAGAATCATCTCTGACAATACTCTTTTTCGCACTGAGCGAAATAATTCTTTTTTTCTCCATCCCCCAATATAAACTAAGAATATAACAATTTTTATTGACTGTGGACTAAACATCAAGGAATTAACAAGTTTCAATTCTTTTATAATTGATAATTATTTTGTTTCTTTGCAGAAACAAATTTTAAAGTCAGAATTATACTGATAAGTATATAAATTATATTATGTATTTTTGTTATGAAAATTACATTAATTATATTATAAAAACTCTGTTTTCCAAAGTAAATATTAAAAAGTTAATTAATCTCAATGCTTAAACGTGTATAGCTAATCAAATTCAAATACTCCATCGATCATTTAGTTATTCTACGTTATTTGTTGCTTCTTAAAAACTTTTAACTCACAACAATTCGCAGTACAAGAAGTACATATTCTTTTATAGATATCATTCGATTATAAACAACTTATATATTATTACTTAAAAAAAAATAATTGAAGTAGGAAATCAGTGAGAAAAAGCAGCTTCATTTTTTAAAATTCCCATGAAATAATATCATCAAAGCGTAACTGTTATTTATAGTAGAGTGAAACTAATAGAATAATGTGACATAAATGGTTTTTAGGGTTTGGTTTTTAATTAGATTATAAGCGATCGTCGCGTCGGTTCGCTCATACACGAGGCTCGACTACGTGCTTATATATGTATACGGGGGACGGTTATTGGTTTTCGTAAGCGATAGTCCTTTAGGGGAAGGCGGAGAGATGCGAGAAGGGGGAAAGGATTTATGAATTTATGGATGCCAGCCTCGTATCGAGACTTATTCTGGCCCTTGGATCATATCTTTCTTGCCCTTTCACTATAATATTTCATCGCTCGTATGTTTGTCGTCGACCCATTGATTTTTTTATACTTAAAATCATCTTAAACTTTTCAATTTTAATCGAATATTATTTGAACTTAATCATTTTTGGGTTTTTATATAATTCTCGTAGTAAAATGAGTGAACCGAAAATACACACACACACACACACACACACACATACACATACACACACACACACACACACATAATATACACACACACACACACACACCTAAATCCGCCACTTTGCTACTGCTCTACCTCGACTAATTAAAAACTTTAAATGAAGGTGTTGCTAGCTGCCGTACATGTAAAATATGCTCTATAAATCGTTTTAAAAACTTTTGAAATGGTATTTATATTTCTATGCGAGTTTTTCTCATTGTTTTGCACATTATACGTCTTATAATGTTAACGAAGTAGACATAGGGAAGAGTTGCACATCGCATAAAGGTGGCCACCACGCGTTTCTCACATCTGACGATATGTGACGGCATCAGATAAATATGGTCAGATGTAAAATATCATTTTATTCAACATTAGTTTGTACCCGATATTTTAAATACGGGAATTATAAAGTTACATGAGAATTTAGTATTGTAACGACAATCACGGTGTTAAAAGTTAGTTTTGTCTTCTCGTCTCTTTTCTACAGTTTTAATGTAATACTTTTTTCAACAATTTCTACTTCTTCTTTAAACATTCAGGAATAAAACCTCTTGGTGACTGAGTATCAGTCAAAATTAATTGTTTTTTTTTTCTCACCACTCCCCTTCATCAACTTCAAACCGACATTCGTATATGCAACCTGAGTCATAGCTCCATTTTCAAAGTTCACGTAAAAGTCAGTACCAAAGCCATATTAAAATTCAGGACTATACGTAAATAATGCAGTTTGGGAATAAACAAAATTAAGTGGCTCGCAACAACTTTGATCGATCAGTATAAAGTTGCACTCCGCATGATTGCCCATTTATTGTACAGTATTGTGTGAATAAATTACTGAATAAAGCATTTTTATATTTAAAATGGGAACTTTATTTTGTTTTACAATTTTCAAAGATTTTGTAATATTTTCAATGCATATTTTACATGTTGGCTTTCTGAGAATCCAATATCAATTTGGGTGCATTCTTATAAATTTTTCCTTATAGAGTATAAGCACTATAATTTGACTCTTATATTTATTAACTTGTTCTAATGATGCTTACAGAACGTACAAAAACTTGCGCATTTAGTGATAACCTTAATCGATTTATAACAATTTTGAACAGCTTCAACAGTTTACAAAAACAAAACACTCGAAGCGATAATTTCTGATAAGAAAATGAAGACCAATGCAATTACTTACTTGATAAGAAAATGAAAACGAATGCAGTTACTTGATAAGGAAATAAAGTGCAAAGTTCGTATAACAGAAAATATTATTTTCTAGAACGAAGAAAACGCAATGAACGCACCCACATAGATCTCAACTACTTCTTTATTTATTTTTATAAACGCGCTGGAGATAAAAGAACGCATTCGTTCCACACGTGAACGCGTTAGATCACGCAGTGCAGGGTCCATCGCGACTGAAGTAGATCGTCGGCGCGTCGAAACCGGCGAGTACAGTAATTTCTCTTGTTCTCTCTCTTATTCTTTCTCCTCATTTTTATCAATGTCCATCGAAAATCTTGACAAACTGCGGCAATCGGCCGCGGGAAGCAAATAAAAGCCATCTCTGCGTCTGGGTGCGTTCATCGTACGCGTTTGACCCTTGCGCTCGGAGGAAGATGAAAACGGGCTCGGTGGCACATAATTAATCATCGTCATGTGTACGGCGGAGCGACGCGGCGCCTCTAAATAATTTATCGGCAGTTGGGGAGGATCGGATGCAAATCAGATTCATTAGAGCGCCTAAGCCTCGGGGATGGAAGGACGCTAACGTGTGACGGTGCGGGGAGACCCGTTGGGAAACGAGTCTAAAATGTTTCGCTGAGAAAACTAATTAAGCAAGGAAAACAGGGATGAACAAAGAGAAGGATATAGGAAACTCTTTAGCTATACTCTGACGATACGATAAAGACGTGACAATGACAAAGAATTATCAACATTAAGCTTCTTTATACTGCACGCTTAATTTTCCATCTTTATCTTAAATTCAGCGAAATGCATCATCCGTGGCTATATAAAATCAATAGATTATCAATTTAAGTTAAACATTCACAGTACTATTTTATTACTTTTATACTACTAGCTACTTTTAGCGCGCTTCGCGCGTATCATTTATCTCTTTATTTTTTTATTTTTGAGGTTATGAACATGATCAAGTTTCATTTTAAAAGTTTGTTTTAAATAGTTTAAATTATACGATAATAACGTAAGTCTCATAAGTAAAATCATGAAATTTTTCTTATACTATTCAGTTTTAAATATTCAAAGTCAAGAATCCAATCTTCAAAATTCAAACATACTCGATTTTGGCGCTTATTCTATGTAGACCAATCAAATGAGCCAGCAACAATCAATCAAAACAGTCTTATTGTGATGACAGATTTCCTCCATCACTTTTTTAAGAGAGGATATACTTATATTATAATAATAATTTTTTCTGTCCTCCGGCCGGAAAGCGCCAACTTTACGGCCGCTGCGCGAATCGAAGTTGCCGCTTTCCGACGCCGTCCGGCAGAAAAATAGTATACACACCTTGGCCGGTATAAAACAAAGCCTCAGATCACATGTTTGTCAACCTCGGCTTCGCCTCGGCCGACAATTACATGTGATCTGAGACATTTCTTATTTTACTGGCCTAGGTGTGTAATATACTAAAACGGCAATAGACAGTCCCGAGAGCACAATTATCCTATCAAGAGATTCTGGGGGTCGAGACTATAGATATGGCAGAGAGCAAAGTTCCTTCGGGATTACAAGGATTACACGGTGCTCAACTCACTGCTCACCCAGACCTAAACCTATAAATATATCTCCACCCAGAGGTTGCTATTTAATCAAGCAACTACTGCTTATAATTTATTCCCACGATTTTTGTCGATTTAATCTCTTGTTTATCAAACATGAAAATAGATCCAACAAGACTCATTAACTTTAATCGATAAAATTGTAACAGAGTAAATATTACGAGGAGCGAGAGTTTTCGGCTACGTCGAAAGCTTACCATCGCAGCTATGATGACTTCCTCAACGCAAATTGCTCGTTGTGGGCGCTGGAAAACCCCCGTCGCGATCGCCGATGCAACACACGCCCGGTGCAAATGCACGAGGTGATAAAACAAATATACGCGGACTCCGAAAGTAGACGAAAAGCTATATATTACACATTTATTGAAAAGAGACGAGTTTATATATAAATCAAAACAATAGTTATGCGCCGCTATGGAAAATCTCGCGAAGTCACGCAGCTTTAGGTACCAACCGGGATAATAATCGTCGGGACCAGAGGTAGTCGGCTTCATTCCTCCGGCGACGGGTGTCATGCACGGCAGGCGCTCGCTCTCCTTCCGACTCCGCAGCTCTCTCTCTCTCTCTCTCTCTCTCTCTCGGCCCTCAGAATATTCCCTGATTCTCTCCGACGATGTCGCTCATGAAAAGAGGGGGAGGTTGAGCAGTTGGAGCAGCCTTGTCGCATTGATGGAGAGAATCCGTCACTTGTCTCACGAATCAGCGCGGCGAGGTCGAACTTAGCAAAAACGGCCGAAGCTAGCTGTGTCTATAAAAATGCCGGGTACTCTTTTTTGGGCGCACGAGGGCAAGGTGGAAGCTAGACGATGAAGTCATTATCGTCGCAGAGTGGAGCAAGAGAGAGAGAGAGAGAGAGAGCATAAGGTAAACTTTCGGCGTATAGTCGAAAACTCTCGCTCCACGTAATATTTGCTCTGTTACAACTGATTTCCAGTCTTCATTCTTCTGGTCGATGATAGCTTCAGCGTGCACGTGAAGAGGGGAGAGCTTGGCGATTGGCCTCGTCTGCTGTTCGTTCAGTGGCTACCCGGGCGAGGCCGACTGGGCCTCGATGAACCTGGATGACTCGAGCCATGGGCCATCTAGTAGGCAGAGTCTGGTCGTCGACGATAAGGACTCGCGAAGTTGATGAAGATACTCGTTCGGCCACCTGCACCAAATTTCGTCTTTGAGATGAGTTTCCAAGCGGAGAGTGGGGACGAGAAGTTCACCGGGAATACATGTTCGGGGAGCGACTATACTCGCCGAACATGTATATATTGTAATATGGTTTATTGTTACTACTTTTATAATTATTAGAAAATTGTATATTATTTTTAGAATTATTTTTTCAAATAAAGTATAATTATAGTTAAAAAAAAAAGAAAAAACTCAAAAAGAGTAAAATTTACAGAGTATCATCTGCGGTGAGTGATAGGTGCGGTGCCTCAGTTCACGACCACTATCATGTATCTCCAACGATCCTACAAACCTGATAGGACGGCTCTTCTTGATCTAAAATTAAAAAATGATTTAAAATTTACTTTAAAATTTTAAACATAGAGACATAAGTATATATTTTATTATAATAAAACGAAATTAATTCTGAATTTTCTTTGACACTAGCGTTAATTTACGCGCTACGCGTGCCACCGTTCCTCTTTCTTTTCACTCCTTTCGAGATTCGAGATGGATTCGGTTATTCGAGATTGTTCGAGGACAAAATAGATTATTATCTCGAACGCTCAAATTTTATAAAGGACTAGCGTTAACTAGCGCGCTACTAATTTTTGAATTATGAGTATCAAGGAAAGTGTAACAAAATATAAAAAAATGTAAGACATCGTCTACAAAATGTAAAAAAATTATATGTAAGTGTAAAAAGGGGTAAAAAATGTAAAAGCTATCCGAAATCCAGCATTAATCTACACTTTTTTATACTTTTTTACATTTGTTTACAATTTGTTTACATTTTTTTATATTTTTTTTACATTTACCTGCATTTACTTAAATTGTATAATTTTCGCTAGGGCGTATATGCGAAACTAAAATTGAATATAGATCTAATGAAAGAACTATTTATCAAGATTTCAATAGGCTCGAGCAGCAATACGTTTTCACCCCTACGATCTGCACGTATAAGGTAACTCGGTGGCAAAAGAGCAAAGCCACGTTGACGATGGCGGTGATGACTGAATACACGCGGCGCGTGGGGCTAATCTGACTTTGATTAAAGTTTCAATCGAGGCGTAAAAGAGCCGACGAACTTATCACACCATCATGCGTCGGGCAGAATTCGTAAGTCGATTTTTATTACTTTATTTAGCATACTTAAACTATCAAACTTCATCGTCTTTTGCTTAAAATCACTTTGCGCTGTGCCTTTGACTGCGTTCAGGCTAAGTCGCGCGCGCGTAAATACACTTTGTAATGTATTGTGTGACACGCAAAAAGACAAAATTAAACAAGATTTAAGAAAAGAAAGATTACATATATGGCGCCAAATAATCGCAATTACACCAATTACTATACGTACTACTTGCACTTTTTTCCTTCTTTCAAAGGGAAGAAGAAATTCTTTGAAGGTAAATTAATTCTCATTTTCTATCAATTCGGTGTATTTTCCATGATCATTAATTAATTAATTTTAATCTTATACGTATAGAAATAGGGCAACACTGTCTAATTCGGTCATACACCTTATTCGGCCGGACACACATTTCCTCGACCGTGCTTTGTAGTAAAGCGTAAATAAATCAAATTACTGGCAATACATTGGCACGTTGCTTCCTCAAACTAATGTGTTGATCACATTGATTGTGTTAAGGTGGTTCTCCTCGGACTCCCTAGTCAAAGCAGTGCTAAATATAGAAATTACCTAAAATTTAAAAAAACCATAGTGTAATGTGATTTATTTATTTAAAATGATAGAGATAGTCAATGTATTATAAATAAAGTGTATTTAACATGACTAAGATAACTTTTTTCACAAAATGGCGATATTCTAGAAACTAGATATTGTCACCACAAATAATTTTTGATAAATCACTGGAATCTTTTTTGTTCCTCAACCGATTTTAGTTTTCAAGGTCTCATTTTGCTCCTTAAGAAATTTCATGGGGACTTGCCGAAGGAAAAATTAAAAATTATTCAAAACTCAGAAAGTTATAGCCAATTAAAAGAATATTTTGTTTTAACGACGTGCATGAATTTATGAACAATTATCTTTAACTTTCTGAGTTTTGAATAATTTTTAATTTTTCCTTCGGCAAGTCCCCATGAAATTTCTTAAGGAGCAAATTGAGACCTTGAAAACTAAAATCGGTTGAGAAACAAAAAAGATTCCAATGATTTATCAACAATTGTTTCTAGTGACGATATCTAGTTTCTAGAAAATTGCCATTTTGTGAAAAAATTTATCTTAGGCATGCTAAATACACTTTATTTATAATACATGGACTATCTCTATCATTTTAAATAAATAAATCACATTACAACTATGGTTTTTTTAAATTTTAGGTAACTTCTACATTTAGCACTGCTTTGACTAGGGAGTCCGAGGAGAACCACCTTAAGACAAAAGTTCTTCTTTGGATATTCACAATAAAACTATTATGTAAAAACAACTAAAATAGAGATGAATTTATACATTAATTTCAAAATTTCTTTTTCATCGTTACAGTTCTTGAAGTTTTGAGATAACATATTTATGAAAAATCAGTATTTTCAAAAATAATTTAACATTTACCATAGCTGTCTAAAACTCAAATTCTGGAAATTTTTAGCCTTATTTTGAAAAAAATCTCGAAAAAGACTCTTTTTAAAACGGTACACATTCAATTTCGAAAAACCTTAAATACGATTTCAGAAAAGAAACTGAAACTAGAGAAAATGAGCTTTTATTTTCTTTTTTCAGAATTAAAAAATATTGATACCTTATAAAGTTATGAAAGTTTAAAGATGAGAAACAAAAATGCACCAAAATATGCAAAAATATTGTATGAAAAAATATATTATATATATGGGTTACATATTGTAACATTGCACTTAAAATAAGTATTTTTACAAGTTTTTAGTCCTAAATATTAAATACATATATACAAAATTATGCCTCTGAAAGTAGTGAAAAATACTTGATCTTTGGAATGGAGTGCGCGCATCAGAAGTTTACGCTCAGTCTTGGCTCTTCTAGAGCATTTTTTGGCAACCGAAACAAACACAAATTGGTTGGAAAAATAAAAAATGTGTCTAATATATATTTATTTGAAAGACATAACTTATTATTAAAATGTTATTGTAGTAATTTTACTATTTTTAGTTAAACAAATCATAGAAAAGCATTTTTTTTAGTAAAATTACGATATTTGAACCAAAAAGTATTGCTTATAGTATTTAAGGCGATCTTATACCTAATAGCTCCTGGGACCAAAATTATCTGAAAAAATAAATTAAAATATAATTACTATAAAATAAATTATATGTATCACTAACATAACTTATTTCTAATATAAAATCCCAAGAGATAGGTTTCTTAATCCACTTTATGCAGAATTATGTCACTTTAGAAAAATCAACCGGTGAGCAAGTTTTCTTGGCAATCATTTGATGTATTTTGACGAGAGAAGTCGCAAATTACTTGAAAAACATGTACCTATGGCATGAAGCTCTGGAATTAAAATATATCGAGACTAAGTATTTTTTTAATTGAAAAAAACAATAAAAATTCATAAAAATTGCTAAAATTAAGAAGAAAAAAGTAGTTTTTTCAATTAAAAAATTACTTAGTCGCGATACTTTTAATTCCAGAGCTTCATGCCATAGATACATTTTTTCCAAGTAATTTGCGACTTCTCTCGTCAAAATCCATCGAGTGATTGCCAACAAAACTTGCTCACCAGTTGATTTTTCTAGAATGACATAATTGTGCATAAAGTGGATTAAGAGACCTATCTCTTGGGATTTTGTATTAGAAATAAGTTATATTAGTGAAAAATATCCTTTATTTTATAGTAATTATATTTTAATTCATTTTTTCAGGTAATTTTCGCCTCAGGAGTCATTAGGTATAAGGCCACCTTAAGAGTACTATCTGCGTTATTAGGTCAATTAAAAAAAAAGATTGATGCGCATACTTCTTTTGGAATATTGAAACAATTAATTTTGAAAAAACAAGCTTTAAACTTTTAATACAGTTTTAATACAAAAAATCTTCTAAATTGTGATCAAACAAAAAAAAAATAAATCTTTTGATTTATACGTTTTTACGCATTGTTTCCCTGGTAGAAAATAAACCAACTCGGATGGCTTATCTACTAACTGTTGGCCAATAATTTAGGCCAACGAATAAGAAAAATATTGACCAACGGTTAATCAACGGTTGGTGGACTATCAATCAATAATAAAACATTGAGTAGCTCATAAAATAATAATAGAAATTAATACGAAATATAGATATATAAAAAGATTTTGATACATAAATAATAATAAAAATTATTGTAATGCATTAAAAAAATATTTGAATGAAGTTGGGAGTAAATTTATTTGAAGGTTAAGTAGACAGCGTAGCACGTGGGCTATGCTCTGAAATTACTGTCCGCATCCCGCTTTCCGCAAGACAAGCACACATGCACATAAATACACACATATTTACATACACACGAGTACGATCGCAGGTTCATGTGTTATGTATAGGTAAAAGTATTTAACTGCGCAGACTCATACGAGTCACGTGACGGGATTGCCGGGATTGCGTGGTTTTGCTTCACTGTAAAGGTCAGATGGTAACGGAGCACCGTGTAGAAAACGGAGCAATACGAGTACGAAGAATTTATGTAGAATACTTTCAAATTTTAAATGTAGAATACCTTTTATGTAGGATTCTTTCAAATTTTAAATATAGCTATATTTAAAATTTACTACTTAGGATACTTTTAAATTTAAAAAAATGTAAGTATCCACCTGTACATGTCCTGACTTACGTCAAAAAGTCACGCACACTACACATTAACACGCCCTAACCTCAATTTGAACAAACAAAACTATACCCGTTACCGATTTAACCATATTTATCTGAAGAAAAATACTATTAATATGTAGGTTTTGATTATTCTATGAATAATACAAATGTTGAGAGTTTTATTTAAATAATAAGTTGTGTAAATGATTTTTATTTAAGATTTTTAATATTAAGCATTCATTGACCAAGCGCAAGGGTGATTCTGTGACGAAATAAGCGGTATTTATCGCTAACTGTTGGTTAAACGGTTGGCCAGATCCTTGCGATTTGGCGAACGGATGGCGTACGGTTGATTACAATTTCTACCAGGGTTTTAACTATATTATTATGGAGAATATCAAACCAAGAGCTTACTATCCTATGATATTTCTTTACTATATACTAGAGTTCGACACGCGCGTTTCGCGCGCTGATTTTTTTTTTTTAAGTTACAAAAGAAGCTGTATAATTAATGAACGGTTTCTTTTTTATTTACAAGAGAAATGTTAAGGTTGTATGGGCTATATGTAAAAAATAATGTCAGATCAATAAAGTTTCGTCAGTAGGTCAATAATATCATTATAAACATCTCTGCCAAATTTGAATATGATTTGCGAGATAGTTTTCGAGATATTGTAGTTTAAAATTAACGTGGGTTCTTATGGAGATTCTCTGAATATGGCTAGACTCGTCGTAGTTATTGAAAAAATTAAGTTGAAAAAATAGTGTTTAGTTCTTGTAAATTTGTGTATATGTAAAAGAAACCCTTTGTAATCGATTGCAATTGAAATGAATTGCTTTTACGAGCTAGGTAATAAGGCGTACAGTCATACTAAAAAGTGAAAGAAATGAGCAATACAATGTTCTAAAACCGATGTAAAGTTTTCTTCATATAGTTCTAAAAAACATTTTACATATTTGTTTACTCTTAGTACTGTAGAATATTAGTGTTTTCGATGAATTATACGATCAAAATATTTGTCTTAAATTTTTAAATGAGACCTTACGGCCAATACAACCTTAATGCACTTATTTTGAATTCATTTAAACATTATGATGTTTTTCATCAAGCTATGTTATAGTTTTATTGACTAAAAAATGTATGTATGAAGAAGTATTTGTTATTTTTTTAATATATGATTTGTCTTTATCTTTTGAATTTAGTTCTAGTGATTCATTCCATTCCATAGTTTCCTGCTTTAACAAATTTAAAGGTTCATTCAATTCTATATTATCAGAATGTCATTACAATGATAAAGATTAATCAAGTTCAATTTCATTTAAATAAGCTTTTTTCATGTTGTGATTTTGTTCAATAAGTAAAATTGCCACTAAGATAGATAAACAATAACATAATTATGAAAATATCTGTTTTCTGTGTTTAATAATGTTAAACATATAAAAAGGCAAAGTGAAAGTATAAAATTCAAGATGAACATTTTTATATTGAGAAAACCATGTTTTTAATTTTAACTAAATAAGAAGATCCTTACACTAATTCGACCATCATCACTAATAAAAAACGACTCCCAATATACATTGGCACTTAGCTTCCTCAAACTAATGTATTTATTTCTCTTTTTAATTTTTTATATGACAATAATTAATTGTATTATACAAAAGTTTCTCTATCTATCAAATATTGTCTGAAAAACGCTATTCGAAAATATTTTTAAAAAATTTTCAACCTCAAATATCTTTAGTCGTGACAGTTCGATTTTTTTGCGCAATGAACAGTTTGAAAATATAAAAAATCTATATCCTCTATACAAAATTTCAGGACGATTAATTGGTTTTTATTCTTGTCATCGTGTGTCAGTGAAAATGCGTTTTTTTTAAATAATTTTTTTCTCAAAAACAAATGAAGATAATCTCTTGAAATTTATACCAAATATTATCTTCAATAAGCGTAATAAGTAAATAAAATTTTGAGTCGATAATCAAATATTTTTTAAAAAATTAATTTATGAATTATAAGAACATTTTCCATGACATACTAAAGATAATTTGAAAATTAAAAACAGAAAACGTAGATAGTTTAAAGATTTTTTGGTTATAAAAAAAAAAAAAAAATCGATAAAAAATTAAAACCGAGTATTTTTTCGGGACCAAGAAAATAAGCTTTGTCCGACGAAAATAGGTGAAATGGTTTTCGAGATATCGAGTGTTTACACACACACACACACACACACACACACACACACACAATTTTCTCAAAATTGACAAATTTCAACATTATCGCCTTAAATTATCTTTTTGAACATTTTTTTCTCGAAAATTTTTGTCACCGACAAAATTTATCAATTTTTGTTGCAAAGCTTCCTCTAAGGGGAATCAAAATAGATATAAATTTACATTTCTACTAAAAACAATAAAATAAAAGTTAATATAAACATAACTCCATTTATCTATAAAAGTCCCTCTAAAACCATTTAAAAAAAAAACATTCCCTATATAAAAAATATATATGTACAAATATAACGTAGAAAATTAATTCAAAATTTACCAATATTACTTTTTTGATCAAGTAATGAATAAATTTTTTTTTTTTAAATAAAAATTTTTCCTCGATTTATCAATTGATTATCAATTTCTATCAATTAATATATATCATATTTTCCCGCTCACAACACATGCGCTATCTCTATATACCATTCCACCATAAGTCTAAACTCTAAGGGTGTCTCTATAACCTTGCGCGTGCATATGCCCTCCCGTCTATAAGGTACATACCTATAGTGCTCTCCTATAAGGTATACCTATATATAGCGCTCTCCTATATATAGGTCCCTTACATAAATTGAGCATTCGAGATAATCTATTTTACCCTCGAACGATCTCGAAATCTCGAATAATCGAATCCGTCTCGAATCTCGAAAGGAGAGAAACAAAAGACGAAAGAGTGGCGCGCGTAGCGCGCTGATTAACGCTAGTATACCTTATACATGGCGAGCGCACCTACGCGCGCTACACGGTTGTAGAGACTCCCTAAGTCCCTATAGGGCATTTGCGCATGCGCCAAAAAATTCAAGATTTCGAGATTTCGAGATATTCGAGATCCCTTACATAAATTGAGCATTCGAGATAATCTATTTTACCCTCGAACGATCTCGAAATCTCGAATAATCGAATCCGTCTCGAATCTCGAAAGGAGAGAAACAAAAGACGAAAGAGTGGCGCGCGTAGCGCGCTGATTAACGCTAGTATACCTTATACATGGCGAGCGCACCTACGCGCGCTACACGGTTGTAGAGACTCCCTAAGTCCCTATAGGGCATTTGCGCATGCGCCAAAAAATTCAAGATTTCGAGATTTCGAGATATTCGAGATATTCGAGATATTCGAGAAAAAATCAACATGGCGTCGCAACATGGCGTCGACCATGCCAAGGATGCATTTTTTATAGAGGGATAAGTTATAAATTTTTTTTTACTAAAGATGTATAAAATTATATAAAAGAAATGGAGAATTATTCGACTATATTTTTTAATAACAAAAAAAAAATTTCGTTCAGTTAATATCACTTAAAAATTATTACTTATTGTAATAAAATCGAACGTCTTTCGTAATTTTATAGTTAAATTTAACATATATTCGGCTGAGTTTACTCGTAGAATAAGTTGATCAAACCGCAATAAATTGCAGGATGATTCCGAGATTCTATCAAGTACTACAAACCACTAAAAACCATTACATTTGATAAACTACGCTTCCTGGACAGATACTGATAAGCCAGACAATAAACTAAATCTCTAATTTTTATATAGTATATAAGAAATTCTAATGAAACTTCAACTTTAACTTTTTCTTTACTTTTACTTCCAGTTAAACAAATTAACTTGTGAAATCTACTCTCTAGATTTGAAAACAAAAGATTTTATTTTAAGTTTATAAAGTTTATTAGAATTTCTTATATGCTATATATAGATGAATTTTGTTTATTGTCTGGCCAGCAATATCTATCCAGGAAGTGTATCCGGAAAAATGTTATATCTGTCTGTATTATATGGTAATATCTGTGGCTTCCAGGAATAACTTAACAGGAAGGACTTGACTGACGTGTTTACGAGAAATCGCCGTTTTAAAATTTCTGTAATGATATATATCAAAACACTGTCAGTGTTGGGTACCATTAAAGTGCATCAGAATACTGAGCAAAAACGATGTTATTTCACTTTGAATGATACTCAGCCACCAAGAGGTTTTATTAATCCGGAGAGATGTTGATTTATTTCTGAATGTTTAAAGAAGAAGTAAAAATTATTAAACAAATATTACATCAACTGTAGAAAAGAGACGAAAAGACAAAAATAACTGTTATCACTGTGATTATTATAACAATACTAAATTTTAATTAACTTTGTAAATTCGGTATTAGAAATACCAAGCACGAAATATGTTAAATAAAATGAAATTTTACATCTAATCATAGTTGTCCGATACCGTCACGGCCAAACACGCGACGTAGGCGATGGCTATGAGTGCGCAACTCTCCCCTATACTTATATCGTCGCGCGGTACGAAGAAAAGCCAACTTGGAAGTTACAGGCGAAGAAAAGCCAAAAACGCGTCTAAGACGAAGAAAAATAGTTAAAATAATTCTGTAATAACAGAAAGTTAATTAAATATTAATTTCATAATTTTTAACGATATTTATATCACTGCGTACATATTTTATTATTACACTGTATGTATCAATTCCAATTTTTTTTTTAATTCAACTTTTTTAACTTATTATTTTAACTACTCACAGGATTATTCAATTAACTTTTACTCAATATAGAACAATGTGAAACAATGTATTTCTTATAGTTGTGTAATTCGGTAAAATAGGAACATTGTGGTAAGTCATTAAAAAACCTGTATAAACTAAATTTTTAATTTTTATCACGTCACTTTACTGGATCAGCGCCATGCCGATTTTATATATATGTATTTTATATGTATGTATGTATGTGTGTGTGTGCGTGCGTGCGTGCGCGCGTGTGTGTGTGTGTGTGTGTGTGTGTGTGTGTGTGTGTGTGTGTACCTACTGTATTGATTGACTGTATTGACCAAATCCATTGTATTGATGACTTGAAAGCGAGGATAAATTAAAAAATATTAACATCTAAGCGCATTTCGACGGGGAAAATTCATATCAAGAATTAAAATGTAATCATGCTAACAGTTAAGGATATAGTGTCACATATGTATGAAACGGATTTTGACCCTTCCTTGAGAGTTCATACAAAAAATGGATATTTATAAGAATAGATAGCTCATACGTCATTTATTTTTTAGATACTAGAAATCGACTCTCAAAGACTCGTCAAAATACTTTTCCAACAGAGGGGCACTGTCCTTGTAAGTCTCGGTACATGATATTTAAAAATGTTTTTGAAAGAATGAGTACTCTCAGAAAAGTTTTCAATCTAAAACTTTTTTATTTTACAGAACTTCTGATTCTGATGATGATACTTAATAATAAACGAGAAAAAAACATGTCAACAGAATAGAAATGATTTTAAATAAATCTAAGTTCTTTATTGTCTCTACTCGAGGGACAAAATGATAACGAGTATGGCATATATGGAGTACTTTTACTAATTATTATATATACTAACATTTATGTAAGTTGTTAAAAATAAAACACTATATCCATTACAACCAATCTACTTTATTACATTAAATTTATGTTATTGAAAGTTTTTATTATTATTATTACATAAATTTATTTATGATCCTTTAAGGTAGTTCTTGAGTAAACTGAGTTCTGGCAGATTCGTTTGAAAATTTAATTATAAGTTGATTACGGTATTTTACATTGAGTTTTCAAATCCAAACAATCTCAGCGGAGCCATTTTCGAGTTATAAATTCTCAAAGTTTGCACTTTTAACACGTAGCATATAGGGAGAGACATCACAAAACGACCATTTTCATTGATTAAAGAAAGAATTTCTGTGAAATGTTTTTGAAAAACTAAAATGTTGTCAAGTAAGGTATTTAGAATATTATAGTTGAAGCACAAATAGACTAGCGCGGAGCCGTTTTTGAGTTATTGTAATCCATAGCAGCTTGGTTTTGTTCGACGCGCTGTCACGCGCCATGAGAGTGAGAGACAGCGAGAATGCGCGGAGTGGGGGTATACCGTCCGTTCGAAGAGTTCGAGTCTCTCTCTAGCGTAAACAAAATACACGCGGCAAGCGAGAGAGTCAAAACTTTTGCCTCCGATTATTACTCGAGAACTACCTTAATTGAACATTCTAAGTAATGCTACATAGATGTGCAGAATGTATATAAAAAAAATATTAAAAATTTTTTATCAGAACAAAATTTATATTCAGATATAGACTTAAATGATAAATCGATAAATTATGTTGCATTGAAATTTTGAAATTGAAAATAATTGAATGGGAACAATTTCCATGTAAGCTATCGTGTACATTCACTATATATATTCGCCTTTATACTGTGATTCCCCTTGCAGCTGCTGTGGTTCCGCCGAGTTTATACGAGAACTGCTACAGGTAGTGCTATACTTATACTATACGTGGAGCGTGGAGTCCCTGCCAGTGCCCAGTGGCGTGACATTTCTTCTTCAGTATATCTAAATTGACGCTCGAGCACGGCGTACACGCACCGAGTACTTATAACCGCAGCCATTAGCTGTTGGCCAGATATTGTATATATAGGCGCTTACTGAAAATCACAAACGCAATTTCTTGTTGATAACTTGAACAAGTGAAAAGCAGCGTTAGTTATTATTTCGCGTCGACCACTTCCATATGTCAAGGTTAATTTCTTAAATATAAACAAGTGTAAGGATGTAAGTATTTATACTAAATATATAAAACTTTTGCACCATAAATCTAGATTATTTACGTGATTTCAGAAATTTAAATATCAAAATATGTTTTTAAATTAATACCATTTATACTACAATAATAAATCATTGTTATCATTCAAGTTACAAAAATGAATTTACAATGTACAAATAAATGCTTCATAAATAAATCATATTTTCATATCATCATTAGTTGAAAACAAAAATAAATGTAAACAAAACTTATTATAGACTATTTAAATATCATATTACAATTATTTTAGTTTGCTCTACAACACACCACTAATTGAACAAAGTGAAACTAAGAAAAACAACAATGGATTGGAATAAACCCGATCCTTTTACACCTAAGAAAAATCAAATTGGTAAAGATTGGCGTGTATGGAAAGAGGGCTTTCTGATATATCTAAAGCTATCAGGAGGATATGAAAATTATACAGAAGAGGATAGAGCTTTACTTCTCCTAAATTTGATGGGATCTGAAGCAATTAAAGCAATGGGAAGTATAGTGTTTGATCACCCAAATGAAAAAAATGATATGGACATACTCCTAATGAAATTTGATGAAATATTTGACCCACCTCCAAATGAAATTTTGGAAAGATACAAATTTTTCAGTAGAACTAAAGGTGCGAAGGAAGATATAGAAAATTATGTAGCAGTTTTAAAAGTAAGTATAAATTAATCGTATGTATTGATTTCTGAGAAATTATTTTACCAAAAAGATAAAATTAAAATCTGATGTATTTAAAATTGTTGTAGGAACAGGCCACAAAGTGTAATTTTGGTCCACAAACTGAAAAATTAATTATTGACATGATAATTAAAAGTATGAATAAGGAATATCAAGAAAAAATGTTTGAAATAGAGGATATAACATTACCTGATATTATACAACATTATAAAAGATACATCATAAATACAGAACAAATGGAAGAGTTGTCTAAAAATATTATGAAGACATTGAGCTCTACAAATCCAGAAGATGTAGCAGATATGAGTAAAGTTAAGCAAAAAAAATCTAGAAACTGTTCAAGATGTGGAACACAGCATGTACAAAAATCTTGCCCAGCTGATGGTAATATTTGTGGTGTATGCAATGAGAAAAATCATTTTGATAAGTTTTGCACCAAAATGACAACTAATAATGGTAAAAGTGAAGAGTGGAAATCTAAACCAAATTGTTCAAAATGTAGAATGTACCATCCATTTAAACAGTGTCCTGCTTATAACGAAACTTGTAAAAGTGAAGAATGGAAATCTAGACCTGTTTGTTCAAAATGTGGAACAAATCATCCATTCAAACAGTGTCCTGCTTATAATGGAGCTGGTAAAAATGAAGAAGGGAAATCTAAACCTATTTGTTTGATGTGTGGAACATATCATCCATTCAGACGATGTCCTGCTTATAATGAAACTGGTAAAAATGAAGAAGGGAAATATAAACCTATTTGTTCAAAGTGTGGAACAAATCATCCATTTAAACAGTGTCCTGCTTTTGATGAAGTCTGTCTTAAATGTGATACAAAAGGTCATTTTACAAGTAAATGTAAACAAAAAGAAACCATTAAGCAAACTTCTATTGGAATTAACGATTCAGAAAAGAAATCTGAAACTTCAAATTCTACAAATAAAGAAGATGTTGAACATAAATCTGTGGTGAATGAATTAGAAGATTGTCAATGGTGTGGATCAAGACATGTTCGAGGAAAATGTCTACATGATGCAAACTGCACAACATGCGATAAATTCCCTCATAATATATGTTTTCAATGCCGGATGAATCCGCACGATAATACTTGTTATTATAAATCAATACTTTCACTTCCTCAAGTAGTACCACCACTTAATAATAGATTTAAGCCTGATATACCTACTTGTTTTCGATGTGGAACAAATCATGTTGCTGCTGCATGTCCTGTTCCAAGAAATGATAAATGTTACAGATGTAACAACTTTGGCCATTTCACTGAAGAATGCCCTCTTTACAAGAATACTTTCACTAATAGACAAAATGTTAACCCTGGAGCTAATGTAAGATATATATTTACAACGAATTATATTTACTTAATACATTAATTATTAATTATATATAATTATATATTTTCAGACTGTTGATCCTATATTACAAGATTTTGTTACAGTAAGAAGTAAGGAAAAATTAAATACAACATATTTTGATAAAGGACAAGAAAAGAATTCCAACCAACGTGCTAATAGTTCTCAATTTAGTAAAACTAATAAAAGAAGTGAAAAACCCGATTCATGTACTATTTCGTAAAATAGATAAATGTTACATCGTCAATATTTTTTATGTTTTATGGAAAAGGAATGATGACTTGAATAAACTTATAATAATGTGACAAACTGATAATAATATTTCTAAAATGTTTAAAAGAAACAAATTTCTTATTGTAATAGTCTTTAGAATGTCAATGAGTATGTGATAATAAAATATAAAATAAGTATTAATTTACTGATTAATTACTAATATGTTAATAAAATCTTTTGACTAATAAAAGCTAGCAGCAATAACCATGAATTCCCACAATTAATATTGCAAACTTTTACTTAAATTTTTCGTTCTTGCTATTTGGACCTGAATTTTATAATTTTTGTAAATTTTTATAATTCTAAAATTTTTATACAAATCGTATGTTTATACTACGCTACATATTTTCTCTAGCCAAATATGAAAATCTCAATCAATTATTTACTTTACATCTAACAGTTGATTGTTTAGTAATAATAGCCTACATTTATCTATTTAAAATTATTGAAACAAATGCACATTCTCTAATTTAGAAAAATTAAAACCTTTTTTTCTTTATAAAAACAAAAATAAAATTAACTACGTGTATTAACTAATAAAGAGCGAAAAAATGTGTAGAGCAACACTTAAAGCTCCAGCTTGGTATTACGACGGCAATCATTTTTACATTAACTAATGGTAAATCGTATAAAAATAATTTCGGTCTCAGTCACTTTAGGAGTATGTAAAAATTGGTAACAATTTTTACTAATCCATACATATACGTCTTACACACATTATCAAAATTTTTACTGCTGCAAAAATGTACTTTTGTTAGAAGTTATATTTTTTTAGCTTGGTACTGTTAGGTATATAAGTACACCCGGTTGCAAATATTCTTCTGGATTCCACCTGAATTTTTACATGAAATTCCACCTGAAGTTTACGTGAAATTTAGGTAAAATTCAGATAAATTCATGTAAATGTCATGCGAATTTTCTGTGAATTACGCGTATAAAAAATCTAAAAACGGTAGGTGAATTTCATCTGAGATTCCCTCAAAATTCACGTTAGTCTCTACTGAAGTAAGTTACAACTTTATTTATATAAAATCAGCCGGAGTAAGATTTTAATATAAATATGAAGCCAGAAATTACTTCAGTAGAGACTCACGTTAATTTTGAGTGAATCTCGGGTGGTAAAATTTTTTTTTTCACCATACCCTGACCGAAAGTACCACTTTCACTCCCGACCCAAAAACGCGAATGTGGTATTTTCGGCCCGGGTATCGTGAAAAATCGTATACACAACACGGGGGTAATATAAAGAGGGCCACCCCAGAGCACATGTTTGCCAATTTACACTTGCTCTGGACTCGCCAACTCTTTACCACTCTACACTGACAGAAAAAATCTGGTAAAAATTCTTATGTTGTCATGTAAAAATTACCATGTTGGAATCGTAACTCGACCATATGTCGGATTTTTAGCAGAAATTGCAATACACGTAGGAAAAATTCCAAGTCTAACATGGGAATTTTTTTATAACTGATTTTAAAGAGCGAAAAAAATTATTACATCTTTTTTTTTTTAGGAGTGGGGGAGTATCAGACACATAATTATCATATTTAGACAATACAGAAGTTATTTTTGAATTAAACATGATTAAAGAAAATATATTAAATAAATTAAAAATTTTTGACGGCATCGAGACTCGAACCTGGAACCCTTGGCACGGTAGTCGGGAGCGCTAACCACTTACCTAAAAGACATATGTCCTACAAAATTTTGGAACTTGTATATCCCCAAACGTAAGTTATGCGCGCTAATTTTATAACAAATTATGCTTTAACTCGAATAATATTATTCTCTATTTTAACGTAATTTATTACAAATGTTATATATTAAGAATATTGTTTAACATTTTATAACTATTACCAATACCTTAAATTAAACAAGCTCATTTATTTATTAATGAATTTGTATTTTCGATATAATGGTTTTTCACAACCTTCCTTAAAAATATTACAAATAAACAATGATTTTAAAAATTGTCTCATCATAAAAATAAAAAAAAAAAAAAAAAACAAGTATGTTGGATTAGAACGCACATTCAGTTGTTGCGTTTAGCGTTTGTGTTTTGTCTCGATGTTGCCAAGGTGGATTGAGTTTGTTGACATGTATCTGTCTGAATCTTTCCTATTTTGACATTGAAGAGGTCAACTTTTCGTGCACTCGCGGGGTGTTTACGATTGAACGTGTGAATTCTTACTCTAAAACTCTCTCAATTTTTACCATGCTAGCCCGGGAAAATGTACAAAAGATAAAGTTCCATTAGTCACGTGTTAATTTTTACTATGCTGGCATAGGAAGTTTTACTTGTGACATTGGACTTTTTCATATAAAAGATAGTAAATATTTCGATTTTAAGCAGTTGTGGGCAACTTCCAAGAGCAACATAGGAATTTTTCCCCGGGTTTTTCTGTCAGTGTAGTTGCGTAATATACTATTATTCCACACTCGACCGTGGCCACCTTTTGATTTTGAAAAGCGGGACCAACACGGTTTTTTTTGTTTTACGCTAGATTTTCATGGACTTATTACAAAATAGTTTTATTGTAAAAATTGTAAAAAAAAATATCAATTTTTACTTTTGCCCCGAAAATTTTACTTTCGCCTTGCAAATTTTACTTTCGCCCCGCAAAATTTACTTTCGCCCCGCAAACTTTACTTACGCCCTGCAAATAAGATTTGCGGAAAATATATGCAACTTTTGCCCCGATTTTCGGGGACGAAAGATGGCATTTTGGTCGAGTTTGGAATAATAGTGCATTATGTATAACAATGGACGAAAGTAGTAGATTTTTCCCGCCGGTAGGTTTACTGCCCGAGCGAGAATAGTTGTCACTAAGGTGTACGTTTACTGCCTGAACGAAGCGAGGGCAGTAATTACCCGAGGGAAAAATATTCTCGCGAGGACAGTAATCACCCGTAAGAAAAATCTACTTTCGTCCCGTGTTGCATGTAGTATTTTATTTCCCTTTCGACCGTGGCCACCTTTTGACTCTGAAAAGTAGGTCAACACGTTTTTTATATTATAAACCGAATAGTATTGAAAAAAAATTTAAAAGAAAAAAATTTCAATTTACTTTCGCCCCGCAACATTTATTTTCGCCCCGCTAATTTTACTTTCGCCCCGCAAATGAGATTTGCGGGAAATATATACTACTTTTGCCCCGATTTTCAGGGGCAAAAAGTAGCCATATCGGTCGAGTGTGGAATAATAGTATATTACGCACCATGGGAGGAAAAAACTTGGACAGTCCACAGGTCGTGTAAATTGGCAAACACGAGCTGGGGGCTGGCCAATTTTACTTCCGTGGAGCGTATACTATTTTTTTGCCTAGCGAGGCCGAAAATACAACCTTCGCGATCGGGCGCCGGGAGCGAAAGTGGTACTTTCGGCCCGCTAGGCAAAAAAATCCATTTTTTCACAGTTTAGCGGGAAAAAAAAAATTTTCATCATTTTCTTAACATTATACAGAAGAATAGTATATTACCCACCTACGGAGGAAAAAACTTACACGAGCTGTGGGCTGGCCAATTTTACTCCAGTGGTGCGTACACTATATTTCGCCATACCCGGGACGAAAACACCACATTCCCGTTTTTAAGCCGGGCGGGAATGTGGCACTTTCGGCCAGGGTATGGCGAAAACGTGATTTTCAGGGTGATCGACTCTTCCAGAAAACTCGTTTCTCGAGAGTTGACGCCATAATTGTGAGAGTTAATTTATATTAAATTTTCAGTGTAACTCACTCAATCTTCAAATTACAACTCTGAACTTAAGAGCGTGTTATTATTAATGGAGAACTCCGTGTGGCTTGGATTGGATTCAAATCTTTGCAACTTTTTTTTCATTGATTTGATTAATTTATAATATCGTAATTCGACTCATCCCGCGTGAAAATATCATATGAGATCTATATGAGATCTCATACGAGATATAATAAAATTCTCGCAAACATCTTATAAGAGATCTCACCTACAATTTTAATTACAATAATAAATAATTTATTGTTAATTTAAAAGAGTGAATATTGTGTTTTAATGAATATGTATACAATTTTAGTAGAACATTTTATTAATGTTATTTTATTTTTTTCCATATTCATTAAAAACTATATTCATTTTTTTAAAATAACAATAAATCATTTATTATTGTAATCAAAATTGCAAATGAGATCTCATATAGATCTCATATGCCTCAAATTCGCATTCCGATCTCATATAAGAACTATATAAGTGTGTGATTTTGATTCTATCTCTTATGGAGATCTGATATAATATTTTCACGCGGGAATTGTATCTTTAAAAAGCAAATAAGGTAAAGCACCCAGTGCCGGGACAAACTAAAAATTTGGCTCCATAACGGGACAGCAAAAAATGCTACCATTACTTATAATGAAAAAGAAATTAGTTAATTAGCATTATTTATGCTATTATCTCTATCACTGCTTTGGCGTGGGGGCGTTTGATCCTAACACCCTTCCCTATATATATCCGACACTAAATTCCTGCATTCGCCCAGGGTTCGCGCTTGCACACACCTCCTGTGGTGTGGGAAAACCTCAATGCCACGAGGGAAAACCCACACCAGAAACAGCAGGCAGAGGAGTCAAACTTGAGTATGTTAGAGAAAAACAAGCTCAGGTAGTCAGGATACCCACCCCCCTCCCCTGCCTGCCGGCTAACATCATTATAATTTATGTTCTCTGTCGGTATGGCAAAGCGGTTGCCATCCAAGTTTTAAAAAACTGACTATTTTATTTTGTTACTTGGATGTTCACTCTGCCATACGACCAGAAAGTGCATTATTATAATATAGGCCCGGCTGCGAGCCGCGGTCTAACCGATGCACATGATCAATTTTTTTCATCCGAAAAAAAAGTCAGAGGTGCCCCCGGCCGGGAATCGAACCCGAGTCTCTTTATCCCGCGTAAAAATATTATATCAGACCTCATATAGTTCTCATTTGAGATCGTTATACGAATTTCAGAGATATGAGATCTCGTCTGCAATTTTAATTAATTAAAAAATAAATTATTTTTAATGTAAAAGTATGAATAAAACATAATATTAATTCATGCTTTTACAGTACTATAGCAAGTTCAGGCGCGCTTCGCGCGCTCTTCTTTTCCCCTGCTTATATCACACTAAATTCAATAGTATACAATTAGTATTGAAATATTATGAATTTAAAATTTATTTTACTGTTGAACATCCGCAAATTTATCCAATATTTTTTATTGAAACTTGGATTGTATTTATTTTATTTTATTCCTATAATACCAAAATTTGGAGATTAGAAATTTAACTGTAATCAGAACCTTCATTCATTCATAGTTTTTCATTATTATAATTACAGATCAAATAATACTTTTTTGTTATACAAAACCAAATAAGTCATTAATACTATTTATGACTTATATTTTTAATTTAAATATTTCATAATTCCAAACTTTGGGTTTTATTTGGATCAATCAGCTAAGACCTTAAGCGAAAAGCTAACGTCACCGTCGATCAATCACGGGCTCCTTTTAAACGGACTTGACAAATTGCAAAGGTATAATTTCGGCTTCACATTTCCGTTATCATTCTTTTAAGAGAGGATACATAAATTATTTATTAATTAATTAAAATTGCAGATGAGATCTCATATAGATCTTATATGTCTGAAATTCGTATAACGATCTCAAATGAGAACTATATGAGATCTTATATAATAAGATCGTTGTTAGCTTCTATTACGATCTCATGTGCGATCTCATATAATATTTTTACGCGGGATATTATTCTTCGTCTATTTTTTATTTTTATTAGTTATTTTAGCCATCTCTCCCATTCCTTAATTTAACTCATTGTAAAGTGTGGATGACAATAATTTTAAAATACGAAAAAGTCAATGTAAGAATCTGTAATTAGCTCCGATTAGTTGACTCTCATAAAACTTATACAATTAGCGAAACGCATTCTTGAATTTGTATAATTTGACTTATTTTTTATATATATACCTATAGGCCAGAAACTGTAAAATATATTCGGTCGGTATAATTAGTTTAAAAACGACACTTCCAAAAATATAATTAATATTTAAAAAATAGTACGAGTCATAAATAACATCTATATAGTAATTGTAATGAAGGCATTACTAGAATTAATATATTTATACAAAAAATAAAAAATATTATATTTCACCCATTTTTAGCAAAGATTATTTTATATTTCCTTAATTTTTGCACTTCATTATTCACATATTTTTTATTTGTAAAAGATGTTTTAAATGTTAAAACGCCGGTAAAAAAGGAAGCTTTGATCAGCATATGAAAATGCAGTAATCTACTATTGGAAATACCGTTACGATATACTGCAACGCAAAAAGTAAAAACTTGAACATTATCTTGAATGACTAGAGTAAGCTATCATCTATTGTGTAGATAGCACACACAGTACAGAATTTCAATCCCCAGAAACGATTGTAGTCTACAGGTAAAATGAGCATATGTTGAGTCGACATTGACAGCTGCTTCAACTTAATAGTATAATTACAATTGTAATTAAATTTATTATCCAACAATTTATTTCTGTATAGGTAAGTTCCCACATAAAACGAAATATTTCAGTGAAATATTTCATGAAATATTTCATGAAATATTTCATGAAACATTGCAAAAACCTTGCTAAAATATAACTTAAAAGGTGTAAAAACCTTTTCACAAATATTTCAAGAAAACATTACCAAAAACTTTTAAAAACATTTCGTAAAAGTTTTAACTTACCACAAATAAAACATTTCAAAAAATCTTTTAAAAAGATTTTTAAAACCATTCCTGAAACCTTTCTAGTAATGATACAACTAAAAAACATGATATATTTCATGAAACATTTTGGAAACGTTTTTGAAAGGTTACTTGAAAAGTTTATTATTCCGACTCATTGACGTGTCAAGTAATGTTTTTAAAACCTTGCAGTAACATTTCGCGAAATGTTACGAGAAAGGTTTTGTAAATATTTCAACATTATTTTTCGAAAAGTTTTTAAAAGGTTTCAACAACATTTCTCTCTTGGTATTAAATCTGTTTCTAACAATATTGCAGAAACCTTCCTAAAACATTCTCCGAAATCTTTCTAGTAATGATACAGCTAAAATACATGATATATTTCATGAAACATTTTGGAAACGTTTTTGAAAGGTTACTTGAAAAGTTTATTATTCCGACTCATTGACGTGTCAAGTAATGTTTTTAAAACCTTGCAGTAACATTTCGTGAAATGTTACGAGAAAGGTTTTGTAAATATTTCCAATATTATTTTTCGAAAAGTTTCTAAAAGGTTTCAACAACATTACTCTCTTGGTATTAAATCTGTTTGTAACAATATTGCAGAAACCTTCCTAAAACATTCTCCAAAACCTTTCTACTAATGATACAGCGAAAAAACATGATATATTTCATGAAATATTTTGGAAACGTTTTTGGAAGGTTACTCGAAAAGTTTATTATTCCGACTCATGGACGAGTCATGTAATGTTTTTAAAACCTTGCAGTAACATTTCGCGAAATGTTACGAGAAAGGTTTTGTAAATATTTCCAACATTATTTTTCGAAAAGTTTTTAAAAGGTTTCAACAACATTTCTCTCTTGCACTGAGAGAAATGTCATATGAAAATTTGTTAAATATATAACAAAAATTGCTATATTATATAGGAACGGAAGGATATACTCGACATCTAATAATTTTTACTATATATATAGCAATTTATGGTAATAAGCTCAATTAAAAAAAAAAATCTTGGTTGTATTCGAACCCTCGACCCTCGGCACGCCAGTCGAGCGCGCTGACCACTTACCCACGGAGACTCTTGAGTGTAAAATTTTGGAACTTATACATTAGTCATCTTCCCTATAACCTCACCGCGATCAGGTGGCGCTGGCGTCTGATAGCACTTTTTACTATATAAGTTAGTAAAACTTGGGATGTATATAATAAATATTATTAAAAAAGATTAAAAATTTTACTATATCTAAATTTTTACAATATAATACAATAATTTCCGCTCAAGTGTATTGGAAAATTTATTTTATAATATAATAATTATTTTTATAAATATAATAATTATTTCTTTATATATAATAAAATACGTCACAAGTCGAGTATATCCTTCCGTTCCTATATAAAATAGCAATTTTTGTTATATATTTAACAAATTTTCCTATGACATTTCTCTCAGTGTGGTATTAAATCTGTTTCTAACAATATTGCAGAAACTTTCCTAAAACATTCTCCGAAATCTTTCTAGTAATGATACAGCTAAAAAACATGATATATTTCATGAAACATTTTGGAAACGTTTTTGAAAGGTTACTTGAAAAGTTTATTATTCCGACTCATTGACGTGTCAAGTAATGTTTTTAAAACCTTGCAGTAACATTTCGCGAAATGTTACGAGAAAGGTTTTGTAAATATTTCCAACATTATTTTTCGGAAAGTTTTTAAAAGGTTTCAACAACATTTCTGTCTTGGTATTAAATCTGTTTCCAACAATATTGCAGAAACCTTCCTAAAACGTTCTCCAAAACCTTTCTACTAATGATACAGCGAAAAAACATGATATATTTCATGAAATATTTTGGAAACGTTTTTGAAAGGTTACTTGAAAAGTTTATTATTCCGACTCATGGATGTGTTATGTAATGTTTTTAAAACCTTGCAGTAACATTTTCACGTAATGTTACGAGAAAGATTTTGTAAATATTTCCAATATTATTTCTCGAAAAGTTTTTAAAAGGTTTTAACCACATTTCTCTCTTGGTATTAAATCTGTTTCTAACAATATTGCAGAAACCTTCCTAAAACATTCTCCGAAACCTTTCTAGTAATGATACAGCTAAAAAACACGACATATTTCATGAAATATTTTGGAATCGTTTTTGAAAGGTTACTTGAAAAGTTTATTATTCCAACTCATGGACGTGTCATGTAATATTTTTAAAAGCATGCAGTAACATTTCGCGAAATGTTACGAGAAAGGTTTTGTATATGTTTCCAATATTATTTTTCGAAAAGTTTTTAAAAGGTTTCAACATCATTAGTCTCTCGGTATTAAATCTGTTTCTAACAATATTGCAGAAACCTTCCTAAAACATTCTCCGAAATCTTTCTACTAATGATACAGCGAAAAAACATGATATATTTCATGAAATATTTTGGAAACGTTTTTGAAAGGTTACTTGAAAAGTTTATTATTCCGACTCATTGACGTGTCAAGTAATGTTTTTAAAACCTCGCAGTAACATTTCAAGAAATGTTGCAAGAAAGATTTTGTAAATATTTCCAATACTATTTTTCGAAAAGGTTTTAAAAGGTTTCAACAACATTTCTCTCTTGGTATTAAATGTATTTCTAACAATATTACAAAAACCTTCCGAAAATATTCTCCGAAACCTTTCTAGTAATATGTGCAGCTAAAAAACATGATATATTTCATGAAATTTTTGGAAACGTTTTTGAAAGGTTAATTGAGAAGTGCATTATTCCGATTCAAAACAAGTCAAGTAATGTTTTCGAAATCTTGCAGTAACATTTCAAGAAATGTTACGAGAAAGGTTTTGTGAATATTTCCGATATTATTTCTCGAAAATTTCCTAAAATTTTTGAATATTTGTATAGCCTTTTAAAAATATTTCTTTTTTAGATTAAGAAAGCTTTTGAAAACCTATCCCAATAATTTCTTATAAATTTACCATTAGGATACACGTATAAATATAACGTGATATATTTTTGGAAGATTTGTAAGTGCGTGTGAGTATGTGTGTTTGTATGCCTGTCTGTATGTATGTACACGAGTACAAGGCAAACGAATAAGTGGAACGGTCCAACGGAATCAACGCCAACGAAGTATAGAGGTATAGAAGTATGGAGGTATGCGGACGATACCGCTTACACATCCCACATAAAATGAAATATTTCAGTGAAATATTTGATGAAACATTGCAAAAACCTTGCTAAAATATATCTTAAAAGGTGTAAAAACATTTTCAAAAATATTTCAAGAAAACATTACCAAAAACTTTTAAAAACATTTCGTAAAAGTTTTAACTTACCACAAATAAAACATTTCAAAAAATCTTTTAAAAAGATTTTTAAAACCTTTCCCGAAACCTTTCTAGTAATGATACAGCGAAAAAACATGATATATTTCATGAAATATTTTGGAAACGTTTTTGAAAGGTTACTTGAAAAGTTTATTATTCCGACTCATGGACTTGTCATGTAATGTTTTTAAAACCTTGCAGTAACATTTTCGCGTAATGTTACGAGAAAGGTTTAATAAATATTTCCAATATTATTTTTCGAAAGGTTTTTAAAAGGTTTCAAAAACATCTCTCTCTTGGTATTAAATGTATTTCTAACAATATTACAAAAACCTTCCTAAAACATTCTCCCAAACCTTTCTAGTAATATATGCAGCGAAAAAGCATGATATATTTCATGAAATTTTTTGGAAACGTTTTTGAAAGGTTAATTGAGATGTGCATTATTCCGATTCAAAACTAGTCAAGTAATGTTTTCGAAACCTTGCAGTAACATTTCAAGAAATGTTACGAGAAAGTTTTTGTAAATATTTCCAATATTATTTCTCGAAAATTACCTAAAATTTTTGAATATTCGTATAGTCTTTTAAAAATATGTCTTTTTTAGATTAAGAAAGCTTTTAAAAACTTATCTCAATAATTTCTTATAAATTTACCATTAGGAGATACGTATAAATATAACGTGATATATTTTTGGAAGATTTGTAAGTGCGTGTGTGGATGTATATATACGATTACAAGACAAACGAATGAGTGGAGCGGTCCAACGGAATCAACGCCATCGAAGTATAGAGGTAATAAGTAAGGGCGCCTCTACATGGAGTATGACGTTCTCGAGAATGGCAGACTGGCATACCTAACTTTGTGAGAGCAACAAAGACAGACAATTTTCAAATGTGCTCTATCCTTCTCAATCTCATGGAGTTAGACTGTCATTCTCGAGATCGCCAGACTCCATGTAGAGGCGCCCTAACTATAGAGTAGAGGAGTCCGCTGAAAATATGTCCGCCGTTGTAGAAAGAGAATGAGAACGAAGAGGTCCTCTCTTTCTCTGTCAGACGCGCATGCATTAATAGAGACAAAGAGGGCCCTCTGATTTTTCTCTCTTTCTATCGAGTGGACGATACCGCTTACACATGTGCCTATGTCTCCCCTCCTCTATACTTATTACCTCTATGCATTGAAGGCATAGAAAGCATGGCATATGGTGTTATTTGTGGACAATCCTTTCCCACATGGCATGAAAAGTTTTGGTGAAACCTTTTAAGAAATATTTCATGAAAAGCTTGCCACAACCTTGCTGTAATATTACAGAAACCTCTCAAAAATATTTTCAGTGAGATTTCAGGAAACCTTACAGAAACATTTTAGAAGCATTTCAATTAATGTTGAAAGTAGACAATGAAAGTACATTTCATAAAATAATACTGCAAGCTTTTTTAAAGCTTTTATGAAATCTTTCTTACAACGTCTCTGAAAAGAAACGTGTAATATTTCATGAAATATTATGGCAAGGTGTTGAAAAAATTTCTCAAAAGATGTTTTTATTCCTACAGAACCATTCAAGAAACATTCTTAAAACCTTGCAAAAATATTTTACGAAAGGTTATAAGGAAACCTTTCAAAAACATTTCCGGTATCATTGCCTGAAACGTTTTAGCAAAGTTTGAACAACGTTTTGGAAACGGTATTAATATCGTAAAAACACATTTCAAGAAATGTTACTGCAAGGTTCTACAAAGCTTTCCCAAAATTTTTCGCGCAAACTTTCTATAAAGAAACATTTCATAAATGTAACGAAAAGGTTTCAAAAAGATTTCTTGGAAGGATTATTTTATAAAACTGAAAATGTGAAAAAATATTTACGAAACCTTCCAAAAATATTTCACGAAAAGTTATAAGGAAGCTTTCAAAAACATTTCCTGTATCATTTTCTGAAACGTTGTAGCAAAGTTTTCGGAACGTTTTGGATACTATATTGCCAGCGTGAAAACACATTTCAAGAAATGTTACTGCAAGGTTTAACAAAGCTCTCCCAAAATTTTTCTAGCAAACTTTCTATAAAGAAACATTTCATGAAATGTTACGAAAAGGATTCAAAAAGATTTCTTGGCAGGATTATTTTATGAAACTGAATATAAAAAAATATTTCCGAAACCTTGCAAAAATATTTCGTGAAATGTTATAACGAAATCTTTCAAAAACATTTCCGGTAACATTTTCTGAAACGTTTGACCAAGTTTTCACAACGTATTGGATACAATATTGACATCGTGAAAACACATTTCAAGAAATGTTACTGTAAGGTTTTACAAAGCTTTCCTGAAATTTTTCTCGCAAACTTTCCATAAAGAAACCTTTCATGAGATGTTACGAAAAGGTTTTAAAAGATTTCTTGAAAGGATTTTTTATGAAACTGAAAATGTAAAAAATATTTCCGAAACCTTGCAATAATATTTCGCGAAAAGTTATGAGGAAGCTTTCAAGAACATTTTCTGTATCATTTTCTGAAACGTTTTAGAAAACTTTTCGCAACGTTTTCGATACGATATTGATAACGTGAAAACCCAGTTACAAGGAATGTTACCGCAAGGTTTTGCAAAGCTTTCCCGAAGTTATACTCGCAAACTTTCCCTAAAAAACATTTCATAAAATATTACGAAAAGGTTTCAAAAAGATTTCTTGGACGGATTTTTTTATAAAACTGAAAATGTAAAAAAATATTTTTGATACATTGCACAAATATTTCACTAAAAGTTATAAGGAAGCTTTCAAATAACATTTCCTGTATCATTTTCTGAACCGTTTGAGCAAAGTTTTCGCTACTTTTTGGATACGATATTGACATCGTGAAAACGCATTTCAAGAAATATTACTGCAAGGTTTTACAAAGCTTTCCCGTAATTCTTCTCGTGTACTTTCTCTAGAGAAACACTTCATGAAATATTACGAAAAGGTTTCAAAAAGATTTCTAGGAAGGATTATTTTGTGATAATTAAAATGTGAAAAATATTTCGGAAACCTTTAAAAAATATTTCACGAAAAGTTATAAGGAAGCTTTCAAAAACCTTTCCCGTATCATTTCCTGAAACGTTTTAGCAAAGTTATCGCATCCTTTTTGATTCGTTATTGACACCATGAAAAATATATTACAAGAGATATTAGTTCGACGTTTTACCAACCCTTCTCGAAATTTTTCTTACAATATTAGGGGACGCTTTTGAAAAGATTTTCTGCAATATTTTTTTTCCCATAAACAAAAACAACAAAAAATATTCCTAAAACCTTGTAAAAATATTTTATGAAAGATTATTAAGGTAACCTTTAAAAAAAATTTCTAGTATCATTGCGTAAAATGTTTTTGAAATATTTTCGCATCAATTTAATTCGGTATTGTCGCCATTTCTCCAAAGAGACATAACATTTCATGAAATATTATGGGATCGTTTTGTAAAGATTTCTTGGAAAGTTTCTTTAGGTAAAGAAACTATAATAAAATATTCCCCAAAAGCTTGCAAGAACATTTTACGTCATGTTATGAGGAGACTAAAAAAAATTGAATGTATCATTGCGTTAATAGTTAACGAAATGTCTTAGCAACATTTATCATATGGTATTGACGCCATAAAAAAATTTCAAGTCATATCAGGGCCAGGTTTTACAAAGCTTTCAAGAATAGTTTATTACAACCTTTCCACAAAGAAATATATAACATTTTATGAAATATTATGTGAAGGTTTTGAAAAGATTTTGTATCAGGTTTTCTTTTCTCACACGCCCTTCTCTCGTCAATCAAAGGTTTCCTCGATTTTACTAAACTAGAGATTTCAACAGCGCGCGTTGCGCGCCCTAACCGCTAGAAAACGGTTCGACTTCCTGATTTAGACGCATGCGCACTACATGAGCCAATCACATAACGTTTATTTTGGCTTCACAACATCCGGTCATGACTTTTTTATATAGGGATATTTCTTAGATTACAATAAATATTAATTTGATTTAACTAAATATTTAGTTGTGTTTTATTGGTTATCTTATTATAGTTCTACTAATTATTTAATCAAATCCAATACTTATTTATTTGATCTTGCAAATATTTTGGCAAATCAAGTGAATGTTTAATTGACAAGAGTACGAATTTAAGGTCATACGAAGTACCGACACGATTCATACCTTACCGACACCTAAACTTGAATTTTTGTATCGTATTTAAACAAAAATTTTAGAAAAAAGCATTCTTTCACGCCCTCCGGTCTTAAGGGGATGCCATACTCGTACCATTACCGATCGAGCAATTCACACAGTTTTAAGCTGATTAAAAATAAAATACGTCGAATCACAAAAAATCAAGAGAACACTCTTCTGTGTTTTTTAACGTTCTATCATTCAGTCAAAGTTTGGAGTCGAAATATCAAGTCATTTCTGCAAAAACTTTGAACAAACGAAATTTAATTTCGTTCAAAGTTTTTGAAAAAACGGCTTGATATTTCGACTCCAAACTTTGACTGGATGATAGAACGTTAAAAAACACAGAAGAGTGTTCTCTTGATTTTTTGTGATTCGACGTATTTTATTTTTAATCAGCTTGAAACTGTGTGAATTGCTCGGTCGGTAATAGTACGAGTAAGGCATCCCCTTAAAGCCATGTTTAACTCAACCGCAGATCCCTAACTTATCGGTACATAAATATTATGTTTTTTATCACATCTACAAAAATTTTAGGAAAAAGCGTTTTTCACACCCACCGAAATGGGATTAAGCATACCCTATTAAATTTCTAAATGATTCCATCCATTAGATTTTCCCAAAAACGTTTTTCAAATTAGTAATTAACTAGAACGAAGCATTAAACATTTCCAAATCCATTTTAGAAAAATCTAATTAATACAATGATTTAAAAATTTAATAGGGCATTTCACTTAATGTTATGTTGGAGAGCATGAAGAACTCTTTTTTTTTTTAATTCTTGTTTAAATACGATAAAAGAATTACAGTTTAGGTGCCGGTAAGGTAGGGATTGTGTCGGTACTTCACATGGCCTTAACAAAAGAATTAGTTGAGTTTATTAAATATCATAGTCGAAAGTACTCAATATGTTGTCTTTTAATCAAATGTTTGCCATTTTTATTCAAGTCTACTCCATACTTAGCTAAAATTAAAATTTTGTACGGTAGAAGCGTTGCGTAGCGTAGTGGTTAGGGCATCAGCCTTGTAATCCGAGGGACTCGAGTTCGATCCCACCTTAGGTCAAAATTTTTTTCTGCGTTTTTTCTGTAAGATAATTTGTAAATGCGAAATTGCGAACGATAATATTATAAATTAATGCAAATATACAATAATTTAATATTAAAAAACATAACTGATATAATAACTATTCAGATATATTAAGTTGCAGGAGTTCAGGAAGGATCATCAACTACAAGGAAAAAACTGGTTTTCAAAATTGTTAAAAAAAAATTGTTATAAGATATTATTAAAAAATTTCTAATTCCGATAACTTTTGAAAAATATTTTTTGAAATCTTTTTAAAATGTTTCAAAAATCTTACTTAATGGTTTTGAGGCCTCTTAGAAACTTCCGTAAAATATTGTTGTATCCTTTCAAAAATATTTCACAGAACTTTTCAGGAAACCTTTCCAAAATCTTTCACAAAATATTTTTAGAAAGGTTTCTAGAAACATTCTAAGAGATAGTTCAAATAACTTTCAAAAAGTTGCAGAAATGTTTCAAAAATATTTCTTAAAATAATTTAAAAAAACCTTTCTGAAATCTATCATAAAACCTTTTTGATGGCTTCTATCGCGGACATAAATAATTTCAGAAACCTTTCTGGAAATATTTCAGAAATATTTAAAAAAATATTTTTAGAAAGGTTTCTAAAATGTTTTTGAAACATTTTAAGAGATAGTTCAAATAGTTTCAAAATGTTGCAGAAATGTTTCAAAAACATTTCTTAAAATAATTTTATAAAACCTTTCTGAAATATATCATGAAACCTTTTTGATGGCTTCTATCGCGGACATAAATTATTTCAGAAACCTTTCTGGAAATATTTCAGAAATATTTAGAAAAATATTTTTAGAAAGGTTTCTAAAATGTTTTTGAAACATTTTAAGAGATAGTTCAAATAGTTTCAAAATGTTGCAGAAATGTTTCAAAAACATTTCTTAAAATAATTTTATAAAACCTTTCTGAAATATATCATGAAACCTTTTTGATGGCTTCTATCGCGGACATAACTTATTTCAGAAACCTTTCTGGGAAATATTTTTAAAATGTTTTCATCCTTTCTACGAAACATTTCCGAAACCTTTCAGAAATATTTCGTTTTATGTGGGATTATTATACTGATCTATGTAAAATATGTCGACGTACAAGAATATTTTCATAATTTTTTAGCATACATTATAGCATAATACTTCTTTTTTAATTCCGTTCTTTTCAATAATAATAAAAGCATGTTCATGTTGTACCATCTCTAGTTGTACTACATTAGATTTATCTTTATTTCAAAATCGTTCTTTTTCTCATATTTCAATAGATAAGTCTAAAAAATGCACGAGAATCATAATTTTTTATATAAAAAAATAACAAAGCATATGTACTTACTTGTTTTATATATATTGATACTTTGATAACCCAGTTATTGTAATTGTAAAACTCACCAAGCAGGGCGCTACCGCGCCCTTTGATAAAAACTTTTTATTATCATTATTATCTAAGTTATTTAGATATAACTTGGTTTATTATAGGTAAAAATATAATTGAAATATATAATTTTTTTCGCGTAAATATTTGATCTTTTAATGCATTTGATAACAAAAGTACCATATATTAATTGATATACTAAAATCATTTTATAACTATAATTAGTTTTTACAGAAAATAAGGTAATATTTCATAAAGTTGCAAAATTGTTTGAATAAAAAAATGGCAGAAAATATCCAATTAAATAAGCCGAAACGTTTTATTCCAAGTAAAAATCATGTTGCCGAAGATTGGCATTTATGGAAAGAAGAATTCCTAATATACTTAGAATTGGCTAGTGTAGACACACAATTGTCGGGAAAACAAAAAGCATTTCTTCTTCTTAATTTAATGGGTGAAGAAGCAATTAAAGCTAAAAACAAAATGAGTTTTGATAATCCTTGTGAAATGGAAAATATGGAAATTCTATTAATGAAATTTGATCATATCTTTGATCCACCAACAAATGAAATAGAAGAGAGATATAAATTTTTTTCTAGATACAAAGATGATAAAGAAAGCATTGACTACTATGTTGCAGCTTTGCAAGTTAGTTATTATTTGTAATAAAGACCTGTGCATAAAATTATTATCATTAACATATTTGAATCGGTTTGTGCAAAATTAGGTGTATGGAATTTCCGTATATCTAAGGACCCTTTGCATGAGCCGATTAATTTATATAAATTTCATTTTTCATGTTCTCTTTGTATTACAGGAACAGGCTAAAAAATGTAATTTCGGCAATCAAGTTGATAAATTTATCGTTGACATGATCATTCTCAATATGAACTACTATCTGCAGCAACATGTATTTACGTTGGAAGACACGTCATTATTAAACACAGTATTATTTTATAAAAAAGAAGCAATCACTGAGGAAAAAATAAAAAACATGTACCTTGATGAATCAAAAAATTCAGACTATGAAACGGATGCTAAGAAAACGTCAAATAATGTTATGAAAAATTCATTTTGCAAAAATGCCACATATTGTGTTGATGACAGCAATAAGCTTTTTAGAAAATGCACTGATAAATTTAATGATCCAATTGAGAAAAATAAGGAGTCCATAAATAATTCTACCAAGAAAGAAACTCAAAATCTGCAGAGCAGTATGTTTAATAGCAATGATCAATCAAAAGCAAATTGTTCATCTAATCCTATTATTGATAAAGAACAAATCTGTCAATGGTGTGAATCAAGACATGGTCTAGGAGAATGTTTACATGATATAAACTGCACAATTTGCGATAAATTCCCTCATAATATATGTTTTCATTGCAGAAAGAATCCACATGATAATAATTGTTATTACAAATCAATAATTACACTCCCTAAAGTAATGTCACCATATAATCATTTTATTGATAAAGAACAAATCTGTCAATGGTGTGAATCAAGACATGGTCGAGGAGAATGTCTACATGATGCAAACTGCACAATTTGCGATAAGTTCCCTCATAATATATGTTTTCATTGCAGAAAGAATTCACATGATAATAATTGTTATTACAAATCAATAATTACACTCCCTAAAGTAATACCACCATATAATCATTTTATTGATAAAGGACAAATCTGTCAATGGTGTGAATCAAGACATGGTCGAGGAGAATGTCTACATGATGCAAACTGCACAATTTGCGATAAATTCCCTCATAATATATGTTTTCAATGCAGAAAGAATCCACATGATAATAATTGTTATTACAAATCAATAATTACACTCCCTGAACTAATGCCATCATTTTATACTACAACTAAACCTGATATAAATGCTTGTTCCCGATGTGGAACAAAGCATATAACTACCGCATGCCCTACTCCAAAAAATGATAAATGTAAAAAATGTAATAACTTTGCCCATTTGACTGAAGAATGTCCTCTTTATAAGAATTTCTCAAATAGACAAAATTTTAACACTCGAACTAATGTGGGTTTAATTTTTGTGTATGCATATAACATATTTATTTAATAATAGCTTAAATTATTATGATCTATATATTTTTTCAGACTGCTGGTCCTTCACCACATACAAATAGTGAAACAAAGACAAAACGTGTATGTTCCAAGTGTGGGACGAATCATCCATATATGCAGTGTCCTGCATACAACAAAAAATGTTCTAAATGCGGTATGTTAGGTCACTATAATTGGACTTGTCACAAATACATGGATATACAGGATACTGACGTGAATATGTTTAGATACGCTTTTTATTACATTTTATTTGCATTTTATTTATACGACAAACATGTTCATCATATAAATATTTTTCTATATTTTAGTCTGATGAAGCTGTTAGAGAAACGCAAAGAAAACAACCCTCGAGACGACGACAAAGACGTCAAAATTATTCTAAAAAAGATGAAGAAGCCGCTTGTTGTATTTCATAATAATAACATAACATAGGGTAATACTGCTTACGAAAACTAACTTTTACAAATTAAATGTTAAGAATAAAAAATAAGTTGAAGGATTTAATAATAATACATTTTTATGAATTATGATAATATATTATATATAACATGACACTTTATAACAATAAACAATTGTAGCTTTGAAAATGTTAAATTATAAATCTGGTCCCTAACCGATATCGAACTATAAAAGAACCTTTTCACAAGATAATGGCACAATCATAACTTTAAATTTCGTACCTATATATTCTTTAAACTCAATAAATTTATATAATAAAATAGACTAGTGATAAAATTTTATATAATCAATAAATCAACTATGACGTTAATAGGTATTGATTTTCTGGGACCTTTTCCAATAATACTATATCTTAATAGTACACAGTTGCTGTTGACATTAATAAATAATACTAACAATGGTTTCTTTGGCATGATAATGAAGGGTAGTGGTATTCGTGTACTGTGTTAAAAAAATAAATAATTAACAAATTTAATAAAGGAGAAGTTTAACATTTAAAACTAAAGCCCTCAGAAGTATAAAATTTTACATCTAATAAAAATTTGTATCATTGCACGGCCATAAAAGTGTTTAAACGAACCAAATGAGTATTCATTGGCTTTTCATGCATATTACGTCTTTGTTAACGTAAACAAATATATTTTAATACTACAATCTCGTAAACATTCGTTCATTATCAATATTATTGCTTCGTCAGAAATATAAGTAATCACTATAAAAAGAACAAATCTTGTTTTATAAATTCTTTGAATCATTCGATTCACATTTAAAACGCCCTAGTATCAAAAAGTCATGGTTCCTCAATGCCTTTACAAATACGACATAAAAAAAATTACAAAATTGTGCGATTTGTTAAAAAATTTACACTAGTATCATAAAAACTTCATTTATAAAACATACGATAAAAATATTTACTCTCGTTTCTCGCAAAAGCCCTTAATAGAAAAGTTAGACTAAGAAATAACAGCTAAAAGTAACTCAGGTAATCTATGGCTATTGAAAAATTGCGAGCATCGTCACGCCGTCGATGAGTCCTGATTTGAACTCTCAGAGTCGCTCGGCGAGATGAGGGCGATGACGGTCGCTGCAGCTACAGCTGCGGCAGCGGCGGCCTTAGGCGGTGTGCACGGCGGCGGCCTCTTCGGCTTGGGCGGCGGTGTCGGTGGTTTTCCGTGACCATCCAAACTGTCCATTGGCACTGGCATCTTGCTCTTTGGCCGCAATATAACAGAGCGCGCAATGCTCGCGGTGCTGCAGTAGTTGAACGAACTGTCGTCGGGCAAATTGCAGTAGTCGACCTCACGGGTCTTGAGTGGTAGCGGCGGCGGCGGGTCGTCCTCTGAGGCCGTGCTGTCCGTTGTGCCAACGCTGTCCCGGTTACCTTTCCCAAGACTGTGCGAGTCCAGACCGTTGCTTGTTGAACGGAGATACGTTTGAGACTGTCCTGACCAGCGATTACTTAGCCGACGCTCTTTCTCAGCTTCAGACCTCAATGGCCGCTTTGGCGTTAGCTAAATGGAAAATCAAAAATAATTTTACAACTTGTGATCCTAAAAAGAAGGACTATTTACGTATTTTGGAACAAAAATTACACTGAATCAAGATGTGATTACTAATATGAATAAAGTTATTATAATATAAAAATAACTAGGATTGCTGTGCTGTGTAAAAAAGTTCGTTTTATATAATAGGCACGACCGTAATGCTCAGAAGAACCTTATAATCTTGCTATTGCAAAATTCGTAACACTTTGTTTTCATAATATTTATCATTATAAATATAAATACAGCTGCAGTAAATTTTAAATAAAAATAATTATGCATTTACTTTTACAGATTTACTGTTTCTTTCTTGTAGAAGGTTTATATTTGAATTATAATAATAAATAAATCAATTTTATACATTATATGGATATATGAAGATAACTTTTTAATTAGTCTATGATACATATAAAAATTTATTAACTATTAATTGATATGATTAAACTGCACATAGAAATGTTAAATATAAGTACCAAGATTGCAGGTACATTTAAAATTAAAAACATTGTTTTCATAATTTTTAATATAATTAAAATAATCGTTTTTGTTTTTATTTATGAAAATGTTAAATAGAACAAAAATTTTTGTTTCAATGTTATCCATAAGTTTTGTATTTAAAATTTGTGTGTAAAATCAAATCCGGTTGAATAATATAAGGAAAACTACTGTTTTCATTACTCCTGATGTAATATTAATAAAAAAATACAAAGGTAAATTTTATACAGTTTTAACGCAACACGTTGCACGAAATTTTAACTACTGGGGAAAACAATGTTCGCTGGTGTTCCTAACTACATATATACAATCTCATTTACGAAAAAATACTCGTGGCACATACACATACACTAATATGGCGAAAGGGAGAGAAACAGAAGGAAAAGGCTCAACACTAATGCACTCGGTAACGGCAATCTGGATCTTCTTTTTTGTCTTCGCGCCTTGACCTTAGCACCGCGTGCATGAGCGAGCACGCGAAATACTATTGCCGCAGCCCTACATTAGTACGGTCATTAACTTTTAATAATTATATGATCTTTGGAAAGTTTTATTGATTTTTTCAATCTTATCTATATCTATTGTATTTAATATTGCTATGTAAAATCAAATCCTGTTGAACAATAAGCGAAAATCGACTATTTTAGGTGTATTTAGGCGTTAAAAATCGTTTTGATAGGTCTATCTCACTAGGAATTGATTTTAGATGAAAATGTTAAATGGGGAAAAAGTTTCGTTTAAATATTATCTACAACTTTTGTATTTAACATTTTTTTTGTAAACTCAAATCCTGTAGAGTAATAATTGCCAAAAATCCACTATTTTTTTTATGTTTTTAGCTGTTTTTCTCCAAAAATATTGCTCGTAGCAAAAAATGTTCAACAGGAAAAATATGTCTTTTAATTAGTTTTAGCAGATACATGGGTTAGATTAAAAATCGATTTTTTAACATTCTTATTTTCTGGCATTTTTGTAATTTTCGATGGATTTGGCTAGGTAGAGAACCATCCGTTACCTATAATTAGACGAGTATCTATCTGGTCCAAAATTCGTTCGGATCTATGAAAAATTCGCAGAGATAATCGAGAAACTTGAGTACATACAGACGTACAGACATACATACATCACAGAAAACGCTTAAAACACACTCATTTTGGGTAGAAAATACTTTTTATGTATTAAGGTGATGTGATACCCACACTTTTATCAATTCTGGGTTCCCGTTTTTCTCCTTCAATTTTAAACTTTTTGAAAAAAAACTCTTTGACACGTTTTAAGTTTAATAGAGAACTATAACGTATCAAAGAGCTTTTTCCTTAAAACTAAAAATTGAATGAGAAAAACGGGAACCCAATTTTGAGTAATAGCGTGGGTATCGTATTATTAGTTTTTGAAGTCAGACAATTTTCGCTCTGGTGAAATTACAAGGCTCTCCCGAGCAGTGGTCGTGCCTAACGAGCAGCGGTTGTGCCTAAAAACAAGGACTTTAATTAGTAAATTTTGTTTACCTCTTGTCGAAGTTCAAATATAGGAGTTGAAGGAAGACTGGGCGTTGAAGCGGAAATAACTGGTGAAGATTGGCATTGAATTGGCTCCGGCATGGTGTACCATTGGCTCGTTGGCTGCTCCGCTTTACTACTTGACGTTGACTCGTTTTTACGAGAACTTCGTCGCTTGGAATCTTTTTTCTTAGTTGTGCCAGTATTATTATTACCAAGTGCCTTTTGCAACGATGAAGTCGATAAAATATGGGAACGTGTCGAGTTATTGTTTCTATAAAGCAAATGAAAAATATTATAATATGATTTTAAACGAATCATTAAAAAGAATTTGTTAATACCTTTGGTTTATATTAAAAATATGAAAACACCATAAGAAATATAACAGGGAACAGGGAAATAAAATGTTAATGAAGAATAGAAACTGAAAATAATGTCTCCAACAGAAACATTTTTTAAATTATTACCTCATTACCTATGATATTACAGGATTAATTATCTCGTATTTTAAATGCATACTTTATAAACTTTTAAAGGTTATTATTTTACCGTTTACAATAAATACACGTTTTTTTTTCAATTTTACGTATTAATTTAATATTTCCATCGAAGTGGTGATTAACCAAATTAAAGGCTCATTTAAGCTATAAAATGACGATTATTTTCAAATATTACAAAGATATATACAGATAATTTACTACTTTAAAACTAAGTAATTAATCTAAATCATTTTGTGTGTGAAATGAATGATTCTTAAAATATATTTAAATAAGAAGTAAAAACACCTTAAACTTATGTTTAAAAATTGTTGTCTGTCTAACAAAAAAGAGGTGTTAATAATAAATTTGATTAATTATTGTATTTTTGAGATATTACAATTTTTGCAGATAAGGAAAATCATTTTGTATATCAGATTTTCCTAGAACGATTTTCCTAGTTCTAATAAGTTATTGTTATACTAATATTATTTAAATTACTTAAGCAATATAGTCGTCAATACAGACATTTTATTTAGTCGTATGTGGTATAAGTAAGTAATTATAAGTGATACTTAAATTAAATGAATCTGTTAAATGGGAAACATGCTTAGAAAATATAAATGAAGTTTGAATAATATAGGAGTAACTTACACCAACCAATGGTTTTTGAACAAAACAACTTGCAAATAGATGTGACGATATAAAGAACAGATTTCATTGTGCAGAATAAAAAGATTTACATGGTATATTTAAGAAGCAATGCTAGTTACGGAAAAATGAAAAATATGTAGAATGTAATTTTTTCTCTGCTTCCACTGTGATGCTCCTGAAATGCCGAGAATAAAGAAAGTTCCTATCAAATTTCTTTTGATATTTTTTCAAGTTAGTTGCATTGAAATGTGATTATTGCTGCTAATAATAATGAATGAATTGTGCAAGAGATCAAGTTCAGCCGCTTTTCGTCATATCAGCATTGGTCCTTTACCTTATTAACCCGACATTCGGCATAACCGAGATGGGAGAACTGTTGTTGAAATTGAAGGTCGCTAATGATTTGAGAGCGGCAACTTGTGATCTCGTGAGCGAAGAAACTCTGGACCGATTGCCGCAACTAAATTAAATTATCAAAAAACGCGCCACATGTCAACGAGCTGTCATTAAAATTAAAATTCAACATTGTTTTGCTCAATAAACCTTTGTAACTCGATCACTTATCAAATAGGTTATATTATTTAATGTCTACCAGAAACTTTGATACGAGGATAAAATTAAATTATGCTTGGAAATTAGTGTAACTTACTCATTACTAATGATGCTAGTTTCTGATAAGCGACTGCTATCTCCTCTTGGTACATGTCTCCTCATAGTCACAGCAGGTGTAGACATTTCAATTTGTAAATCACATGTCTAAAAATAAATGTTATTATTAAAAAAATATCGCATGAAAAAAAAGAAAAGTTGTGCGATTTTCATATTTTACTGATCAAAATTTGAATTTGAAAACATTAATGTACATACATTCTTTTAACAACGAAAAGAAGTTTGGTTTTTCTTTAAGTTGTTATAAGAAAATCTATAGAAAAGATCTTTTGAACATGAATTTTATAATTATATATTAGATAGTTTCTACATGATGACAAAGGTAGACCGATAGGTAAATAAGACTTCAGTTCTATCCGAAATTTAAGGTACAATCTTTAACCGAAGATTAATACTTTTTTAATTTTTTTCGCTCAGCGATTACATAAAACGGGATATTTTAGAGTGTCAAAAACTGCAAGTTCTAAAAGTATAATTAAAAATCTGTCTCCTACTCTTTTTCCGTATCTGGCTTCAACTTGAGTACGCATAGTAGCATAACATTGTTCGAGGTGCTGATGGAAAGGAGCAAGCTCCAGTGAAGCTCTTGCTTTATGTAATTGTACTCCAACTCCAAGTAAAGGAATTTGCTCTGCTATCAAGTTTTCTAGTTTCTCCAGATCTTTACAATCCTCGGGATGTGATTCTTTGTACTCAGGATTTAAAAATGCTTTTTCATAATTATCAATACCACCCATTACAGCTGGATCTAATACTCCATTAAGTTTCATACTTAATGGATTCAAAGGAAGACTGTTATCGGCTCTAAAAAATAAAAAGTCGGGAATTCATTTTTTTATTAATAAATAAAAGTAAATACTTTAATACATGTTACTTTTTAAAAAGTTGTTACCTGTGTGAAATAATAAGATCTCTTATCGCCGTATTTGTGGCTTCCATTGTTTCAATGGCATTATGAAGCGGACTTACTAAGTATGTGTCACTAGAAGTAACAGGGAACCATCTAAGTATTCCAGGCAGTGGGTGACTAGTGCATAGTACAGTTCTTTCTAACCATAGAGATGCAAATTCATTGCTTGCTTCTTTTTCTTTATCACCATTTAATGCAGTAACATCTTTTCTTGGAACCGGCCTCGAAAATCTGAACTTTTGAACATTGTTGACCTTATGATACCTAAAGAAAATATAAGATAAAACAAATTAAAAAATGAGAAGTATAAACAGTCCACAGTAAATTAAACATTCATACCTTAAAACTGGTTCAGCAGTTATAGGTTTTCCACTTAATCTATTCTTCTTTTCATCCATCAAAGGATCAACTTTGTTAATTTGTACATACTGTACGTTAGACTCCATGACTTTTTCACTAGGTGGAGACAATTTGTTCATTTGCTCAGCATTAGGTAACTGATTCAAGGTTCTTGAACAAAAATCACTCAATCTTTCATACTCTTTTCCTCTATATACAAAAACTTTATTACGTAGAAAAGCTGGATGACCGCGTCCATAATATGCCACTCGAAAGTATTCGGGTTCTGGTCTGAGTTGTTTAACTATCGAATCATAGAATTTAGCCATTCGCCTTAAAAGGACCGAAAGCTGTAAATACTCATACGTTTCTTCTTCATATTGAGCACTTAGTTCTTTGCACACAGCTACGGCAGATTCCCACATTTTTCCTTTATCAAAATAATCTATTATATCATTATATAAGCATTCTTTCAATTCACGATGGGTTTGGCAGTGAGGATATCTGCTTGATTTTAAAAGCGACGATAGAGGTTGATCACTCCACGTTAATAATCTACTATGCAATTGTAAAGTGTAAGCAGCTTCTGTGTAGTTATCACACTCTAAATGGAGTTCACACAATTTATTAACATATCTGTAAAAAATTAGTTTAGAAAAGTTAGTAATATACAACTACATTGAATACGATAAGTTACATGTTTAAGCACGTATACTTGTTAAAAAGAATCAAGATTCTTTTGTTGCCTACGTACCTTATGTACATTTCATTTCGATTGATTTCTGAATAAAATTCCAATAAATTCACCGTGCAAAGCATTCTATTTTCTTGAGACTCTGTATGGATAACATCCCGATACTGTAATAGATGGTCCATTAATTTAGCAACTGTTTCGACAAAACGGAGTCCTTGTTCACGCATCGTATTATGATTTTCACATAGGGGCGTCATTTCTTTTACCCACAAATCACGAAAATCTTCGTCACCTCGTCCGCCTTCAACCTATAGATATAATATGCATACTGCTTAATAACAAAATTATTTTGGAAGCTATTTACTCAAAAAATTAAATGCGTTTGTATCTTACTAAATTTATATGAGAAAAAATTGATACGTAATATTATTATATTGCAAATCTAAATATTTTTATCTAAATATTTTTAGGCACGACCGCTTCCCGGGAGAGCCTTGTGTTTTCGTCAGAGCGAAAATTGTAACGCTTCAAATTCTGAAAATTTATAATATAAAAACTATTTTCCATCGAAAACGGGTCCATTTTAAGCGTTTCCCGGAATGTATGTACCTATGTCCAATTTCAATGAAATTTGATCGGATCTCATCAGGAATGATAGATGACTCAGACCTCCGTGTAATTATACATACGTGATGTATCTATTTTGGTAGAGGTCCGTTCAAAAACATAGAAACGCGAGCACAAATAAAATTTTGAAACCATTGATTTTTAAGCGTAATGTATCGAAAATTAATTTTCAGTACAAATCTCACACATGCTTTTGCTAAAACTAATTAAAAACGGCGCGGCTATTTGTACGACAGATTGTATTCGTGGTATATCTATATATACAGATACGACAGAAACGCATATCGTTTGAGTGCGGAAATTTTGATAGAGCAGGTAAGAAATTAGTTGCCACACAATAAGGGATATTATTTCTTTAGTCATCTATCAAAGTTTGTCTCATTTTCAAAATTTTCTAGTGTACTCCTTTCGTCTATTGATATATTTTGAGGTTAGGAAATCTGTCGTACAAATAGCATCAGCCAATTAAAAAACATCTTTTTTATGTTGAACATTTTTTTCTACGAACAATATCTTGCAATATAATAGCGCAAAATTAAATGTAAAGGTTATAGATAATATTAAAACAAAACTTTTACCTATTGAACATTTTTTTGTACAATCAATTTTTGATGAGCTAATCATGAAAACGATTTTGAACGCTTAAATGTACCTAAAAATGTCGATTTTCGGTTATAACTTAGCAAGATTTGATTTTACAAATAATATTAAATACAAAAGATATAGATAATATTAAAACCAAACTTTTGTTTCTACTTTTTTTTTTGTTCAACTAATTCCTAGCGACTTAAACACATAAAAACGATTTTAACCCCTTTTTTTCTTCTCATTGCTTATTTTATCTTGAAACTAATAATATGTTACATTTTTCGAAATGACAAAACTATAAGGATCTCCTGAGTAATAGCGATCATACCTTATATTTTTATTTTCAAACCTTAATACTTTTTAATACCTTATATTAAATTAACAAAATAATGGTATAAATAATTAAGTAATAAAATACTTGTTTCACAACGAAATGAATTCAATTCGAATTATTAATAAGAGTGCAACATTTAAATAAAATGCTAAATTACTAGCGATTCATTTACTAACCAAAATATCAAGTTTAGCAATCATTTCATTTTCAAATTCATTAAAATTGGCTCTAGAATTTCCTGGCTTTCTTTTATCTCCAAAGCTCTCATGATTCTTTGAACTGTAATATTCCGTTTGCATCATGTCAAAAAAAATAGGTATAGCCGCATCTTTCCGAAGTTCCGTTTCGGGAATCAAAGCCATTTCCAGTATGGCACCGACCAAAGCTGGCACAAAAAGAGTTTTCCTAGCCCCCAGGCTGACCCACATCTTGTGTATTTCGACGGCCGTCTCGAGTCGCATGTCCTTATACCGCTCGAGGATTCGCTTGCACTTGGCTTGCGTAAAGGTCTCCAGTTGCAGAGCCGGCTGAGTCAGAAAGGCAATTGCACAGTGAAAGAAGTTGGACCAGGCTTGCTGCTCGAAATTCGCATTGAACAACTCGCGAATGGTCGTGGAGAAAAAGCGCAGTGCCTTGAGGATCACGCTGTTCTGTAGCATTATCATTTCGCACCAGTCGTTGGCGAAAACGCTTCTAGAAACTAGGTCTTTAAAAACTAATAAAATCTCCATTAAAAAGTCCAGAAGATCAAATTGCGTTCCGAAGTGCTGAATGTAAACTTGATAGTGCTGATGACCCATTTGTCTGAAATTACATTTTTTAACTATTCAAAAGACATTAATTTTTAATGTAAATTATCAATAATCACAATAAATTTATTTACTTATGTCTATAATTACTTGAAATTTTTATTAGACTATAAATTATAAAGTACAGTAAAATTAAAAAAAAAAATTTATTTCTACAAACCTGAAAATGGACAGCATAACAGACACCAAATTGCCGACTAATGGATTTTCCCTATCCATAGATATCACAGTTTGAATAATTGTCCTCAGAGCTGTCAACATGATTTCTTTGATGTCCGAACCTGTGTGACCGACGTCTTTTCTGAACGTCAAATCCAGTACATCTGATAATATTTTCACGCAAAGTTCGACCTAAATCAAAACGAATGTCAAATTTTTTAGATCAGCCGACATTTCCCACTGCAGGACAGAGTTGTTTCTTTTGAATCGGTTACTCCGTCGAAAGATAACTAGTATTACAGCGTAGAATAGAAAAGAATAAAAATAAACGCATTCGCGCATTCGTTACGATATGCAAAATTACCTCTTCAGAATAGCCACGGTGTTGGTTCAGTCGATGCCGATTTTCACCGAGCAGCCTGGCTACCTTCGCCACGCTCTTTCCAGGCGTACCCGATAGTCCCTTTTTATCACGCGCCAAAAACCAAAACCATACCAAACACAACAAAAAAATAAAACAACCCGAGGTTAGTACAAACTCAGGAAAATAAATACCATATCCAAAATAAAATATAATTTTTATATATACACGTAGGGAAGGAATATAGGCGCTATTTTTTCTTCCGATCTACAAGATTCTATTTTACAAGATTTATAATTTACTGCTGAGATAGCCAAGACTCAAAATAATTTACCAAAATTATAATCTACAATGGGGCTGGACCGCTGGACGTATTATTAAACATTGCATATTTTTTTTTTATAATTTTATGGTATTTAATAAATTATTGAATAAAATAAAATTGTATGATAAAAATGACTAGGTATATTTTCTTACATTTTGGAACTAAAATATTGTACAAATTCCAGATTTCTCGGAAAAGAATACAATTGATAAGTTTGATAAAATAAATGTCCCGCAATAACGGAAAGTTTAATCATTTTCATATGGTGGTAATGTAACGTTTATTATTTAACATGGCTTTATCTATAAAAAGTAAGTAAACACTAAACAAATCTTAGAATTTTTTATTTACTTTTTGTTTTAAAAAATTGTCATTATTACTTATAATTTTATAATTAGTTTAGTATAATTATTTTCACCATTACTTTAATAAAACTCTCAAAATATTGCATACAAAAAATTATATAAATACTATGTAACTTATATTATTTAAAAAATATATAATAATATTATATAAATATTATATATAAATTTTTTTAGTACATTTTATCTTAAAAGTTGTATCCATTATCATTTTGTAAATAAGATAACTAAAAGTGAATTTAGGATTATTACAATAAAAAGTTTAACATTCAATTACTTATTCAGATCAACTGATAAGAATTTTTCCATCGGTCTTACAGTCTTACAAATTAAATTAAAATAATTAATATTTATGGCAGTCAGATTGCCCTTGTTTATAATCACCCCCACAGAATCTGAAATAAAAACTTAATTAAAATCTGGAAAAAACTTTGTTACCAAAGGACGATCTGACTGCCCACCACCACCACATTGTCCGACGTTTCGAGCCTGCTCCGGCTCCTCCTCAGGGACTCATGAATCAGTCCCTGAGGAGGAGCCGGAGCAGGCTCGAAACGTCGGACAATGTGGTGGTGGTGGGCAGTCAGATCGTCCTTTGGTAACAAAGTTTTTTCCAGATTTTAATTAAGTTTTTATTTCAGATTCTGCGGGGGTGATTATAAACAAGGGCAATCTGACTGCCATAAATATTAATTATTTTAATTTAATTTGTAAGACTGTAAGACCGATGGAAAAATTCTTATCAGTTGATATTAAATTGCAGTCGACATAAGTAATATTTTTAATGATACTTATTCAGATACTTTCAAATATTAGAATGAGGTTACCTTAGTTTTTATAGGCATATTTATGCTATATAAGATGTTTAATACTTCTACCATAGTTGTTAGATTAAATTCAATTTATGAATATACATAAGATTAATCGTAAGTATGTGGAAGTGTTTAATGTAAGTGTATGAATTATACAAAATTAGTTTTACAGTATCTTTAATCATATGATGAAATAATTCTTTGTAATAAAATTTGTACTGTTTTAAATCTAGACATGCTTAATATTAGTCACCAATCCCACAAATGAACATGCTATTCAATTTTAAGGTAGTATAACAAAATTTATTATTGATTTTAAAACTAGGAGACTATCACAATGAGCACATAGAAGATGAATCTAAATTTAATAGAAATATATTTCTCTATTACATAGTTAGCCAATTGGAGAAATTTTAGTAAAGTTGTACTAATAGATAATTTACTAGAAAAGTGAAAAGCTTATCAGCAGAAATTGTATAATGTGTGGCAGAAGGGCGTCAGGCTGCACGGCAAACATAAAGCAAAGACTACACTGATTTATCAGTAAAAGAAGTATTTGATGAAACTATGAGTAGTCGTTAGTAGAACCTAAATGCGTTGTTATTTATTTAGGCAACATTTCAAAACTTACCTCTTCTTTGGCTTCCAGAAGATCACGCACAAGAATAGTTATTCTAGGTAATAAAATTTGTCTGCATTCCATATTTAAAAATAGTGGACTATGAACTATATCATTAACAGTCATCATTTTCTGTTTGGTAAGTCTTCCAGATGGAAGGGTAACTAACAGATCAATTAAAATCATGCTCAGCTGTTTTCCATTGTAGACTTTTAACAAATGGGGTATGGTAGATGGTAAGTACTTCAAGCAAGCTCCTTGAACTAAAAGAGTTCCATCTGTTTCATATTTCATTAGATCAACGATAGATCGTAAAAGTTCAGTAAGTGTTTGTGAAAATTCTTCTTCATCTTGGTCTAATCTACAATGTAAAAAAGTAAAAATGTAAAAAACTTTTTACGATGTGGTTTATAAGAATTAAACAAAAAATAACGCTTACTCTGTAAATAAGAGTCTAGATTCTACAATAAATCTCATACAATATTGCAAGTTTTTCATTGTTTTTAACAAAATATCTTTTTCTTGGCCATCACCAGCACTAGCACTATCAATTCGTTTTTTTAAGACTGCTATTAACTTCTTATAAGCTAATGTGGCAGAAAAACTTTCAGAAATATATAGGTCTAAAACTGGCTGAAAATGTTGATACTTTCGATCTGAGACTAATCCAATAATGTAAAGAAGGCACTCGAAAACCATGTCATCATAATCATCAATGTCTGTGTTGCTCATTAAAATATTAAATAAGGCATCCAAAACATCCTGAAAGGTTATTATATATTTATTAAAAATATTTCATTTAAAAATCTTAATCAAATGTTTTTAAAATTATATTTACTTGTAAAAATTTCACTACTTCTTCGCCATCCACTTTCATTAATGCTGCTAATGACTTTTTTAAGTCTGTTTTAGAAGAAGACCAATTCAACAGACCCAATAAATCTACATTTTGAGTTAATTTTGTGGAACAAACGTTGGTAGCTATTAAAAAGTTATCTTTTGAAGACAAACTCAAAGGCCCTACACTTGGTTTTTTTTCCAAGTTCAACTCACTCTATAAAATATCATTAATGAAATACTTATATAAACGTATAATATTAATTATTATATAAATATGATTCCTTTCAAATAAAATTTCTTACCAGTTCCTCTCTTGTTGATGGCAACTTCAAGTAACTTATTTCATTTTCTTCATATTTTTTATTATCAATTTTATAAACTAGTAATTCATGCTGCGTATCTTGCAATGTTGTTCCATTGCGTTGCATGAGTTTAACATAACTTAAAGCAAATGGCTTTTCTGTCCTATCTTTAGCCTCATTAGAGCTTCGATGCTTAAAAGTAAACTTTAAATGTGCTTGTTTAAATTCTTCTATTGGAACTGCAATTTTAAATGTTTCACACCATCTTGGTTTATCTTCATGATAATATATTACACTATGGTATTCATCAATACATTGTGCACCTCCACCAAGTCTAATTACACCTGGTATAGCTACACCATCTTCATTGCACACTTTCACTGTTACTTCAACATTTTTATCTGTTGACTTGGAACCTTTACTAAACTCTCCACTCACTAATGTTAAATATAAATCATTACGCACATCTCCTGGTAAAATTACTTCTGGGAATCCCATTTTACGAGCAATAGACACATTTCCAAGAACCAAATGAGGATTCTCATCTCTTACCTAATAGAACAAAGGATTGTTTTTATAAATTTTTCTACAAAAACTAAATTAATTATTAATTATATCAATCATGGAATACATACTTGTTTAATGTCTCCTCGCAATAACTTTATACTACACCAAAGACCTTGACCAACATTATTTCCTATGCTGCTATTCTTTTGTAAATTGACTTCTTTTTGGGTAAGAAATCGTCGTAAAGTAGCATCCAAACTTTCTTTCTCACAACATCTGGAACAAAAGAGAAGCAAAAAACAGAGACGAACGAGAATAAAATTGCATATAGCATTTTATAAATTTAAACCTACTGTAAAAATGGAATACAATATTCAACTTCTGGATCGCCTTCAAGTTTTCCATTTATGAAAACAGTGACATCCATAGCAGCAATACCAAAAGGCCGTCTCATACTATCTTGACCTTTTGACTTCTGATTATTTTGTACAATACTGGAACGCCTATGATCAGCATCCTTTGCTTCCATCCCTCCAACTCTTATGGCATAACAAACTAAGTAAACTTTTTCTCTTGATAAGTCACGGCTTCCTAAATCAGTAAATAAAACTTTAAGGTTGTGCAGTTGATCGATATCTGTCATAAGGCCTTGTTTACTCCACGAAAATACATAGTTTTCTGTTATTGCCTTCATTTCTTTACTATCATATAAAGTTAATAATAATTCAACATCTTCTGCCATTTTACAAACAAAGTTCCTAATATTAACAAAAAATATGTATGAATAAACAGGGGCTTGTGGTTTCATTAATTTCTTTTTTGTTTCAGTCGTTGCTTTCTTAATTCTTTCAGCAGCTGTCTCATGTTGGTAGTATAATTGAACAGTACTAGTTATTTCTGGATTTAAAACATTTCCATGTTCGTCTCTCACTATCATATCAAGTCCCAACAACTGATTTCCTGTATCAATTTTAGATGTTGCTAACTTTTTCACATCCTTTAATTCGTCAATTGTTAAAGTACCACTTAAAATTTTGTTTCTATATGCTATCAGTTCTAGAATTTGTTGTTGTATTGTTAAAAAATGCTCTGAATGTGTCTAAAGAAAGATAAACATTATTTTAAATACATACACATTGAACAATGAACATGGTATAAAACAATGAATGAAGTATACATACAACATAAAGGTGCTTCCAGTAATATCCCCATTCTCTTAGCACACTTGTAATTTCATTTATAAGGCTCTCCATATTTGTGGATTTTTGTCGTAAACAAATATAAGATTTCGGGAAAATCCCATCTTTGGCTTCGTACTTTCTGCAACCATAATACCAATCATCGCATTCTAGGCTTATGATAACAGCGTCTCCAACGCTTAGGGGCAAACGAAACTCCCCTTCCTGGTTGAAATTGTCGATGGCTTGAAAATAAAAAAAATATAATGAATCAACTTATCATACATTACTTTGTCAGTTGAAAAAAAAAAGAAATTAAAGCATGCTTTGTCTATCAAAAACAATCTAGCGGATTTCTCAGTGTGAATCACTGAGTGGAAAACTTGAGTCATTAGCATCTCTCAGCTATGAAATTAAACTTTGACTGTATTCTGCTTCAAGGATACCCACAGAGAGCAACCAATAATTATCAGTATAGCGCAACAAGGCGACTTGCTGCGACAATAAAAAAAAAAAAGAAGCAAATAGGAGATGCGCATTTATCGTGCAAAACCAAGAGAGAAAAGAACAGATAGAGGAGAGAGATAATAGTCGGGCGCGCGATCGGCAAGCGAGAAATCGCGGAGGCAAAAACCAACGAGGGAGAGAGAGAGAGAGGGAGAGAAATTGTTTCATACCAACGCCCATCTGCGACTCCTCGAGTCTCCTCCATGTCGCTGTCATCATCATCAGCGAATCGGTTGCCGCGCATATAAGCGCTTCTGGAGAGTAAAGGCACGAACGAGTGAGTGGACTATCCCCGAAGACGGCGGACGCTCCCCCTAAGTCCGAAAGAGAAGACAGGCGTCAGCTGGGCGTGCGCTACCTACTTATCGTCGCACGACATCGGCTGGAAATCGTTTCACCGGCAGGATGCTGCTACTGCTAGCGATGCACATGCTACATCACCGTCATCGCCGCCGCCGCTGCTGCTGTTAGCTGCGCAAACGTCACCGCGAGGTGCGGGCCTGCGGCCCGTTGAAAAATTCGTAATTGCGTTTACGCCGCAGCATTTAAAGGCGAGGAGAGGCGCGGGCGACGAGGAGGCAGGAGGAGGTATATAGGCGCGACACGCGCTGCACGCGTATTATACCTACACAGACGGACTGCGCTCACTGCTGCGCTACTGCAGACTGCTGCCAGAGTGCCCGCACGGCGCGCGTCATGTATATATAGTTGAGTACTTGTCACTTGACACTCTTTTGCAGCGCGACGATTCGTATTGTAAGACACACCGACAGCGCACACGCCTATATTATCCCGATTCCCGCGCACGCAGCGCAGCTATGCTCAGCCTCAGCCAGCCGTGTATTGCTGGTAAATATAAAACTACGCGTCAGCATCACGCGACATAACCATCAACTGATGCTGAATGCTGATACACACACGGACGAGCGCGCTGCACGCACACACGCAGCCGTGACACTGTCGAGTGCCGAAGTGTCGACAGCGTTGACTCTGGAGTCTGAAATGTGGAGTGCACACTGCGCCGCCACTCCGAGGCTCCGCGGCTTTTGCCCAACGGGTTTGCGAGAGTCAGAACGAGAAAGAAAATCAGAGAGCAAGGCCGCGCGCGTTTGTCCGATTGGTGGTAACGTGTCGCAGGCTTTCTGCGCGCAGCGTGGTTCTTTTGACGCAAACATACTTATAAGGGAGTATCTACATAGGGGCGCGTCATGGCGCGCGTCGAGATGCGCGTCCAAACTGCGTTCCAAGCGTATTCCAATCCGTTTCGCATCGTGGATATAGGGTCAAGGTCGATGTAATTAGAAAAGTGAAACGATGTGAAACGGATTGGAACGCACAGTTTGGACGCGCAACTCGACGCGCATCTCGACGCGCGCTATGACGCGCCGCTAGTGTAGATACTCCCTAAAGAGCCTCCTACAACCTCACGCAAAAACTGTGCGTGCACGCAAATTTCACTAGATTTCACTAGAATAAGGAGTGCAACCAAACTTGATTAAAAATCAAAACTGTTTTCTAACCTCAAACAAACAATTTTTGGATGGTTTTCTGGAGACAAAGTGTGGCAATTTTTAGTCAAGGTTGGTTGCACAACTAGCTCTAGCAAAATCTAGTGAGATTTGCATGCACGCACAGTTTTTGCGTGAGGTTGTAGATGGAGCATTATGCCCTTTCTACAACCCCACACAAAAACTGAGCGTGCACGAAAAACTGACTAGTTTTCGCTGTATCAACCAATCACGTTTGAAGTTACATGGGAAACTAGTCAGTTTTGCGTGCACGCACAGTTTTTGCGTGAGGTTGTAGACAGGGGGTTACGGTTCGGAGTCCGTGGCTGCGGATTAATATAGATATGGCCAGGCCTACATACTAGTGATGGGCGATTATACTCGATACTTCTAGAATCGACCGATACTTTTTGAAACGAATCGATTATTTAATCGATTATTTTTATAAGTCGATTCTGGAAGATCGATTCTTTTTTAAGCGAGAATCGATTCAAGTTGGGGTCAGAATTGGAATGACTGAGGGATAATGTACATAAGCGCTGCGCTACGATGAGCTACGCTACGCTACGCTGTCGCATTGATTACTTGTAGACCTCGTCGCTGATTGGCCAATATTTAAATGTTAGCCAATTAGCGACGTGGTCTACAAGTAATCAATGCGACAGCGTAGCGCAGCGCAGCGTAGCGTAGCGTAGCTCAGCGTAGCGCAGCGCTTATGTACATTGTCCCTGAGGAAAAATGCGCGACTGCCGCATCAGAAACTCAGAATGATACGGACCGACGGGCGACACGCAGTGCGTCGATACTTTACTGTAGTCTGCGAAAGACGTGCGAAACTAAGCGAGACAATTATTAAAATTATTTCTAAACCCAAGTAGGCGGGGGACGCGAGGCCTCCACATATAAAAGAGTTGCGTAGAACTGCAACAGGATTATTTAAATAATTTTTAAACCCAAGTGGTCGGGGGGCGCGAGGTTCACGCATATTAGGGAATTCCGTAGACCTGCAACAATAAGCAAGACAATTATTTAGACAATTTTTAAACCCAGGTAGGCGGGGGTATGAGATCCAAGCATTTAGGGGAGTCATGTAGACATGAAAAAATAAGCAAAACGATTATTTAAATAATTTTGAAACCCAAGGAGGCGGGGGATATGTGGTCCACGCATGTAAGGGAGTCATAAAAAACCAGCAAAACGATTATTTAAATAATTTTTAAACCCAAATAGGCGGGGGATATGTGGTCCACACATATAAGGGAGTCATGAAAAAATAAGCAAAACGATTACTTAAATAATTTTTAAACCCAAGTAGCCAGAGGACGCGAGGTCCACGCATATTATGGAATTACGTAGACGTGCAACAATAAGCAAGACAATTATTTAAACAATTTTTAAGCCCAAGGGACCTCATATGCCCCCACTGAAAAAAAATTCTATTTTCAAATAAATATTTATTTGAATACTACTATATAAATATTTATTTAAATTAAAACAATATTCATTTAAATTTAATGAATATTTACTCAAATCAAAATTAATTTTTTAATTTAAATGAATATTTTTTAAATTTAAATAAATATTGTTTTAATTTAAATAAATATTTATATAATAGTATTCAAATAAATATTTATTTGAAAATAGAATTTTTTTTTCAGTGCCGCCTACTTGGGTTTAAAAATTATTTAAATAATCGTTTTTCTTATTTTTTCGTGACTCCCTTATATGCGTGGACCTCGCGTCCCCCGGCTACTTGGGTTTAAAAATTATTTAAATAATCGTTTGGCTTATTTTTTCATGACTCCCTTATGTGCGTAGACGTCATATCCCCTGCCTACGTGAGTTTAAAAATTATTTAAATAATCGTTTTGCTTATTTTTTCATGTCTACGTGATTCCCTTATATGCTTGGACTTCATATCCCCCGCCTACTTGAGTTTAAAAATTGTTTATATAATTGTCTTGCTTATTGTTACACGTCAACGTAATTCCCTAATATGCGTAGACCTCGCGCCCCCGGCTTCTTGGGTTTAAAAATTATTTAAATAATCGTTTTGCTTATTTTTTCATGTGACGTAACACGTGACCAGTGCTCCGGAACGATCTCCGATCCTTCGATACTTTTTTGAAATAATCGATTATTCGGTATCGATAAAATTTCAAAGGCGATTCTAAAGTATCGATACTTTTTAGGAGAATCGCCCATCACTACTACATACGCGCGTACGGCGCGCGCGAAAGTTGATAGTGCCAACATCAGAAAAGTTTATCTATAGTTTGTGAACTTTATGGAAACAGTGCCGAACACACCTTAGCAAATTCTAGCCTTCTGGCCCCATTAACCACAAAAAGAAATATATGTCTTTATAATTTTTTAAAACAAAGCAAGATTTGTTACTTGTGTAAGGTAAGTGAAAATAAATTTATATATTTTGTACAAAATTTAATAAAATTGTAATTACAAATTTTTATTGAATAGATGGAGAATGAGGGGAATTATGAAGATATTGTAATACAACTAACTGAAGTAGGTATTAACTTCATGCAGCTAGTTCAATATCTTGCAAGGAGAAGAAAAAAATTCACCTTGCACAAGTAACAAGTCTTGCTCCGTTTTAAAAAATTATAAAGACATATATTTCTTTTTGTGGTTAATGGGGCCAGAAGGCTAGAATTTGCTAAGGTGGGTTCGGAACTGTTTCCATAAAGTTTACAAACTATAGATAAACTTTTCTGAAGTTGGCACTATCAACTTTCGCGTGCGCCGTCCGCGCCCGTACGCGCGCGTATCATAGACATATAAGAATAGACCGCGCGAGTACCGGGGTGTCCCGTAAGTGGCAGCGATAGCGCAATAGAAAGAGACCGCTGCATATGGGACCCCTCTGTCCTTGTCTAATCGCGCATGCGCGCTGGCGCTCTTTCGGTATGAATAAAATAGAGAATGAATAGAAATAGAAGTTCTTATATTGTGTATATAAAAGATAAATTAAAATCTATAATGTAACAATAGGGAAACATTAAAATTCAATAATTTAATATTAAATTGTTAAATGCTGTTCATTATTTTTATTAAGTATGACAACATGACAACATAAGTACATACTGCAGTATTATCATATACTGTAATAAAATGTAAGATATTATTAAACTGAAAACAATACGCAAAAAGCTATTACATATTTGTAATACATAAAAATAATAAAATATTATTTCCCACGAAATTTATAACCTAATCTTGCACGCATTTTCTTTTCGACTCATATCTTTATACATTCGTGTATAAATGAAACACCTTTATCTTATAGAATAATCGTACTATTTAAATAATTTTCTTTAGTCTTTCTTGTTTCTGATATCACAAAAAATTACTTTGTATTTCGAAATCACATGTATACTTATAAATATTTTTAAATTATACCATGTTATTGTCCTTTAAAAATAGTGAACTTATTATTCTGCATACGTATTTTTTGGCTTTGATCTTGCAATATTTTACCTTCATGTTTTAAACGAATATCTATATATTTTTGTATAATTAGTAAAATTAATTGATGACGATGGTTCATAAATAGTTCTTGTTCAAGAAAATGTTCGTCGTCATCTAAAATTGACTTTAGTAAAATTTTCAGTGTTTCCGTAATCAGTTGCGCATTGACATTTTTCGTTATTAAATACTTTTGTTTACGGATGATTTTTTCTGTACATTTGCAAATAAAGTTCACATCATAGGATGCGTATTTCAAACCTCCATAATTTTTGGCTTCTGTTAACTGAGACTAATTTGTACTATTAGTTGTATCTAATAATAAATCACGGCATTTATCACAGTGAACTTTGCTTATCAAAATACGTGCAATTGCACCTGCAGTATGCTTAACAATATCTTCTGAGTATTCAGAAAAGCACCAGCCTTCATTTTCAGTCTTAGTATAACTGTGTTCAAACATATGATAATTTTCATTTTTTAAAAAATCACCAACGTTAATGGATTGCGGTTTACTCATTTTTTGAGCATTCACCATTAATATATGGACTTTGTACATTAGTAATATTACTTAATGCTACACGTTTCTTTCTGGTAGGGCTTACTTCATTGCTCCTATTTTTTGACGATATATCATTATTGTTAGTACATTGTTCTTCGGTAATGCTGATCTCTTCAGGAAGAAGTAGTGTTTGATCTAAAGGAGTACAATTTGCCGATGAAGATGTTATGATATCTAATTTTTTAAGTAATAATTTCTTATATGCCGAATTATACTGAGTTGTAGTGGGATTGTTATTAAATCCATTCATTCTTCGTATAGATGAAAAAAACATTTCAATATGATCCTGTGATAATTTGTAGTTTAGTAGATATTCAATGATATTATTTTGTATTAAACAATTAGCAAGACTGTATAAATTTTTCAAACAAATAATAAGTCCTAAAAATCCTGTGCTTACAGAGTCACTCTGCAGAACTGACTTAACCACCGTAACTTCGCTGTTTGTATTCGTACTATTGTTTGACTTTGTTTTCTTTGTTTTTACTTTTACGTTGATTTCTAATTTTTCAATATAGTCAATGTACTCATTTATTTTTTTTTTCTATTTCTATAAAATTATTTTTATTAATATTCATTCGGGTTGGTGTTTTGCAAAATTTACTTCGAACATTTAACAAATCAAATATATCATTAAAATATTGGCAAAATTTGGCTGTGGAAGAAGCATTTTTGAAGTCTGGATCTTTATAAGTAAATTCTAGTAAAGTTAACGCAATTGAGACACTTCTGCTTAGTACTTGAACTGCTAAATATACTTTCATTTTCTCTTTATGGAAATTAACATGTCTATTACTAATTTTGCAAGCAAAATGTAATCTCGCACTTTCTTGTGCTTCGTATAATTTTTTAATGAATCCCCAATGTATGTATTCTTTTCCATCATAAATTATTGGACCTTTTGTAGCAAAATAATTTCGAATGAGTTTAAGGCAATGACAAGGATCATAAAAAATATAAACAGGTCTAAAAGTACCTGGATGCTCAAAATATGGCTGGAAATTTTCCTTGTCTTTATAATTTAGATTCGCACCTAATGATTCACAAGCTGTTCTATGGGCTCGATCGCCGTCAAATGTTACACTAACTACATCATTTTTTTTTTTCATTTAGTTTAATTAATAAATCTTTGAGTAGGATTGCTTTTTCTACGCCAGTCAATGAATGAATCAAATAATGAGCTACTGGAACTTTAAATCCACCATTAATATTCACTAACACAAAAACTAATGATTTTGTAGCAATTTTCTGTTCGCCATCTTCATTAAATTCATTCAACTGTCCACCTACATCTACAAGACCCTTCCACGAATGTGTATTTTTATCCCATTCTCTATGCTGTTTAATGTTCATTTCATCAAAAGTAAGATTGAAAACGAGTTTTTTGCCTTTAGCCGACTCTCGCTTGACAATACCAGAAACATTATTGATAGTTTTTTCAAATATTCCTGGCTTGTACTCCTTTGCACATGTCCAACTGTTGATTGTTTGAACAAAAGGTAGACATTTTAAAAAACTTCGTCTAACAACTTCATACGCAGCAGGGGAGTGGAAGTGAAGAGTACGAGCAAAGGTTTTCAGGTTAGCAGGAAAAGGTGCTGTAGGTTTTCGATCTTTCATACGTATTACTAGGTCTTTCATATGTGGTGGCAGGTCCTATTAAAAAAAAACAAACGATGCTGTTATTTTAATATATTTACATAGTACGAGCCATTAAAAAATTTATTACAATAATACACAATTATACGTATAATCGATTATTATTTCATAGTCGACCGAAATGGACACTTTTTGCCCCTGAAAATTAGGGCGGAAGTAGCATACATTTCCCGTAAACATCATATTTTACAAATTTTAGTTTCACCCCGCTAATTTGCGGGGTGAACGTAAAATTAACATTTTTTTTTTGTTTAACAATTTTTTTTATACAATACTGTTGAAAAATATTTAAAAAACGGGATGGCTGGATCAACCCCTTTTCTCGCTTCGCACGAGCAGTAAAGTTACCCTCGGGAAAAATCTTCTCGCTCGGGTAGTAAACCAACTCGCGGGAAAAATCTGCTACTTTCGCCCCTTGTTGCATAATGTATTATTAAATTGAACCTTTAAATATTCAGCAGCATCAAATTCGTCTTTTTTCTTTAAAGTATATATCAACCCAGACAAATTTTTAATTTTCTTCTGTTTGCGTGAGTTTTTATTATGAGCAGCTGCAGTCCTAGACCTTTGATAAGCTGAGTATCTTAGAAATCGATTCCAAGCTTCTTCACTAACAAAATCTTCTCGACATAAATATTCTGTTTTGAAACCATTCATGAAACGCACTCTTTTTGCTGCTCTGATGTCACCGAATGACTGTTTCCTAAAATTATAATTTATATTACATATAATGGTAATGAAAAGTAGTAATATGTTATGCATATGTTATGCATGAATAATACATTTTTATTAATGCTATGAAAAAATTTACCTTTTCTTACTATTTGATTCACTTCTTAATGTTCTACCATTCAATATTCCAGGATTATTCAAAGGTTGTTCTTGAGTATATGTTTCAGTCACTTTTTCAGTACTTGATTGCAATATGTCTTTAGACACCTCACTTTCTTCAGAGTCGATAAATTTTATCAGGGATATCTTATTTGTGTCCAGTTCAACCTCTTCGTTTAGATGTGACTGTAAACTTACATATTCAAGACAATTACTTTTTTGAAACTCGAGACAATTTGTTAAAAGAACCTCATCTGTACATATTTCAGTTTCATTTGTATTCACTTCTAAACTCTCTAAATCTTCTGTTACATCACTTACTTCGCAATTATTAATACCAATTATTAAAGTCTCTTTTGTTTCATTTTTTCTTGAAAGATTAAGAAAATTTTGATTTTTTAGCTTAGGTACAGCTTCTTTGCATAACCGCTTTCTTTGCCTGAATTCATCACAAAAAAGAAATGATTCTGCATCAAAGTGATCACTGCATATGTATGCAGTTTTAAAATTTGGAGTTTTTGATACATTTATAGCATCAATCCATTTCTGCTTCATTGATTCATTTTTGGGGAACCTGCATTCACAATAATAATTTTCATTTTTCAGGATAAGTTTGTAGGTTAAGACTAACTGTAAACTACAAATGCAATACTTACATGTGAAAAGTTCGTTCGCATATTGGACTCGGTTCCACTTTACAAATAAGGCATTTTTTTGGCATTTTGCTTCTCCGCTCTTTTCATACACAAAATCAAAGTAAATAACATTTGGAGCAAGATGGATAATAAATACCTACAACAGACGACGCGACGCCTCGCATACAGAGACAGTACAATATACGCGTGCCCCGCGCATGCGCGGTCAGACAAAGACAGAGCGGTCCCATATGCATCTCTCTCTTTCTATCGCTCTATCGACTTCTCGGGCTGCTCGCGTGGTCTATTTTAGTATGTCTATGGCGCGTATGCGCGTATGTAGCCCTGGCCTAATAATTTTACATAGAGCTATAGATTCAAGTGGCGCGCGTGCCGGTACTTATAGGGAGGATGAAGGGCTGAAGGGTCCTCTCTTTTCAATAGAGCAGAGAAGGGGCAATGACAAGAAATTACATAACTTACAGGCTCTTCAATCATAATATACATTTTTTTTGCAGATTATTATAAAAGTTGTTTGAATTCAAATTATAATTGTTCCATACTTTTCCTTACCTATCAGCTAACAATGATACAAAATAGTCATATAAAATATTGCTGTTAAAAATTCCTAAATTTATTCATTTAACTTGTTTGCTTCTTGTCCCTACTGAAAAAATCATATGATTTATCACATGATTTATCATATAATTTATCATATAATTTATCATATGATTTATCATATGATTTGTCATATGATAAATCATGAAATGTTTTCGAGAAAATCATCTTATAATTTGTCATATGATAAATCATATGACAAATCATATGATAAATCATATTGCAAATCATATGATAAATCATGTGATAAATCACATGACAAATAACATGTCCCATCAAATAATAAATCTAATAATTTAAATTATTTCTATTATATGTTTTAAAATAAATCCTTAAAACAAAATTAATTTATTTAACGTAGATATAGCGAAAAATGTTCAGTCCCCATTGTAAAGGGGCTATCAAAAACAAGGCAAGCCTTGTAATTCGGACTCTTCGTAGAGTCATTTGAACAGTTGACTTACATGGCTTATATACTCTCGGCCATCCAGTGTATCTACAGAAAGCACTACCGGAGCGCCGCATAGTGGTGACAAAGGGGAACTTGTGATAGGCGGCGCTCGATCAGCAAGCTTCGGCTATTTATCCGCTATGTGGCGCTCCAGTAGTGCTTTCTGTGGATATACTGGATGGCCAAGAGTATATAAGCCGTGTCAGTCTACCGTTAAAATGACTCTTGACGAAGAGTCCGAATTACAAGGCTTTCCTTGTTTTTGATAGCCCCAGTTACAATGGGGTCTGAAAATTTTTCGCCATATCTGCGTTAAATAAATTAATTTTGTTTTAAGGATTTATTTTAAAACATATAATAGAAATAATTTAAATTATTAGATTTATTATTATTTGATGGGACATGTTATTTGTCATGTGATTTATCGTATAATTTCATATGATTTATTATATGACAAATTATAAGATGATTTTCTCAAAAACATCTCATGATTAATCATATGACAAATCATATGATAAATTATATGATAAATTATATGATAAATTATATGATAAATGATTTTTTTCAGTAGGGGTATGTACCATACGTCGAGTACATTACGAAAATATGTTGATTAGATAAGAAATCTTCATGCGTCAAGCAAATGGATTCAGTAAATTCCAAAAAAAAACTTTTAATTTCGTCTGTATAAATTATATACTTATTTAATAAGCTTATTTTCATTCTGTGATGAATTAATATGTTATCCATCTTAAAAAATTATTCTTTAAAAAATATTTTAGTTTCTAACTACTTTTTCAAACGTAAAGCTATATATTAAACTCAGCACTATTTTTTTTTTAAATTGTCATTACGTTGAAATTAGTGCATTTTGACGATTTAAAAAAGAATAGTGCCGAGTTTACAATTTTGCTTTGACTTTTGATTTTTAAAGCTCATAATATTCCAATTGCATTAATGCATTGATCGCGAGAACTAAAAATTGATCAATTGCTTTACATAATTATTTATTGCAGTTTTAAGTGAAAAACTAACCTTTGGCAGGAACCTTACGGCCAATACAACCATAATCTTGCATCTATACCTCTATTTCTACTGCGTAATTGAATTATTCGCGCATAATTAAATTTTTCTTAATCCAATTTTTAGTATGCCTTTATCACAGCTACGAGACCTTATCATGAATTTACGTTTTTACCATTTATTTTTATACATCTTTTATATTTTATTTCCTATACGTCTTTGCTATTCTGCATAAATTTGTTCATTATGTTTACCATCTAAATATATTTAGTACATAAAATTCGGCAAAATATAAAAAATACAGTTTCTTTACTATTGTTGTATCTGAAATATCCCAAGAAAAAAAAAACCAAAAAAAATTTTTTTCCTTCAGAAAAATTAACGGTATTAATTAATGTGTTACATTTTTGTAAAATTAGTGGTATTTTTATTCAGATCTTTTATTATTTTTTGGTTATTTTAGTTATTTTAGTTTTTTAAGTTGTTCCTTTTCAGTATTTTTATTTTTGACCTTTTTTCAAAAACTTATAAGCTGAATAAATAATTTAAAATTTCACAACAAGTAATATCGGTTCAAAAAGTAAATTTCGGTTTTCTATTACAATTTAAAAAAAACTTATAACAAGTTACCTATAATTAATTTTATAAACAAAATTCGATAACTACACATTATAACCATTCAAAAAACGGGATGTGTGATACCGACATAATTTTTCAATGAGTATATCTCAAGACTAATAATAGAATCGCTTCAGAAAAATTCGGGGGGGGGGGGGTCCAAAGTTTAGACGACTCACTTGAAAATTGAAGTCAACTATAGACGTGCTCGGTTTCGATATAAGCTACTGCAGATTGTGCAAAATTTCGAAATTCTAAATTACGAAAATCATATTTTCGAATCTAACAATTCACCTACTGTCCAAAACATCGAATTTTATTAATAGAATTTTAATAGGGATACAATAAACATATTTCGAAATAAATCATTAGAAACAAGTTATATTTGCTTTGAAATCGTATTGATGAAATTCGATGTTTTAGACAGTAGGTGAATTGTTAGATTCGAAAATATGATTTTCGTAATTTAGAATTCGAAATTATGCACAATCTGCAGTAGCTTATATCGAAACCGAGCACGTCTATAGTTGACTTCAATTTTCAAGTGAGTCGTCTAAACTTTGGACCCCCCCCTAAAAATTCTGAGTATAGTATTTACATGTACGGAGGGCGTGAAAATTGTGTTTTTCCAAATAAATGTTTAGAAATTTAATTAAAAAAAAAACTGTAATGTCGATAAGTAGGAATCTGCATTTTTGTCATTTTGATCCAATTTTTCAACGAGTATATCTCATGACAGTACTAATAGAATCGCTCGAAAAAAATTTTTGAGTATAGTATTTATATACCCGTATGGAAAAAAAGAAATGTATGAAACCGTATAAAACCGTACAAAACTGTATAAAAACGTATAAAACCGGATCTAAACATTGGTTTTTGGACAAATTTATACGTTTTAATACGGTTTCATACGGTTTTTAACATTTTAATACAGTTTTCTACGATTTGCAACGATTTTATACAATTTCATATGGTTTTTTACGTTTTATAGAATTTATAAATCGTAAAAAACGGAAAAACGTAATTACATTTTTATAAACATAAAAACATAATTTATTTATTTATTTTTCTATTTATTTTTTTTTATTTTGTATGAAAATGTATTAAACTGTATAAAAATGTATAAAACCGTATAAAAATGTAATAAATTTGAAAAAATCTACGGAAATATACAGAAATATACATTTTTATACGGTTTCCTACGTTTTATTACATTAACCTTTTACAAACTTGACATGGAAGAATTTCTGAAGTGTAAGAAAATGTCTGAAAATGTATTAAACTGTGTAAAAATGTGTAAAAATGTATAAAACCGTATAAAATATGTCCAAAAACCAATAGAAAGGTTCATTTTTATACGTTTTTATACGTTTTCCTACGGTTTCATACATTTATTATTTCCATACAGGTATACGGAGGACGTGAAAATTGTGTTTTTCCAAATCAATGTTTGAAAAGTTAATTTATTAAATAATGAAATTAAGTTGATTCTGAACTCCACATGGCCTTAAGTTGTTCTACGTAAAAAAAATATTTGACGGTACATTTTCTACGCTTCCCTTAACTTAAAATTAGGGTATCTTGCGAACATACCACGAGTGGTCAAAGGGTTATGGCGAACGTAACACGAGTGGTCAAAGGGTTATGGCCAGAAAAGAGGATTTTAATAAAATGGTAAGATAGCAAGAGAATATTATAGAAGTAATTGAAAGTTATATTACCACTTATAAAAATAAAAAATCTATTTTTTATTTTTTATTTAAACAATTTTACGATATTTGTTTAATATAGTACCTACATATATTTTTTTAACATTCGGAAATCCTTTTTGATGTTTAATTTTGTATAATTTTATAATATATAATTTTGTATAATTTTGATGTATAATTTTGATGTTTAAAGTTCTAAAAATGTTACGGACATCTGTACACTGCCGTCTTCATTGAAAACAAATTTGCGAAATTCCCTAAATTAAGCTTTATGCATCGTTCGAATTTTTTATATAAAAAATCCATCATTCATGCAGTGAAAGTATAATTGTTGATAAAAACAAAATTTTAAAGGATTATATAATTAATTTGCTTTAGTTGAGAAATACTGATAAAGTTTGGCTGAATTCCCCAATCGAGACTGATTAATTCTCTCATAGATACAATTAAATATATCGACGCCTCGTTCGAAGAAATGCACAACTCAGGCTGGTACGAAAACTAGCACAACTGAAGGCTTTTTACGAAAAAAAGCACAGTTCCCCTTATGAAAAAAACACGACTCGCGGAGTTGGGACAAAAAAAAGCACAACTCGCGGAGCTGGGACGAAAAAAAGTAAGCTCGATGCGCTCGGGTGAAAAAAAGCAGTACTCGCTGCACTCGGACGAAAAGAAGCACAACTCGCTGCGTTCGCACGAAAAAAAGCATGACTCTCTGCTTTTGGACGATAAAAAGGACAGCTCCATAATTACCTGTATATGAAAACTAGCACTATTCTCTCTAAAGTTGAAGTAGTGAAAAAACCACTAAACTTCTTCTTCTTATTTTATTTGGCTTTGTCTTGATGCTTTTGTGCAGCGGTGAGTGGTGACTTAATCAATGTAAAAATACAGGGTAGATGGCGTTGTGCATGTATATGAGTGCATATATACATACTTGTTTACTTGCTATATATGTGTAGAGTTTTTTAACTTTATTTTCCCCACACAGTAAGCCAGAAAGGGTGGAAAGGAATGGAAATAAAGGAAAAAGGAAATAGAAAATATAGGAATATGAAAAGGTAGAATGATAAGAGGAGAATTAATACTGAAACAAAAAATATTAATAAAAAACCACTAAACTAATGTTTAGTGGTTTTAACACTAATTCAACTTTAGAGAGTTTATTGCGTTCTCATAAATAGTATATCTTATGAATGGCCAAAATAAAAATTGTCAAGATATTGGAAATCAACGTTGTATTGATAAGTGTTTCCATCATATGAAATATTACAAGTATTTTAAATCGTAATAACTAAAATGCATATCAAACTTACGGCAGTTTATTAACTACGTAAGAATTTATAAAGATTAGCACTACTCGCGGCATTCTTATAAATAGTACACCTTACGAAAAGCAAAAATGAAAACTGCTGCTAACTGCATTAAGGTGGCTTCAGCGATCTAGTAGACCCAAAGCTATAAACATTTTTTACAATGATTTGTTTAGACATTCCAATCTAAAAACTTATATAACAGGAAATAGGTTTTTAACATAACGAACAAAATTTTGGTTAGCAAATTTCCAATGTTGCAAAAATAGATTTTGTCCACTAAAAATAAATTCAGCCAAAAATAATAATCTTTTTTGTTTTTCATTCAATTTTAATTTGGAAAGTTTCATTTTCCTCGTCCAATTTCAATGGGGGGGGGGGGGGGGTACCGATACCAAAATTCGAAAATTTTCAAAACCTGCAAAGTTATATTCAATTGTTTGTAAGTAGATTTGTGCACAAATTTTATAAACAATTAGAAGTAACTTTGCCGGTTTTTAAATTTATTCAATTTTAATATCGGTAGATCGGCACCTCCCCTGGAATTAAACGAGGAATAAAATAAGATTTTCCAAATTAAAATTGAATGAACAACAAAAAAGATTATTATTTCTTATTGAATTTATTTTTAGTAGACAAAATCTACTTTTATAACATTGGCAATTTGCTAACAAAAATTTGTTTGTTTTGTTAAGAATTCTTTTCTCTGTTATATCAGTTTTTAATATGGTATGTGTAAACAAATCATTAAAATAAATTTGCATAACTTTGGAAACACTAGACTACTAGCTGAATATGGGTCTGAAGTTGGCATCGTTGGAATGCAACGAAATAATTTGTTACGATTGATTAAAGTTATTAAACAATGGTTATTTTATCTAAACCTTTGTTTTAAAGTTATTTGATACTATAAAACACTAAATCTATACGCAAAATAAATATTATTTAGTATAAACGTGAAGTAAAATGAATTATTTTTTTTATTTCGTTGCATTCCAACGTTAAAAACTGCAGATCCATCGCTTAGGCCACCTTAACAGATTGCTTTCTCAAAGAGAATTCATGCTTATATAATTTTATTTTATTCATTATTATATCTTTAATAAAAGAGCGATGGGATGTAACTTTTGAAATATAGGTGTCATTATCCAATATCATACAAAAACTTGTGCTTTTTTTCGTCCGATCGCAGTGAATTGTGCTTTTTTTCGTCAGAGATTTTGAATTGTGCTAGCCTTCGTAAAGGGGACGCGCGCTGTACTTTTCTTCGTACGGGGCGTCGATATGTAGGCTGGTGTATATAATGAGTTATATTTCGTTCCTCGTTCTCGAGATTAACTTATGTAGTACCGCGACTTGTCGCCCGATGACGCCAGTTTTCAGAGTATTGTTATAGAAAAAAATACCCCCTCCCTCGCGGTGCGGCACGCGCTCGTGCGCGCGCTCGCTCTCCTCATTACGTTTCTTGGCGCCGATGACGGCGGACGTCAGACAATGTCGAATCGCAAACGAGTGATGGCTTTAGAAGCCGAAATTACTGCAATTCGACGTGAGATACAGGATATTCAACAGGAAGATGAGACGGGGTCTTCAGCATCGGAGAGCGACGATAGCAAGGATTCAGGTACGCCGAGAGGGGAGTTTTTCTTGTTGTGTTTAGACTTTAGTTAAACCGGCAAAAGAAAAAACCTCATAAGCCCAAACTAGAGTTGGGATCTTTTTTACATTGCTATAGCAATTACACCAAATACGCTTTCCGTAAGTAACAGAATCTTTTCTTGTACAGAAAACAGGCTTCCTGAATCACCGCCGAAAAAGAAGGCGCGAGCCTCGGATGAGCCGGCGCTCTTGCCCGAGCCAGAGGTCACCGCGCCCGCTTTGGACGCCGTGGAACAGAGCGAGGAGACTCAATTTCTCGGAATGAGCCCGAATGAAAAAAACGGCAAGACGCTTGAATTGTCTCAGAAAATGGTGGATTTATTGAAGGAATGGATAAATAAAGGCTTAAAGGAAGAGGTTAGGTCAAACATACTCGAGGCAATTCCGAGAAAGGGAAGCATTCTTTTAGAAGCACCCATCATAAACGAAGAAGTTTTAATCGGTATGGGAGACACGGCGGTCAAGCGGGACAAATTCTTTTCTAATCATCAAAACGTGGCGGGCGCCGCGCTTGCTACGGTCGCATCAATTTTTCACGACATAGTGAACGACAACAAAGTGCCTTTGGATCGAAAGGTCTTATTAAACAATCTAGCGAACGCCACGAAGCTTCTCTCAGATTTGATGTGCTCCCTATCAAAGACCAGGAAAGCGTTTATTACACCGGGTTTTGAAAAAAACCTCAGAGCCGCGCTGGAGAAGTCTACACCAGATGAATATTTGTTTGGCAGCAAGCTCCAGGATATCATATCCGGAGCTCAGGCGACGCTTAAAATATCTAAATCAATCAGAACGCAGCCACCAAAAAATCCACTTCGACCAGCCAACGGTTTAAACTGGAAGGGTTCATCGAACAACGAGGCAGGTCCGGTGAACCCCAGGAGAGGCTCGGCGCGAGGATTTGCCTCGAGAAAAGAAGAAGATCGAGCGAGCCGAGACCATCACACGACCGACGCTACACCCAGCAGGAACCCATGCGACGACCTCGAGCGGCCCATTCATCGAAACACCCTCGATAGGAGATCAGGTACATTTTGCCGGCAGAATTAGGCATTACGTAGAAATGTGGAAAAACATCACTGACGATCCTTTTGTTTTAAATTGCGTATCAGGTTATAAAATCGAATTCGCGGAATCGGTTGTACAACGGTTCCTTCCGTCTCATTCAACTTTTAGTTATCAGGAATTTAAATTATTAAAATTACAAATATCTACCTTATTAAATTCAGGCGCGATAGAAATTTGCCAACCAGAACCAAATCAATTTCTCTCAGCCTATTTCTTAGTTCCTAAGCCGGATGGCTCACATCGGTTTATTCTGAATTTAAAAAAGTTGAATGAGTTTATCGAAACGGATCACTTTAAGCTAGAGGATGTTAGGTCGGCAATAAACATCTTGTACCCAAATGACTTCATGTGCAAGGTTGATCTGAAGGATGCATATTTTCTCGTACCTATGCACAGAGATTCTAAGAAAAATTTACGTTTTCAATTTAATAACGTTTTGTATCAGTTTACTGTTTTACCATTCGGTTTAAATACTAGTCCTTACATTTTTACTAAACTTTTAAAACCAGTAATGAATTTTTTGAGAACAAACAATTTTAGATCGGTCATATATCTAGATGACATTCTATTATTCGGAGATACAAATACAAATTGTCTAGAAAATAAAGTGAAAACGGTAGATCTTCTGATCAATCTGGGATTTATTATAAACTATGAGAAAAGTAACCTTGTTCCATCCAATCAATGCAATTTTTTGGGCTTTATTATAAACTCGAGAAATATGCGCTTATCCTTGACGGAAATGAAAAGATTAAAAATTAAAAATCTTGTAAAAAATCTTTTAAAACAAAAGAAATGTACAACACAGGCGTTAGCAGAGTTGATTGGAGTTTTGGTAGCAGCGTGTCCGGCAGTTAAACATGGATGGTTGTTTTACAAATCTTTAGAAAGAATCAAATACATAGCTTTAAGAAATAACTTCTATAATTTTGATTCTTACATTTCACTTTCACATTCAGCGGTAGCAGATTTAAAATAGTGGAAAAACAATATTATGTCAATTCACAACGATATTCGATCATTTGAATTTAAGATGGAAATTTTTTCGGATGCGTCTCTTTCGGGCTGGGGAGCAGTATGCGGAGATTCTAGAATCAATGGATTCTGGTCAGAAGATGAATCAGAATTCCATATTAATTTGCTAGAGATCCTAGCCGCTTTTTTCGCACTAAAAGCTTTTGCAAACAAAGAATCTAACTGCCAAATCCTCCTCCGTGTCGATAACACAACAGCACTCTCTTACATTAACAAGATGGGAGGAATTAGATTTCCCCATCTAAATAGGGCAACAAAAAAATTGTGGCAATGGTGTATTCTTAGAAATATATGGGTATTCGCTGAGTATGTTGCATCTAGCGAAAACCCTGCAGATTATGATTCGAGAATCACGAATGTAGACACGGAGTGGGAATTGGCACCTTACGCATTTGATATTGTTAAACGCGAGTTAGGTAAACCAAACATCGACTTGTTTGCATCACGTATAAATAAAAAATGCCCAGTTTACTGCTCCTGGCAAAGAGACGCAGATGCTTTAGCAATTAATGCATTTACGATATCTTGGAAAAAGTTTTCTTACTATGCTTTTCCACCTTTTTCTCTGATTCCGAGAGTTTTAAAAAAGATTCGAGAAGAAGAATCGAACGGAATTTTAGTAGTTCCTTTTTGGCCAACTCAATGCTGGTTTCCAAATTTTAAAAAACTTGTTATTGGCAAAATCATTAGTTTAGAACCATCTAATTATTTACTACTATCACCTTGTAGATCGATCACTCACCCGAGAGCGGCAAACCTTACACTTCTTGCCGCGAGATTATCAGGGAGGCCTACAGAAAGAGAGGCGTAAAGGAACCTGCATTGGATATCATGATGTCGTCTTTAGCTGATAGCTCGTATAAACAATACAACGCTCCTTTGAGGGCATGGTGGGAATTTTGCCACACGAGAAAGCGGGACCCTTTCGCACCGTCGGTAGACACCCTCTTGGATTTTCTGTCCAATCTATTTAACTCGGGAGCAGCATATGGTACAATCAATACAGCTAGATCAGCAGTAGCTCTAATTTCAAATAATGATTTTGCAAATAATAGCGTTATTAACCGATTCTTCAAGGGTTTGTTTAAGTTAAGGCCTACAGCGCCGAAATATCATAAAACGTGGGATGTCACTGAGGTTTTAAAGATTATAGAATCATGGCACCCACTTAACTCATTAGATTTAAGTCGATTATCCAAAAAGTTAATTTTACTTCTCGCTTTAGGCACTGGCTTTAGGATACAATCTTTATCATTAATTAGAGTAAATAATATTACTATTAACAATAACGGTATTGAAATAAAGGTAGAAGATTTAATCAAAACATCCAGACCAGGAGCTTATCAGCCTTTTGCGTTTTTACCGTTTTTCAAGCAAAGGCCAGGCATTTGTATAGCGAGAACTCTAATGTATTATTTAAGCGTTACCAAGCATCTGAGAAAAGGAGATTTTCTCTTTATTACATGTAAAAAACCTCATTCAACGGCCTCACGCAGCACTCTTAGCAGATACTTGAAAGATACTCTACACGACTGCGGTGTAGATAAGGAATTCACTGGACACAGTACAAGACATGCTTCTACTTCCAAGGCTTTTAAAAAAGGCTTAAGCATTAATGCAATTAAGAATGCTGCGGGGTGGTCGACCGGATCAGAGGTTTTCACTAGGTTCTATAACAGGCAGATTGAATCACTTCAAGAAAACTTTGCGTCTGCTGTTTTCTCATAAAAAAAAAAAAAAAAAAAAAAAAAATTTTGTATTTCTTATTCTTTTTTAATGTAATTAATACACATTTAAGGATTGTATGTTTTATAAATAAAGAACTCCCTTTACTTATAATTCGCTAAACATCTACATAAGTTAATCTCGAGAACGAGGAACGAAATATAATTATGGATTAAACGAACTTACCTAAGTGAAGTTCGATCCAAATTATATGAGGTCCTCGTTCGAAGAGATTAAAGTCCCACCCATCTTTTTTATAAATGAACCCCCCCACACATTACTCTCAACTATAATGAGGAGAGCGAGCGCGCGCACGAGCGCGTGCCGCACCGCGAGGGAGGGGGTATTTTTTTCTATAACAATACTCTGAAAACTGGCGTCATCGGGCGACAAGTCGCGGTACTACATAAGTTAATCTCTTCGAACGAGGACCTCATATAATTTGGATCGAACTTCACTTAGGTAAGTTCGTTTAATCCATAAAAATATCATAGTATATGTAATCGATAAAATTTCATTGAATTTACTGACATCGAAGAAGTATAAAACTATAGAAAAACTATTTTATTCTAGCTTTGACGAATAAGCGGAACCGCTCCGAAGGCAAGTATAGAAGAGCCCTCAGGATCGACCGCGCTATTCATACATTGAAATGGGTACCCGAGTTTTTGAAATTTTACTGCGTTTTAAATCTCGCTTTTTAAAAATACTTTAAGTACTTAGTAAAACTTAAAAAAAATAAAATAATCAAATTCATTTTTATAGGCGTTAGTGGATTGTAAATAAGGACACGTAGGATATGAAATGAAAAGGAAAATAGGTTCTTAAAAAGAAATTGTTTATTATACAAGAAACAATATGCACATTATACAATATCGTATCGATGGAATTAAATGTTTTCTAATTCTTCTGAAAACTAAATTACATATAGAACACATGTGTACATTAGCTTTGTACAATTAGTTTTGTAAGTAATATTTTTAGTTTATTTTATGTAAAAAATGGCGTTACTAATTTTCTAACGAATTTATATTTATTTGCTTTACATCCTTATATTTTTATAAACTTATATTTTAAGTCTTGTTTTTCATTATATGCTAAAAAATTCAAAGGCAAATCCATAGTTATAATAACTAAGAATTTGACTAGCTTTTCCTTGAATTTTTATAGTTCTTATAACTAGTATTTGATATACTTGTTCAAGTGATCATCTGCCATTACACTAGTAAAAATGCGCTTTCTACATAAAATGATCGATAGAATAAAAAACCAAAATAATAAGATATACAGATTTCCAAAGTGAAAATCTTTGGAAAATGTTAGAACAGCACTAGTCTTTGAAACTTTAAAAAATCTTATAAGACGATTTACAATCACTAGAAGTGATTTTATTATTTTATTACAGTACAAGAAAATCATCCTAATTTACAGATTTATTAAAGCCTCAAGGACAAGTTTTTCGCGTTCAGAGGATCATGCCGTTGTAAGCCCAATCGACAGAGACCGTAAAATATCACATGAAAAACTACACCGAATAAATAAACTCACGTTACTGGTTTTAGCGTAAAAGAGAGCTTCGGTCGGGAATTGTTTTTGCCAAGGATTTTCTTTTGTTCTTCCTTGACGCGTTTTTCATGTTCTTTTCGCATTTTCTGTCTTTCTTCTTCCATTAGCCGTTGCTCTTCCACCATGGCGAGCCTTTCCTCGGCCTAAACATAAAAATTTTTTCATAAATAAGTGTTTATTTAACAAATATTTTAGATTAAATCTAACAACTGCCTTACTTTTTGATATTATTTTGTAATTTTTACTATATAAATAGCAATTTTTACCATGAATTACAGTATTTTTCATGAAAATATGAATTTGTCCCGCGGTTACTATCGCAATTAGTAATTTTAACTACAAAATTTTTCTCCGAGTATTTATTTAATATCAACTCTAAAGTTATTTGTACGGAGGCTGCAGTGACTCATCAGTACAGTAAAAGATTGGTAATTCAGCTATCCAGTTCTACTTAGTGCCTAGCCACTATTGATAACTCAAGCAGAGTGTAAATATTTACATGTGCTTTGCTAAATAATGCACCGCATTCCCTCGTCATTTATTAGCACCGAAATGGAAGCAAAAGATAGAACGGCCAATAATTAATCTTCACACATTAAACGCACTAAAAATACTATTGTATAACAAGATAATGATCAAATAGCTATCGACAGCATCTTCTTTTAAATTGTAAAAGTTTTAATACTGAAAATTTTATCCATGAAAACCGAGAAATTGATTTAAAAAATATTTTTTAAAATCGATACCAAATTAACGTCATAATCATATATTATTACTTTTAATTTCAAATCGAAAAAGTACTATATGGATATGACTAAAAAAAACGCATCATGATATTTACCGGAAGGTATAAAAAAAAAAATTGCAAATAAGGTATTCTGTGTTACCAAATTTTGTATGTCCAATAATATTTCTTGTCTGTTTAATACATTTAACATGATACAGAACCAACATTAGAAATTCTCGTGTCGACTAAAGATATCGAGAAAATATCTATAAATTTTTTTATTTCAAATATCTCAAAAACTAATAGCCGAATTTCGATAAAATTTTGCATAAAGTCAGTACAAAAATCCGTTTTCAAGAAATTACGATTTTAAAAAATATATAAAACTATTCAACATCAGATATTTCAGAAATTTAGGAATCAATCCATCTGCCTAACGAACTAATCTAATGGATATATCAAACTACCTTTTTTCATAAAATTTTATTAAGTACTTTTTACTCCAGTTATCGTGTCAGAACGAAAAACGTATTTATCATTATTGAATATTTTTTTTGGGATCAAATGCATATAAGTTGAAATTTTCATGGTGCATAGTTCCTATAATTACATATAAGCACGATTTTGTTATAAAAGTTTCAATATTATAAGTTACCGAGATATAATTTGAAAAAATAAATAAATAAATAAAGATAAATAAAAAATAAATAAAAAGTAAAATAATACAAAAATTCAAAATGAAATAGTAGGTAATTTTGTACTCTTTTGGATACATTTCAACTAAATTAATTTTATTAATCCTACACTGTAAAAAACACCTTGTAGATTTACAGTGGATTAGTAAAATTTTTCCACTAGACAACGGTAAATTCACTACTTTGAAAGTTGTAAAATTACAAATTTCATGAATATTTTACTACATTTTTTGTAAAATCTGAACTACATTACAACCACATTGTAAAAATACTACATTGAAAGTAGGTAATTAAAGTGACCATCATTGAAAGTAGTAAAATTCATTTACTACTTTCAATGTAGTAAAATTCATTTACTACTTTCAATGTAGTAAAAATACTAACTTCAAAGTAGTGAATTAGCTGGATTTGTATTAATTTTACCACTTTCAATGTAGGTCACTTTGATTACCTACTTCCAACGTAATATTTTTACAAAGGCTTTTTTACAGTGTATTCATTGAAAAAGACGCAAAAAAATGGATTACCAAAGCTGAAAAATGAGCGTAAAACAAAAACGCATCCACAAAATCAAAAGCGTATTTTTTACCGCAATTGAGATAAAAAAAAAAACAAACAAAATTTGGTTCAGCAGAAGCTGAGATTTCGGCATAGGTATACACACACGCACATCCATAGACATTTAAAAAAATATATTTCGCCAAAGGATTCAAAACACATTTCTAACAAGTTTTTGACGAAACTTTAATTTTTACTATTACTAATTTATTAGTACCTCTATAAGAGGAAGCAAAACTTCACATTTGTTTATTCATAATTAGAAATGTCACCGACTTTTTTCAAATAATGGTTTAGAATTTTTACTCACCAATTTCTTTTGGGCTTCTTCTATCTTTCTGTTGTTTTCCTCCATGATCCTCTCAAGTTCCTCACGCTTCTTCCGCTCTTCCTCCTACAACGACAAAAAACTTGTTTACATAGTGCAACAATACAATTGAGTCAACTCGTTCAGTTAAACCTTTTTCTCATAAATCCAAAATCATGGTGCTGCTATAATAATAACAACAACCTATATTCGTCAGCACATCCTGGGTATCATTATGAGTGGGGATAGGTGTTGGGAGAGGGAAAATAAGAATCTTTTTAAACGAGTCCAATGAGTTCAATGGAAATCCTGGTTCTTGTTGAGAAAATATAACAATAGTCTTTATGTTACTAGAGAAAGTAAAAAAAACTGTAATGTCTTTTTTAAAACGAGTTTTATTGATTTTCTTAATTAAGTACAATAATGTTTCAATAACTTGAAAAAAAATTAATGAAAAATTTGTTTTTATCAAATAAGAAGTGCATGCTAGAAATTATATAAGTAAGAATATTGTGATTAGTAAGATAAAATTATTTTACTTTTATAATTTCTTTAAAACATCTAGATAAGTATAAGTATTTGATGTACTCAGACTTTATCCTTTTTCCTTCTCTCCTCCCTTCCTTTTCCCTAAGTAAAAAATATTTTTATTATTTAATAAAAGCTATCAAACGAATCACATGCTCATCCTGAACTTTGTGGTTGTTCCTAACAATATGTCCTCATATTATGAAAAATAACTTAGCAAGGAACACTAGTTATGATGAACAATATCGTATAGTGAATTATGAATATATAAATTGGATAATACCTGAATGACGCTCTCACCAGCTCACGTAGGGGATGCCTTCTTCATTGACAATCACACGGCAGTGAGTAAAATACCGGCATCTTCTGTTGGTAGTCAGTTAGAAAGGCGACCTATATATATATATAGCTAGGTCGTGCTTTGTAGCTATAAGATTCTAAGTCTGCCTTGTAAATTCTACCTGGCCCCGATTCAACTGAGTTTTTATTTTAGATTTTTAATGAAAATTAAGTCTCACTTTACTGTATCAATCAGCAAAAGAAAAGCTAGAGACATCCTAGACTAATTTTAAAGAATTATCTACAGCAGGACCTATTATGTAAACTAATTTCAATGAAAGTAAAATATTAAATTAGAAGAAAGTTGATGCTTTAAAAAACTTTCACAAGACAAATAGTTTTGAATTAAATTTCAATTTATTTTCATTCCATAAAAAGGTGATTTACAAATTTAAAATAAAAAATTTTGACTTGAGCTTTATTTATTTTTAGTCTATGGGAAAATCTCAGGTAGATAAGGCTTATTTCTGATTGACATATTTAAATAGTCCAAAGTTCCTTTTAGAAACACTTTATCTTCTTATTTATTGTCAATCCAGATTTCATTCCATTGTATAGCACGACAAAAGTATGTATCTGTTCATTTTTACAAACATATATGGACATATATATATAAATTTGTGTATATGTAATATTGTATATATATATATGCATACATACATGTATAGGTACAATTGATCATTCACAAATAACTCACATGCGCCTATATTAAGAAAAAACCTTTTCATAGGACTGTATAAGCACCCCCCCAACAGTAGGATTTTAGATGCCAAGGAAAAGGAAGCACTGAGGTTTTTTTGTAACGCCTTGGGTTTCCAAAATGTCTCCAACCACAATGCTTCCAGCTCAAATGTTGTAATGCTGCTAAGTTACACATGTTAATTTATCTAAATATATATTTTAGTTGTAACTCTCATTTATAATAAATTATATCTTACTTTTAAAATAAATAATATCACATTTACTCATGTAGTTATATCACAAAGTTCATAGAAAATAAGCTTTAGCAGCACCAACATTTGAGCTAAATACCGATGTTTCTTTGGATTGGTCTTACCTCTCTTCTCTTTTCCTCTTCTCGTAATTTAGCCTGTCGCCATTCCATTTCCTCCATCATTTGACGTTCCATGGCTCTTTTAGCCTCTTCCACTCGCCTTTGTACTTCTGCTTCTATTTCTTCTTTTCGTTTTTCAAGTTCTTCTTCTACTCGTTTCTGTACAAGTTCCTCTATCCTTTTAGCCGCTTCTTCTTCTACAATTTTTTGTTCTACCTCCCTTTGTCGTCTATAAACATAGAAATAAGTAGTGAATAAATCTTGAAAATTTTTTTTATTTAACGAAGTATTGTCATGAAAAATATAATCAAATCAATAAACAAATAGAACATTGCACAAGATGACAATGTAGGATTGCGTAAACACGAGCACGTATGTACACTGTAAAAAAGCCTTTGTAAAAATACTACGTTGAAAGTACACTGTAGAAAATCCCTTGTAGATTTACAGTGGATTAGTAAAATTTTTCCACTAGACAACGGTAAATTCACTACTTTGAAAGTTGTAAAATTACAAATTTCCTGAATATTTTACTACGTTTTTTGTAAAATCTGAACTACATTACAACCACATTGTAAAAATACTACATTGAAAGTAGGTAATTAAAGTGACCATCGTTGAACGTAGTAAAATTCATTTACTACTTTCAATGTAGTAAAAATACTAACTTCAAAATAGTGAATTAGCTGGATTTGTATTAATTTTACCACTTTCAACGTAGGTCACTTTGATTACCTACTTCCAACGTAGTATTTTCACAAAGGCTTTTTTACAGTGTAGGTAATCAAAGTGACCTACGTTGAAAGTGGTAAAATTAATACAAATCCAGCTAATTCACTACTTTGAAATTAGTATTTTTACTACATTGAAAGTAGTAAATGAATTTTACTACTTTCAATGATGGTCACTTTAATTACCTACTTTCAATGTAGTATTTTTACAATGTCGTTGTAATTTACCTACTTCCAATGTAGTATTTTTACAATGTGGTTGTAATGTAGTTCAGATTTTACAAAAAACGTAGTAAAATATTCACGAAATTTGTAATTTTACAACTTTCAAAGTAGTGAATTTACCGTTGTCTAGTGAAAAAATGTTACTAATCCACTGTAAATCTACAAGGGGTTTTTTACAGTGTATACAAGTAGCATAAATTATCTTTTTTAACGTTTATATTTACCTTTGTCTCTCCATTTCCGCCAACCTCTCGACCTCGTCCATCTTCCGTTCTCTGTCTCTGTAAGAGCGCTTTTTGTGTGAAACAATGTGCACATCGTCGGACACATCTGAAGCGCTGCTGGACGACACAGAGTGTGAGCGTTTCCTACAACACAGAAGTAGTAGGTATAACAGTGCATGTTAAAGCGAGCGAGTGGCTAAAATCAATGAGAGGAACGGACGGCAGACTAGAAGCGAGAGAGGAATAGTGAATGCGGGGAATATAGGGCGTAAGATGGCGACGATTTCCAACTACGCCGTATGCACAAGGCACATAATACGCGCTAGGTAGCTTCCGCCCTCGTCGCCTGGCGTATAGCGCCGTAGCACGGAAGAGACAGAGAGAGCGAGAGGTTGAGCGCGCGGGGGAGGGGAGGAGCGAGCGTCCGTGTAATGGGAAAAGCGTTGAAGGAAATTAAAGGACGTACCTGGACTTGGAGCTCTTCTCCCGGGGCTTTTCGATGTACTTGCTGTTGGAGCGTTTCTCGCGCGACTTGGAGCGGTGCTTGTGCGAGTGCTTGCTTTTGTGCCGGCGCCTGCTGCTCGGACTCTTACTCCGCGAGCGCGATCTGCCCATCTTGCTGCCGCTCGAACAGCCGCTCTCGAGTCTCACTAGTCGCCTCTCATCGGGCTCGATCGCGGCAACTTTCTGCAGCTGGGGCTGCGAGAAAAGCTGGCTCCTCGAGCTGCCGCCGTGTTCCTGTCGACGCAGCGCCGTGATGCTGCCGTTGCTGCTACTGTTGCGAAAAATGTTGAGCGCCGTTTTGCTGGCTGCTCGTCCCGCTCGGCCGAACTGTGAAACTGCGCTCGATCCTACTGAATTCAGTGCAGTTTCTTGCAGTTTTGCAGTGCGTGAATCGAATGGACTGTACACAGCACGAAGACACGAGTATGGCGCGCTCCCGCAGCCGTACCTTCTTCCAAGCGCACAATCCAGCGTTCGCTGCCAAGGTACTTAACACGCGCAGTCAACTCGTCGGCTACAAGCTATGCTCAGTCGCTCAGTGCTCACTACGGATACGGCGGAGTAGTGCGACGTGTGTTCCGGACTGGGTCTGGGACTGGGACTGGGATTGCGGAAGAAGGAAAGAACACACACGCTACCACTGATTATAGACACCGAGAGCAGCTGCAATAACGGGCGACAGGGCGCGCTGAAGGTGTGCTCGATAATTAGCGACATCTGAGATTTAAATGCCACGAGGGAACGCGCGGCGGGATAACACATTGAGGGCCTATAGTGTGCTGTGAAACTCCAAAATATGTTTTTCTGCTATTAACGATAAATATAATGATTGCATAACGTGTCTATCGTACAATAGCTGTGTTCTTACCATTTTCATCGATTTCCACGATAATAATTGAAGCGATTTTATTATATTATACAACCATTTTTTTGTTGAACATGTAACAACTTTATTTATTTTTTATATAACCCATTCTACTTCCTTTAAACTACTACTTTATTTAGAATAAATTTGAACTAACTAAAATTTTTTTTTGTAATGAAAAACAGTAAAAACTTGGTCTACACATTTATGTGTCATGGCTCCCAAATCAGCTAAACATAATTTTCAAATTCAAACATAAAAAAAGGAAAAATTTAGAGTTTATTTTTCCATGAAAAGAGCTTTAGCTTAATTAGTTAATATACGTTGCATTAAAAACTTTAAATTATCCTATAACTTAAAATCTTATATGTGTGAGCAACCTTACTATACGAATTACCAAAAACTAATGATACTGTTATACTGGATTCTAAACATTAAAATAATTATGTCATTCTTATCAAACACACTTAGTGTGTGTAGTGTGTACACCGGACATAAATCATTAAATTTTAAATTATCTTAATTTATTCGATTATAATACTGCGCTGTCTACATTGTAAAGAATGGGTATGCTTCCGCTTATAAAATAAAGTGAATTAAGAAACTTACTGAAGAAATTAGAAAATATTACGTATTATCGCTGTCCTTTTTGAAATAAAAATGGCATTAAAAGAAAAATGTGAACCAAAAAATTATGATTTTTGAAGATTGAAAAACTATGTTGTAATAAAACATTGAACGTTTTAAGTACTACTTTTTATCGAGTTTTTTTCAACAATATTTGAGTTACATTGTATGCATTATTTCTTTTCTTGCAAATGTTGAAGAAAGTATTTTAAATCATGTGATAAAAAGTATAAGGTCAAGATAACTAGATAAGATTTTAACATGTATTATATAAATGAAAATAAGTGCTATATATTTCTTCTCTAATAATTTTTTCCATCATATTTAGTGTTATTATTTTTAATTTTAAAATGAAAAAAAACTTAACCACATCAGCGACGTACAACATGCTCGACTGGTTAAGTTTCTGTTATATAGTACATTTTGACACGGGTGGGGAAGTCGATTATTTAGCTGGTGTGACTTTTTGCACGAGCGAAGCGAGTGCGAAAAAGCCACCCCTATTAAAAAATCTCAGGTGAGATCTCAGGTGATTTCTCAGGTGAGATCTCATGTCAAAATCTCACCTGACATTCTGCTACAGATGCTGCGGAAAACTTATCTAAATTAAAAAGCAGCTTTATCAGTATTGTAAATTGCCTATTAGGATGTTTTACCCCCCCCCCCCCATATGAACTCAAACATACACGTTTAGAAGCATTTTACACAATTTTTCAATTTTTAGAAATTGGTACATGAGATTTTATCTGAGATCTCACCTGAGATCTCATCTGAGAAATCACCTGAGAACTAACTCATGTACCGAATTTGTAAAAATTTAAGAATTGTGTAAAGTGTTTCTAAACGTGTATTTTAGAGTTCATCTTGGGGGTAAAACATCCTAATAGGCAAGTTCCAGTACTGATAAAGCTGCTTTTTAATTTAGGTAAGTTTCCGCAACGTCTGGAGCAGAATCTCAGGTGAGATTTTGACATGAGATCTCACCTGAGATCTCACCTGAGATTTTTCAGTAGGGACACCACCTAAATAATCGACTTACGCACTAGTTTCGAACGGTATTTTATACCACGAGCGCCGAAAAATCATATCAAAGTTGTGATTTTGAGGTTAGAGTGGTATAAAATACTTTTAAGAAAAAATTCATTTATTTTTACAAAAAATTTAATTCATACAACTGTGCAAAGTAGGTAATTCTCGCACTCAGTTAACAAAGATAGAGTATATATACGCAATAAATGCAACGCAAGCGCAAAGCGAGCGAGCCTCGGACGGGCATTTTGTTGGGCAACAAATTTCACCCGTGAATCGACTACTGGTTCGCGATCTAGTTGCGTAATATACTTTGTTTATCTTAAAATACGAAATTGTCATTTCAATGTGCAGTAAGTAATGTAAGTACTTCGCACAGTTAATATGTATAGTGATTTACATCGCGCACTAAGTACGCGAAATTAAATTTGCTTATTACAAAAGTGTGATCTGCTTATTGTAACATCCTATTTTTATACTATAAAAGAATTTCTTTTTATAGAAAGCAGAGGTATTCGAAGTCTATCCTGGCCCAAACCTTCTTCTTTCAGCTACATTCTTTACCCATTCATATACTTTAAGAAATTATTTCGTTCATTGCTATTTAACGAATCTGGTATTTCATGTTCATAGCGATATCTTTTACTTTCGTTCACTATACGTAATATTAAATAGGTGATGTTGCGAAAGGAACTTTTTGAAATGTTGCCAAAAGAGTACGAAATGACATACATCCGTTGCATAAAATAAATGATGATTTGATTTTTTAATTTATTTGATATTTACTTTAATTTCCAATCTGAGATGATTATTAAAACCTTTACGTTCTTTAAGTTATAAAAAATACATATTTGATTTTTTCTTTGAAGTAAGAAAAGATAAGTAGGAAACGTTGTACATACAAAATATATAAATCTGTGTTCGCAGTTCACTTTTTCGTTAAAAATAGAATTTCGGTATTCAAAATATTTAGCGTTGTAGCAACAACTTAACAAGAAAAAGCGTGAAATTATAAAAGTATAAAATCATGATGGGATTTGTTTAATTCAATATGGTCATATAAAAATTATCATTGAAATAAGTTTTTGCAAGTAAATTAACAGGGTGGCATAGTCCTACCGTATTACCGACCCAGCAATTGGCACAGTTTCAAGCTTATTAAAAATAAAATACGTAAAATCACAAAAAATCAAGAGAATACTTCGCTGCGGTTTTGAACGTTCTATCACCCAGTAAAAGTTTGAAGTCGAAATATCAAGTGGTTTTTGCAAAAACTTTGAACAAAACCAAATTCGGTTTCGTTCAAAGTTTTTGCAAAAACCACTTGATATTTCGACTTCAAACTTTTACTGGGTGATAGAACGTTCAAAACCGCAGCGAAGCGTTCTCTTGATTTTTTGTAATTTTACGTATTTTATTTTTAATAAGCTTGAAACTGTGCCAATTGCTCAGTCGGTAATGATACGGCTATGGCACCCCCTTAACAAATTTAAATTAATATCCTAAGTGGCTGAGCAAAAACTTTAAAAAAATAAAAACTATACTTTGACAAACAAAAATGTTTTCGAACTCTCCTCTTCCGTAATCGCAAGCCAGATATGCACTATACATGTACATCATTCGATCAGGTGACGATACAGAAGTGTGCACATCTATAGAACAGTAGAGCTGTACGATGTAGGCTAATCGCCGGCGATCAGTGGGAAGAAACTTTTTTCCAACAAAATTCCACCGTCAAAGAAATTTTCAACTGATTTCGGTAACTCTTGAGGTTCGATAAAGCTCGTGGGATATTATAATATATGGTACTTAGCACTGCAATAATTTAATTTTCATTCTGGGGTTAGTAATGTTACCAGAAATAACGAAATTCGTCCCATAAGTTAAAGTTCTAAATAAACCGCTAAAAACTTTAGCGAATAATAAAAGCATTCTAATATATTAGGCGGAAGTGAAAAAAAAAATTATTCCAATTACTAAACAGTAAAAAAGTAAAAATGATTCATAATTTATTTGAACAATTATAATTGTTTCTAACCCAGAATTAAAATCAAATTGCTGTGATCTTATTGTAAACTGCAATATCTCGCAAGAATTATCCGGAAGGTATGATCGAAATCTGTTAAAAATTGAGTTGTCGGTTAAATTTAGTCAAAAATTAGAATCTTCCTTCCCACGGCGTGGCGTGGCTCGCTCGAAAATCGCGCGCGCTCTGCTCTCCCCCTGGCCGCGGGCCGTTCGCCGTGCGCTCGCGTCCCCTGGCGGCGAATGCAAGCAAGATGGCGCTCGTCTGTTTGCAGAGGGGACGTCTGCGTCGCGGCGAACGTAAATAACACGCCGCGCGAGGAGCCAGGAGAGCCCCGTCGAGGAAGCCAAGGAGCGCGTCCACGAGAGTCAAGAGCCGAGGAACGACAAGAGCCATCCTCCCGCCAATAGCTGCAGTCCTGGCGTCTACTGGCTATTCGCCCGCTGCCGAGGAGGTCTTCGTCGTCGCAGCACGAACTGTAGCAGCATCAGCAGCAGTGGAGGACAGCTGCTCTGGGCGACAGTGACGTGCCCTAGTGCGAGAAAGAAGTGCATCGTCGCTCCCCGCGTTTTTTCGCCTCGCTCGCGCGCGCTGCGTGTGTGCCCCCTGAGAGCGCGGCCTATCTTCCTCTCTCTCTCACTCTTCCTCAGTGTGTCGTGTGCTGCTGTGTACTTACTACGACGACGACTACTAATACTACTACCTCGTATCTCTCTCCTCGGACGCACCTGAGGAATGCGAGGCAAATCGCTACCTACCGTCAGCAACAGCAGCAGCAGAGATCCGGAGGAAGTCGCGGCCTAACTACTCCCCCGACGTCGTCTTCGTCGGCGCGTGAAAGAGTAGCCCGCTGCCTGCAGCGGAGGTAAGAAGCCAGACAAGAAGTGAGTTTCGTTGAGTGCGCGCGAGGTTACGACGAGTACAAAAAGCTGAGGGAAAGACAGAGTCAGTCGTCTATTCTCCCTCTATTCGCGCGCGCGGAGGTCAAGGCGCCCGTAGGTGTGTATATCTCTGTACACGTATACGCGCGTGTACACGTAGCGGAGAGCGAGGCCGCGCGGCGGCTCGAAAAAAACAGACAGACAAGCAGAGAGGAAGGAAGACGGGACACCTGGTGCCTGTGTGTCTACCTGCTATACATTTTGAGATGGCTGCTGCTGTAGCTTCTAGCTAGGAATTGTCGAAGACGCCAGGGAAGGAAGTGAACCAGCGCGCGCGCGCGTGTGTGTGTGCGAAGAGAAAAAGACGCAGTGCAGAATTCTCTGTCTCTCTCTCTCCAACTCTCCGCGGGGCCGCGTGACAACGCATGTGTCGCGTCGCGGTGAGGAGGCCAGGCAGAACAGTAGCAGCAGCAGCAGCGTCATCACCGTCGGCGAGCGCACTTCGATGCTGCTGTCCGCGAGCGCTCGTAGCAGCGGACCGTAGCGAGGAGCCGACGACGCTTGGGGGCAAGGCAGAGGAGGAGGAGGGAGCAGCTGCAGCAGCTGACTCGCCGGCGGTCGACACCTTCGCGAGCGCCGAGCGCTGGGCCAGGGAGGCGCCGGCAGCTCCAGGGACTCCGGTAGCCTAGCGAAGAAGATGGCCTTCTGCGAGGTGAGTGCCACTTTTTTTTTTCTTATTCTCCCCTTTTTTTTATTACATATTTTTCTCCTGCCCAGACCACTTTTTTCTGGCAAAGATAGTTATCGAGAAAAATTGTGTTCGAGCTAGGTACCTAGTGTCTTTTTGCTCCTCGAAAAGCGGAGCAGTCGTCGATGTTTTCGTAATGTTTCGAATACCGCAGGAGACATCGCCGAGGCGACTTGTTTTTTGCGTGTTTTGCCAGCGCGTTTGTTATTATTTTCCGTTTACTTTAGCTATGCGTTCCCGCGCTACGAGAAACATCGGACACGTACTTCGAATAAGCGTGACGTAACGTGTCTAAATTGTTTTATTTCCAAAAAAAGTGGAGCAGTTTTGGGTTGAGGACGTTTAATTGACATATTTCAACGCGGTGGGTTTATTTATTGCACGAACGAAGCAAAAATAAACGCCCATTGTTTACTATACGCAAACAATAACAAATCGATAACTCATTCATGCTAGTGTTTTTCATGTTGCTCCTCAACGAACGTACATAACTAATCAATAATTATGAATTGCAGTATGTACATATATTAAATATAATCATTTTTAATGCATAGTTACGAAACTTGTAATACATTTCATTAACCAGACACTGTGTTCGGTGCACAAAGTGCATGTCCAGCTCCTTTAAAACATATTAATCACTTTTTATGTCGACACTAATAACCCTATTAACCGTGAAAAATTGAACGGAGTCGCACCTCTAGACTCTACCTACTATGTACAGCACTAGCGGAAAAAACTGTCATCGTCGATAAAGTTTTTAGACTCGCCAGAGGACTATAATTTATCAATGAGAAACCGTCAGCCAACAAATACGTGTATGTATACTGATGACGACGCATCATTTTGCCCTGTTCGTTGCTCAATCTGCGAGAAAAAAAAATTTTCCGCGTGCCTCCGCGACTGTGCCACATATAATCACAAAATTGCATTTGGCTGGCAGCACGAGGGGAAAAGTCGCACGAGTAGCATGCACACGTTCGGTTGGATGGCAGAAAGAAAAGAAGAAGAGAAAAGGAAAATTGCGTCGAAGCCTCTCCTTACCCTATCATCAACGTAAACAAACAGCCCGGGTGGCACAGTTACGCCGAATCAAAGACTGCAGAAAAAGCTGTTGGCGCTGTATTTTGACAGCGCGGCCTGTTTGTAAGCATCAGCGTATATACGTATTACATTTTCCAGCTCTATGTCGTTATATTTCGCCTCGTCGCGGGAGGAAGAGTGTGCACGCGCGCGTGGGAGCGAGGAAAACCCAAGCGAGAAGGAGAGAGAGAAGGGAGAGCAGGGAACGAGTTCTCCCGGTGGGGGTCGAGCGTGACCCCGCGACCCCTAAACGCGCGCGCGCTCTATACACAGGAGAAAGAGCAAGAGAGCTCTGACTAACCTAACCCCGCACTGTGTATGCGCGCGCGCGCGCCTTCACAGCTGGCAAACTGTCAATCCGTCTGCACGCTCTCTCTTTCTCCCTCTCTGTTGCCGCTCCTTTTCTATAGCTCCGTCCTTGTCACACCGCCGTCGTCGTTGTTACTGCACAGTAAACCCTTCCGAGTTTTTCGCTCGATTTTTCCACCGCGCGCGCGCGCTGCTGCGTAAAGTAAGTTTTGGGAGGGTCGCCCGTATATAGTGGACGTTCTTGCCATCGATTGCCTTTGTTTTTTCTCTTGCTCATGCGTTAGATAGAAGATTTCGTTCGATCGTGGGCTACTTTATATCGTTGACAGGTATAGCGTGAGACTGTGGAGCAATGAAGAAACAAATGTATTCGTTTATACTCGCTTTACTAGAGAACTTCTCGTGGAATTGTCTAATTAAGTAGCATATATTCACGATCGTGTAATTAACACAAGTTTCTACATTTATTTTAACAATACCCTGTTTTTTTTAGTTGGTAAATAAATTCTAAACCGTCTTTTATTAAAATCAATAATTTTCAATATATCAAATTAAAAGTCGTGGTATTTATACGTGCGATTAAGTTCCTGCACGTAAGTTATTAAATTAGTTACCTACCGAAATATTGAATCAACATGCACTTTAACTACCCTAGTTGAGTTATAGCAGACTGTAAAACGGTGTTACAATGAAAAAAAAACTTTTTCTTTATCAAAAAAGTGAATAATGACATAAGTATATTTTCTTATTATTTGACACAGAAAGAAAGTCGGAGTCAATTACAGATTCCTACATTGAATTTTACATTATTTAAATTCATCCGGTTTTTTTAAATTCTCACAGTAGTCATGTGTTTGAAGTTTCGAACGTTCATCGTAAACAAAATATCCAATTTTGTCAAATTCGTTTTTTTTTATATTGTCTGCTAGGTATATGCATGAAACTTATTCAAACTTCAAAATAAGTTATTTACAAAGTGATTATCCCCCAAATCATCCATAAAACCACTCCTACAAGACAATAAATGATAAAAAATTTATATCTCCAGAGTTTTTGAATTCAAGACAAATATTATTGTTGCACGGAGAGACCTTTGGTGCAAATCATGCTTTAGCCGTAGTGCGACGGCAGCGCTGTGAGTTTGGGGCAGCAGCTATTCCAAATAGGCGTAACTGCTGTTCCAAGCGGCTGCGTCGTCTGCTCCTTGGTCGAGCCGTTGCGCGTTTTTGGTGTAGCAGTTGTTCCAAACTGAAAGTACAAACGAGAGGGCGCGCTTGGCGCAACGGTCGCACTACGGAGTGCAGCAGTTGTACCAAAAGTTTCTCCGTGTGGAATCATGTCTAGAGGTAGCCACGGCCACGTAAAAATTTGCCGACATCAAAATCGACCTGGAACCTTTCGCTTGGGGGGGTGCAAAGGGGCTAAAATGGCGAAAAATAGACGAAAAATACCGATAAAAAATCATCTCTCAAATGTTTATTAATATTAGACAAATTTTAGTGTTGGAATCTCGTCTAGAGGTAGCTAGGATCGCGTAAAAAAATTGGCGACATCAAAATCCACCGGGAACCTTTCCCTTGGGATGTGCAAAGGGGTTAAAATGGCGAAAAAAAAATCATCTCTCAAAACTTTACAAATTCTCATAAGCTATAGTACAGTCGATACCCAGCAAAATTAGTAAAATACGAAAATTGAAAATGAATAACGTAAAATACTACAATGCGGTAACTATGTGATTCTATACTATAGGCTCTGACATCCCTTTAAGTCTTTTATATTAGATATTATTTTTTTATAGATTAGTTGTGTACACTGAGAAAAATATTTTGTAATTAATATCTAGCAAAATTTCTTCTGAAGTGTGGTAATATTTTGAGTTTTTACAGTGTGTAGTAGTTTTACATGACAGTATGGTAATTTTTACAAAACTGTTAGTAATTTTTACCTCATCATATCATATTTCTACTTCTACCTCACATCGAGGTTTGTGTGCTGCACACTAATCTGTGTAGCTATACACTAAGACAAATTTGTAGTCAAAATTACTTTATGTGATTGTAAATAAGGGAACGACTCATATTCTTGTAAAAATGACTACAATCTATAAGTTGCTTAATGAAAATTGTTATTATGTTCGTAATTTTTTATATAGATTTTAGTAATTTTCATTTCATATGAATATGTTTGTCCCCTATTTGCAATCAGACAGTAATGTTTAGTACAACCAATTTCTTACTATACTAACTGTTGTATTACACAAACCTTATTTGTATTTTCTATGTATTCTAAGGGCTAATAACTTATAATTTTTTCTATAAAAGTGTATCCTGAAATTGAAAGCTAATAAATATAACATTTCATACAAATAAAAATATGACGACTAAAGAAATTCTATGTAACATAATATTAACATCAATACTTTACAATGAAATTCAAGGAAACAAAATAACAGTATACAGCTTTTTCGACAATGACAAAAGTGAAATGTATTCAGTAACGAAAACAGCACCATTGCATTTTACATCGTATTTTATGTCGCCTTTATTTATGTACCATGCCATTAGTCATCAAACAAACCGATATCGCATCGCGTTTTGCCCGCAGATTCGCGCGGGAGCCCGATATTTTCATCGCGCATTACAGAAACGAAAATGAGAGTGAAAAATCAATGGATTCCATTCATGCGCGCTGGCGTCGGCCTGGACAAATAAAAGCCATGCGAAAATTAAGCGATAAAAATGAAAACGATATGTGCGATACGCGCGCCATACACGCGTGTATATATATATGTATATATATACACGCATACTATAACAGAAAATCGCTCGCGCATGCATCACTCGGATTGGTTACGACGTGGCGCACACATCAATGCGTACACACGAGTGCGGGATATATCGGCGCGCAGGCGCGCTCTTATCAAGGCTCGCGCACGCACCCCTCTCTCACTCGCTCTTAGACAGAGACGTCGGATTTATCGGCGTGCCCCGCGCTTGTTATTGCACCGCATATACGCGCGCCTCGCTTATCTGCTATAACCGCCGCTCATATAGCAGAGCTTGAGAGACAGACAGCGCGCGCCCTACACAGTTGTGCGACGCTTTTAAACTATACGCGGTGTATATGTATAATGTATATATATGTATATCTAGAGAGAAGAGGTAGGGTGGCGCACGTGTGTACGCGTGAGCTAATAAGCCCGCGGCAGTCGGTCGCTCTTATTTTCGCATGCGTGGGCGGCGCGGCGCTGACTCGCTTCGCCTATCGCACCATTGCTCGGACAATGAGTTTCGTGGAAACGACATAGCCGATAACGACGCGGATCTCGCATTATAGACACACCCGCGGCGAGGCTGTTTCTTTGCTCGATCGCCTGGCCGCGAGGTGAAAGACTGTCTGTTGCTCGTGTATGTGTCAGTGTGTACACCTTATTCTGCTTATCTGTGCGCTGATGTAAGTGCAACGTGTGGTGTTTGAGAGACACGGTTGCATTCGTATTGACGGAGACGAGTAATTGGGTCGACGCGAAGATGCCGGTAATGTCTTTGACTGTCTGTTTATTGTATTGTTTGGCTTTTTTTTATCGTGGTGAGATAACTAACGCTTTCTTGTCTGTCTATTTTCCAACTGGGTTTAACGAAATTGATTTGCGTGGCTTGACTTGGGCTGAGATACTTTACGATTCTCCTCCTCGGGTACATACATTTTTCCGTTTTGCGCATAAAAAGAAAGATTATAAGTGTGTGGTTATACAAAGACGAGATAAAGCGTAAACATTTTTATCTTATCGTAAAAGTAAAATAAAACTTTCTTTATAAAGTTAATTGTTGAACTGCTATTCAAAATATGTGTCAAGAATTGAAAAATCTATAATTAGTATATTATAACGTATAAAAATAAGACGATATACTGATGTTGAGAAAATAGATTGATAGTTTTATAAAATGGTTATGGCTGTGTATAGAAGTTGTAAAGGTTTTTGTTTACTTCTCTAAAAGTCCTTTTACGTCAATAGTAAATAAAAACATGTATTGTGAAGTATATTAAAATACGACGCTTCTTTTCTCCATGGATGCATACAGATACATCAAACCTGATCCTCCTGAATATTTGTAGGTTTTGTCTAGGCCGCGCTGCACCGGGAGGGAGTTTACTTTGATTTACTCTTTAGGGTGAAATCCCGTGGGTGGCGAACGGCATGTCATATATATGTCGTGTGTATATATATACGCGCTGTTCTCTATGGAAATTGACAAAGGCGGGCACATCCGTGATTAAAGCCGGCGCTTGCGCGCACCAGGACAATGCACCATTGTGTTCCGTTTCCAGGTGTAGTTCCACTTCCTGATAAATTAAAATTTACCGACGCACTAGAGAGTATACGTAATTTTTATGTCACTAATCATCGCCTGCTACTTCTTCAATGGACCCTTGCAGTTTTATTGGCTTCAATATTGTCTTATTTTTTTTCTATATATTAGGCGATGATTTATACCAACAAAAAAAGTTGAAAATCTGAAAATCTACTAGTCGAGAATTCCGTGCAGATTCAAGGAGATTATTGTATATTCAAAAATTATAATCTGCAAGTATATTTTATGCTATGAGACAATACGTTATTGAATATAAGTCAAAATAGAGTTGCACAAGTAGTGGTTATTTTGCATAATCAATGATCTTGTATTTAGCAGAAATGATGCAAGTTGTTGAATTTTTTCGTAATATTTTTAAAATGTTAGGTAATACATTTTTATCGAGAATTTGAGAATCTTTACATTAAGTAATCACTTTCTCATATATTCCTACTACCCATTTGTGTTAGTCAAATTTTCATTTGAGCATCTTGTTTGTTTTTTCAATCTCTATTATCATATATACACAAATTTACGCTATAGTAAAATATCCGATATTCAAATTAAATCTAAACTTATAAATTTATATAATTAGAGGTCATGTAAACGTCACTTTAATCAATATGATGTTTCTTATAAATAAAAAAGAAAGCAGGCATTTAAGATAGCTCCAGCGGTCTAGTAGACCTAAAGCTATGAACATTTTTTACAAAAATTCATTTACACATTCCAATCTGAAAACTGATATGACAGGAAGCAGAGTTTTTAACATAACAGAAAATATTTTTGTTAGAAAATTTCCAATTTTGCAAAAGTATATTTTGTCCATTAAAAAAAAATTCAATAAGAAATACAAATCTTTTTTGTTTTTCATTCAATTTTTTTGCAAGGTCTCATTTTCTTCCTTGTTAAATTTCAGGGGGAATCAACGATATCAACATTGAAAATTTTTCAAAACCTGCAAAGTTGTATGCAATTGTTTGTAGATTTGTCAATAAATTTTATAAACAATTGCATATAATTTTGCAGGTTTTGAAAATTTTTCAATTTTGATATCGTTGACTCCCCCTGAAAATTAACAAGGAAGAAAATGAGACCTTGCAAATTAAAATTGAATGAAAAACAAAAAAGATTTGTATTTCTTATTGAATTTTTTTTTAATGGACAAAACAACAAAACATACTTTTGCAAAATTGGAAATTTTCTAACAAAAATATTTTCCGTTATGTTAAAAACTCAACTCCCTGTCATATCAGTTTTCGGATTGGAATGTGTAAATGAATTTTTGTAAAATATGTTCATAGCTTTAGGTCTACTAAACCGCTGCAGCCACCTTAAGCATCCGACTTCCAACACTCCGACTATAATCTATGTTATCCCTCCCTGATAAAAACAGTTACCAACCGTTCATCATTAATTCACCAAATCGCAGAGGTTTGGTCGACGGTATAACCAATGGTTGATTATAAACACCACTTATTTCGTCACGGAATAATCCTTACGGTTGGCCAACGAATGCTGAATTTTAAAAATCACGAAAAAAGACAATTTATATAATTTATTGTTCGAATAAAATATACAAAATTGTATTATTCGTGGAATATCAAAAAATCTCATATAGACAGTATTATACTTCACACAAATAGATTTAAATCGGTAAACTTGTACGTCAAATTGAGGTTAGTTTATAGATCATATCGACGCTCCCTACGAAAACTAGCACCTTTTTTTGGCCTCCTCACGAAGACTAGCACATTTCAGAAAACTGCAACGGAAACTAGCATAACTCACGACTTTGCCGCGAATACTAGTACAATTGGCGAGGTTGCCGCGAAAACTAGCATCATTCACGAGTTTGCACCGAATAGTAGTACAATTCGTAAGATTGCGACGAAAAGTAGCACGATTCGCGAGTTTGCGACGAAAAGTAAGACGATTCGCAAGCTTTCCGCGAAAACTAGCACTTTGCCTCACCGTGTTAATTTACATAAGAGGCAGTGGAATGTGCTACACTGAAAAACATCAGGGAGAAGGAACGTACCAATACGGAGTCTTCGCCGCAATCAAGCGGATCGGGCTAGTCTTCAACGCAAATCAATGGGGCGTGCTAGTCTTCGCGGCCAACGTTGAAATGGACTAGTCTTCGTGGCAATCTGAATCGTGCTAGTTTTCGTAGGGAGTGTCGATATATATATATGTCATTTTGAAATTTATTGGAAGAGGGTTCCCGAGCATAAATGAATTCAAGGCGAAAGGCAGGGCATGGACAGATGGCCTGATTCGTCTGTACAAGATCTATAATTTCCAGAAAAGTGACAAGGTCCGAAGCCGGGCCTGGATAGGTAGCCTGAATTACTTTTCTTTTAATATTCTCATGATGATTTACACTTTCTGTATATATGTCAAATTTGAAAGCACATACTATCCGGATGATACTTCGAAAAATAGAGCATATGTTTAGGTTTAGATAAGTATTTAATGAGAATAAAAAATTGATTTTACGGAGGTGTTTGAAATTTCGAACGTTCAAAGTGAACGAAAGATTTTTGCCATTTTCAAATTTAGCCGAATTTGGCTACTTAATACATTTAAAATCGGATAATAACTGTATTTCTTCACTTCTCACTCTTGCAGTCACCAGTAAACCACACTCCGGGGAATTCTAACCAGAATTAGAAACTTTAAGTTAATATTTCGTTCATTACACTGAGAGAAATGTTGTAGTAAAATTTATTATAAACATAAGAAAAATTACTATATTTTGTAGGAACGGAGGGACAAATCGAAATTATAACAATTTTTGCTATGCAACATAGTAATTTTTATGAATGACCTTAAATTTCAAAAAATTAAATTTTTTCTCGTTCTTTCTGTTTTCACAACTATTTTCAGACTCTAATCATACAATATTTAATGTGAAAATAAATTAAAATGAGAAATAAAAATATTTTTTTACGAGCGTTGTTGGGATCGAACTGCAAACTTCACCGCGGCAATCGGACGCGCTAACCACTTACCCAAATAGGATTCTTCAGTGTAAAATTTTGGAACTTGTACATGTCAAACCATCGATTTCAAGAAAATTTCAGATAATATTAAATAATGACAATAAATAACTTTGATAACACAAAGAAACTTATCATTAATGTGCATAATATAAAAATAAAATAATTGAAGTAAGGTTTTGAATGTTTTGTAAACTTAAAAGCAAGACAAAGTGAAATTCCCGTAGAAACATAACCTCAATCAGACACGTGGGCGCCTTGATCTGCGCAGAAAGTACTAATGTTGTAGCAATTTTTACTATGTTGGATAGCAAACTTTCTTATGGCCTGTAGCAATTTTTGAATGTGGCACTTTTTACTATGTTTATAGTAATTTTTAATACGCTACAAAATAAAATTTGTACGCTACAAAATAAAATTTAAACGCTACAAAATAAAATTTATATTCTATTCTAATAAAAATTAAGAGCATATATTTTAAATTTTATTATATCACAGTTTTTGCTATGTGTATAGCAATTTTTCTTTTATTTCGTAATACTTTCTAATCAACAACTGTCATAAAAATTACAAGAAATTTTGTAATTATTCATACAATTATAATAAAAATGCAGCATAAAGTGTATTTGTCTCACCCTTCCTATACTTTATAGTAATTTTTATTAAAGTTATAATAAAATTTACTACAACATTTTTCTCAGTGTATGAACGTTCGGAATTTCAAACACATTTTTACGGCAACCTGTTAAGAGCCTGTGTCGCACACACCTTGTCACAAGGCCCACATAATTACTCAGTCGGGCGTACCTTATGTGTGCGCGCATCCTTACTGACAGCAATTCGGAGCACAGCCCAGTGTATTATGTTATGTTTATATAACCTTAAAATAGTTTTATTATTCTCTATACTGCTGCTCAATGGCCGCACTTTAATACTTTTTATTACTTATTACAATTAAATTGTTTTTACGTATCTATATTTCTTATTTAGTTACTATTATTGTTTCATAAGTTATTAAATGTTCAATCACATCTACTAATAAATAAGTAAATAAATAAACACACACACACATACACACACACACACACACACACATATATCAAAATTAAAAATACTTGTAATCATTTATATCGATAGTTCACCAACCATTGGCTAACCGTCGGTCAATATTTTTGTTATTCGTTGGCCCAGAAAATTAACCAACTGTTAGTAGATAGGCTATTTTGGTTGGGTAATTTTTTATTGGGGCTCGAAAGAATCTTTTTAAATAAAGAAATAAATGGCTGAATTAGACACGATGATCCGTGTGTGCAAGAGCGTTGGTGTGAGACCACATTTATCATCGTTTGCATGCAGGTCGCGCGGCCGAAATTGAAAGGACTCTGCGAATTTGAATCCGTCGGATCGCAATTCATTTATCGTCGGTTCGTCGACCGCGAGCATGCGCAACGATAATTATTATTTGCAAGTCCGCGGCCGGCAGAGAGCTCAGCACACGGATGCAGTCTTCTCTATATACACCACCCTCATTATTCGTTCGGCGCTGGCGCATGAAAACGATATATCGCCAATTACCGCGAGCTTGCAAACTCTCCGGCGTGTTGTATACGTGTAAGCGCGTGTGTGTGTGTGTGTGTGTGTGTGCGCATGCGCGTGTGTGTGTGTGTATGCCACCAGTAGCATAATCACCGACGCCGCTGTCGCACGATCTTATCGGGCTTTATGCCTACGCTCATTGCGGCCGCCGTCCAACTCTGATTGCGTGCGACTCGCCCCGTGCTGTATATATATGCAATGTCGCCGCTGCTACACTCCTACTATGCCACTGCCGTGCAACCCGAGAGTCGCCAGTGCCATTCTCAGTTGCTTTTCGTTTCCCTTATAACATAGCTCTATGGCTCCGTAGCTCCTTCTGTATCATGCTATAGCTGCTTCATTGCATCTGCTACAATCGCTCAATTCGCGATAAGGTTAATGGGAATTTCATTGTTTCGCGCGACGAAACGCGATTTTCGATTGTTCCCTTTCGAAGCCCGATCGCGTCAACGTGCTCTTTACTGGCGAGAAATTGTAGCGCAATCAATCAACGTTAATTATAGGTAATTCGCGATAAGTGTACTCTCGGCCGTTCATGCACGGAGAGAAATTTTAGAGTAAAAATTACCAAGGTGCCTTGGTAGCGCATGGATAGACTGTCAAAAGCCGTGATATTCCCAGGTTTCTAATACAATTTATAAGTTTCCCAGGAAAAACTACCATAACCACTTAAAAAAATACCAAATTATCTGAGTAAAAATTACCAGACAAACTTGTAAAAATTGAGATCTAGTCATTTTTACAAGGTTACCTAGGAATTTTTACTAAGAAAACTGATAAATTTTACCAAATAACCTGGTATTTGTCTACTCGCGCATGCGCACTGCGCATTATTGTGTTTCAGGAGATTGATACTAGTGGCGTGCGCGACGTTAAAATGAAAAATACACATATTTTCAGTAAGTAATAACGGCGATTCAAATGACTGTTCCTAATAGCTTCCGTGGCGCAGTCGGTAGAACATCGAACTCTCAACCCAAAGATCGTCGGATCAAATCCCGCTTCCGTAAAGTTTTTTTTCAGTTTAATGTTTTTTCATCCTTGTTTCTGTTTCTATTTCTATATTAAAATACTATATATCCATCAATATGGATAAAAAAAAATTAATTTTTTAAATTAAATTAACTAAAAAAGAATTTTACCAAGGCACTTTGGTAAAAAGTTTGAAATTATCAGTCTGTCCATCCATTACCATAGAAACTGGTAATTTTGCCTTGAATATTTGTAATTTTCACTACAAAATTTCTCTCCGTGTGCGAAATATTGCGTCAGTGTGATGTATATATTTCAATGTACATGCTAGCTGCTGTCAATAATAATAAAATCGTTTCCATTTTCAAAATAGATAAGAGTTTTTGAAGTGATATATTTTTGATGAAATTATGCTGATATGCGTGTAAAGTAAAAATCAGTGAACCGAAAAATATGTCCAAATATATTTTTCAAAATATATATGAAAAAAAATTCGGATAAAACATGTTAATCGGTTGGAATAACATTTGCCGAAACAATTTTTCTTTGAACGATATGCGCAGGTGCGATCGCACATGTAATACGTGACTCACCAGCTGGTGACTCATGATACTCGAAACACTGATAAAACTTATCTGGAGATAACACAAAGCTTGCCGAGGGTATTACCAGCTTTTCTACCATTTCAGTCACAAAACCGTTGTCAATCTACCAGTCGACAAATGAAAGAATAATGGTCTCATGAGCGGCAGGATATTATTCCGACGAATCCAGAGTAACTAGTTTTCTCCGGTTCTCATCACCCTCGGCCCTCGCAAGCGTGATATGTGTACGCGCGAGCGCCCGCGAGCATTTGAATTTTGCGAGCGCGAACCGGATATTGGCGCGAATAGTAATTTGTAGAAAGTTCAAGTTGAAGGCGAAACTGTGCTCCCGTTAATATTTCTTTTAATCTAAAATAGGTTCTGCCTATACCCGTATTAACGCAATATGGAATTAAACCATTTTTCTTCTTTTTTTCCTTCTAAATAAAAATTAGTATCCTTTACTATATAGTCATGCGGAGGTTTGGTTAGGAACACCGTCGCGTGTACACGCATGTCGGAGGTGCTCTCACAGAATTGCAAAAAAGCGAGTAAATTGAATAAAAAAATAGTTGTATACAGTCGAATGGATGTACTGATGTACAAATAGTAAGAGAACATCAAAGAGAAGAAAGAAAATTGGTAAAACCTAAAGCAGATACAGATATAAGAAAAAGCAGATTTGGAGGTTAGAAAGTCCTGGCAGCAGATCGGAAAGACAAAGAGAAAGAGCAAGAAAAAAGTGAAGAGAAAAACGTGGCAAAGGGTATAATGACGAGAGGACGTCCATCGAAATTTGCAAATGATAAGATAAAAGAGCCAGGTCAAATGACTCTGGATACGTCGATAAAAAAAGTCAGTTTCGATGAAGGGAAAGACAATTATAAAGAGTGGAAAGAGTTTAAATCCAAGTTACATGGCAACATAAAAAAGTTGAAACGAGAAATTATGGAAATTGAAAAAATAACGATTGAAAGAAAAGAAAAAGAGTTGGAAATCATGGAAAGAATAGAAAAATTGGAAAGCAGATTCGAAGAATGGAAAGGGAAAGACCGAGAGAAGGGGCGGCGTTGTCAGTCTGCAACATCGTGCGCATACAGTGAGAGAGACGCCATGACAGGTTCGCTGTGGAGTGTAAACAGCGCAGCAAGCGGAGACAACAAGAAGAGTGCGGTAAGCGGTGTAAGTGGGGTTAGCGGTATAAGTTTGTCAGAGCGTGTAATATGGAAAATGAAAAAGATGATGTATGTACAGGACAGAAAAGATAGGGTAGATAGGATAGTGATCAAAAGGGTAAATGCGAAAGAAGTACAAGATACAGAATTAGGTAGCTGGGTAGAAAAATTTATTAGTTTAAGACTGTGTGTGGTAAAGAAAAGGTGGAAGGATATAAAAGAAATCATGAATAAAGCAATGATAAAGAAAAAAATAAAAATAAAGAAATGGAAAATAGGGACAAAAAAGTGGTGGAATAAAGAGTGTTCGAAAAAAAAGAAAAGCAAAAAATATCTACTACAAATGGAGGAAGGGAATTCAAAACAAGGAATTGTATCAATGGGTCTGAAGTTTGCAGGTTGGAATGCAACGAAATAATTTTTTATAATTGATCAAAGTTATTAAACAATGGAAATTTTATCCAAACCTTCGTTTTAGTCCTATATTATACTATAAAACCCTAAATCTACACACAAAATTAATATTAATTAGTATAAACTTGAAGTAAAATGAATTATTTTTTTATTTCGTTACGCCCCAACGTTGCAAACTTCAGACCCATTTATATCATAAGGAAAGGAAAGAATGGAAAGAAATATGCAAACAAAGTGAAAAGGAGTCAAAGATAAGGCAAAAAGAGGAGCTAAACGAAATTAAAAACGAAAATCAGGTATGGAATTATATAAACAAATTTAGAAAAAAGAAAGAAAAAAAGGAAAATAATATTAAAAAAGGAGAATGGGTAGAGCACTTCAGATTACTACTAGATGGAACAGAGGAAAAAGTGTTAGGCTGTAAAAGAGCAGATAACCAAGTTAAAGGAGAGGAGGAGAAAATAACAGCAGATGAAATAAAAAGGACTTGGAATGTGGTAAAAAAAGGAAAAGCAGCAGGTTATGATGAAATCCCGAATGAGGTGTTCATGTACGGAAGCAAGAAACTTATAAATAAACTAATATGTGTGATTAGTAAGATCTGGGATGGAGAGGATATACCAGATGACTGGAAGACCGCCATAATTGTTCCGCTGTATACAAAGGGAGAAATAAATGATGCAAAATATTATCGTGGTATGTCATTACTCTCTACTGCGTATAAGATTTATACCGAAGTGATTAGAAATAGGTTGGAAAACGACGTAAGGAAACTGAAAATTCTCCCGGAAGGTCAAGCGGGTTTCAGAAGAGGTAGGTCAACTATCGATAATATTTATATTTTGAACCATATTATCCAGAGGGAAAAAAGTAGGAAAGAAAAACTATACTCGCTTTTCGTTGATTTAAAAGCAGCATTTGATACTGTGGTAAGAGAAAAGTTATGGAAAATTATGGAAAAAAGGGCATAAGCAAATATACAATTGAAAAAATAAAAGGCTGCTACGAAGAGACAAAAGCTAGAGTGAGAACAAGTGGAGAATTATCAAGAGAATTCTGGGTAAGTAAAGAAGTCAACCTTTATTCTGAGTCCCCTGCTCTTCTGTGTGTGTGTGTGTGTGTGTGTGTGTGTGTGTGTGTGTGTGTGTGTGTGTGTGTGTGTGTGTGTGTGTGTGTGTGTGTGTGTGTGTGTGTGTGTGTGTGTGTGTGTGTGTGTGTGTGTGTGTGTGTGTGTGTGTGTGTGTGACCTTGAAGAAGAATTAAAAAGAAAAAAGAAATATAGGAGGAATAAAGGTGGACCAAGTATGTATATGGAGTTTGGCGTATGCAGACAATATCGTGTTGGTAGCTAGGAACAAAGAGGCACTAGAGGATATGATGGATACGATGAGAAAATTTTTTAAAATAAGAAAACTAATTTTAAGCACAGAAAAAACAAAAGTAACGGTATCTAATAAACAGGGTAATAGTAAAATGGAAAAATAGAAATGGGAAGGTAATATGATTGCGGAAGTTAAGATTTTCAAATATTTAGGATTTATGTTTAGCAGGGATTGTAGTTATAAAGAGCATATAAAAGAATTTAAAAAGAAAGGTATAGCGGTAGCAAGAATAGTATGGGGAAAGATGTTGCAAAAAAGATTTTAGGAGGAGAAAATTACTATTTAACTACTTGGTGAAAAGCGTGATGGAATATGGTGTTGAAATCTGGGGGTGGGAAGAAAAAAAAAAGAACTAGAGAAACTGCAAACAGATTATTTCAGATCGGTGTTGGGATTGCATATCAGTACACCAAGATACGTAATATATACAGAAACAGGAAAATAATATTAAAAAAGGAGAATGGGTAGAGCACTTCAGATTACTACTAGATGGAACAGAGGAAAAAGTGTTAGGCTGTAAAAGAGCAGATAACCAAGTTAAAGGAGAGGAGGAGAAAATAACAGCAGATGAAATAAAAAGGACTTGGAATGTGGTAAAAAAAGGAAAAGCAGCAGGTTATGATGAAATCCCGAATGAGGTGTTCATGTACGGAAGCAAGAAACTTATAAATAAACTAATATGTGTGATTAGTAAGATCTGGGATGGAGAGGATATACCAGATGACTGGAAGACCGCCATAATTGTTCCGCTGTATACAAAGGGAGAAATAAATGATGCAAAATATTATCGTGGTATGTCATTACTCTCTACTGCGTATAAGATTTATACCGAAGTGATTAGAAATAGGTTGGAAAACGACGTAAGGAAACTGAAAATTCTCCCGGAAGGTCAAGCGGGTTTCAGAAGAGGTAGGTCAACTATCGATAATATTTATATTTTGAACCATATTATCCAGAGGGAAAAAAGTAGGAAAGAAAAACTATACTCGCTTTTCGTTGATTTAAAAGCAGCATTTGATACTGTGGTAAGAGAAAAGTTATGGAAAATTATGGAAAAAAGGGCATAAGCAAATATACAATTGAAAAAATAAAAGGCTGCTACGAAGAGACAAAAGCTAGAGTGAGAACAAGTGGAGAATTATCAAGAGAATTCTGGGTAAGTAAAGAAGTCAACCTTTATTCTGAGTCCCCTGCTCTTCTGTGTGTGTGTGTGTGTGTGTGTGTGTGTGTGTGTGTGTGTGTGTGTGTGTGTGTGTGTGTGTGTGTGTGTGTGTGTGTGTGTGTGTGTGTGTGTGTGTGTGTGTGTGTGTGTGTGTGTGTGTGTGTGTGTGTGTGTGTGTGTGTGTGTGTGTGTGTGTGACCTTGAAGAAGAATTAAAAAGAAAAAAGAAATATAGGAGGAATAAAGGTGGACCAAGTATGTATATGGAGTTTGGCGTATGCAGACAATATCGTGTTGGTAGCTAGGAACAAAGAGGCACTAGAGGATATGATGGATACGATGAGAAAATTTTTTAAAATAAGAAAACTAATTTTAAGCACAGAAAAAACAAAAGTAACGGTATCTAATAAACAGGGTAATAGTAAAATGGAAAAATAGAAATGGGAAGGTAATATGATTGCGGAAGTTAAGATTTTCAAATATTTAGGATTTATGTTTAGCAGGGATTGTAGTTATAAAGAGCATATAAAAGAATTTAAAAAGAAAGGTATAGCGGTAGCAAGAATAGTATGGGGAAAGATGTTGCAAAAAAGATTTTAGGAGGAGAAAATTACTATTTAACTACTTGGTGAAAAGCGTGATGGAATATGGTGTTGAAATCTGGGGGTGGGAAGAAAAAAAAAAGAACTAGAGAAACTGCAAACAGATTATTTCAGATCGGTGTTGGGATTGCATATCAGTACACCAAGATACGTAATATATACAGAAACAGGAACAGATAAACTGGGGATCCATTGGGGCGGCAGAATACTAAAGTTTGAAGAAAAAATCAAGGAAATGAATAGCGATAGATTAGTTAGGATATGCTGGGAAGAAAAGTGTAAGGAGGAAAAAGGGGACCTATATAGCTTAGAAAAAGAAAAATACTGTAATAAATTAGGATATAGTGAAATAGCTGTGGAAATAGAGAAGAGCTTAGTTAAAAAGATACAGAGGTGATGGTAAAGAGAAATAAGGATATAGAAAAGCAAATTATCCTTAACAAAATTGCGGAATCCAGATATAATAGAAGGTACAAAGAGATTGTAGGATTAGAAATACCGGAATATCTGAAAGGACAGAATAAGGTGAAAAACATAGGAATCTTAGCTAGGCTAAGATGTGGAAACATCGAAAAGGTAAACAGGTATTGGCTTGAAAATAAGGAAAGGATGTGTGAATTGTGAGGAAGAGATTGGAGTTCCTTCAATCATATGATTGAGGAGTGTGAGGTAACCCGAGAGTGGAAGATAGATTTACCAGGTCAAAAATATAATAGGATAAAAGAAATTTTAGATGAAAATGGGAATGAGAGGTAATACAATTTTTTGGGAAATTGAAAGAAGAAATTAGTAAAAAAAGCATTGAAACAAAAGTAGGTAAAAGAAAAATGGGTCAAAAATTGTAAAATATTGTATGAGAGCGAAACGTTTTGTAAACTAATGTAAACTAATGTAATGTAATTAATCGCTGTGATACTGTAAGGTAAATGGGTAAATTGATGTAAGTGAGATGTAAGACCAAAGCCATTTCTGGGCCATGTAAGGCTGAAATTAAATAAATACTACTATACTATATATAAGTTATGCTGATCAAATAAATAATCAATTAATTTAAAAAACTGCTGCCAATTCATTGACACGAAGCTTCCTCAAACTTAATTTACTGATTCCCTTAATTAATTTTTAATTCCAATATTTAAAATTTGATACTTTATTTTGTACGGTGAGACTATGTTAAATGGTTTCTGAATTTTTATTTTTACTCTTTTTATTTTTTATCATTAAAAAGTAATTATTATTATACAATTTTATATTTTACAAAAAAATTCATTGCCCACAAAAAACACAAAAAAACGATCATCATGACCAGATATTCGAGATTAAAAATTTTTTTTAATGTTTTTTAATACTGATATCTCAAAGAATATTTGATCAATTTGAAATTTTAACCAATTATTACAATTATTTATTACAATATTTAGTTAAATTTTCAAGAGATTGTCTTTATTTCTTTTGATAAAAAAGTTATTTAAAAAAAAAACTTGCGTTTTCATTAAAAAATGTTTGGCATCGATAACGGAAACCACCACAATGCTAGCAGCGATCGGTACATTTTTATTCATGAATTGTGAAATTTGTCTATTGGAATACATTCTTGATATCGAAAATTTTTAAACAAAATTTTTAACCTGAAATATCTTTGGTCATAATGTACAGATTTTTTTGGGCAACGAACTCGATTTGACGATATATAAAAGCTACATCTGTTCCAAATTTCAAGACGATTGGATAATTTTTACTCTTGTTATCGCCCGACAACGAAAACGCCAATTTTTTCTAAAAAACAAATGAAGATAGTCTCTTGAAATTTTAACCAAATATAGTCTTCAATGAGTTTAATAAGTGGTTAAAATTTTAAGTCGATAAATCAAGTATTCTCTAAGAAAACGCAATTCGAAAATTAAAAAAAAATTTTAACCTCTAATATCTTTTTTGGTATGGACCGATTTTTTTGGGTAATAAACTCGATCTGAAGGTGTATAAAAGCTACATCTGTGTCATATTTCATGACGATTGGATGATCTTTACTCTTGTTATCGTGTGATAACGAAAACGCAAATTTTTTCTAAAATAATTTTTCTCTAAAAAACAAATGAAGATAATCTCTTTGAATTTTAACCAAATATAGTCTTCAATGAGTGTAATAAGTGGTTAAAATTTCAAATCGATAAATAAAATATTTTTTGAGAAATTAATTTATTAAATATAAAAACGTTTTTCTTAATATAACAAATGACAGAGTGAAAGATAATTTAACTATTAAAAAAAAAAATAAATAAATAAGAAAATATAAATAAAAAGAAAAGAAAAAAAAAGTTCATTATATTATGCGATAAATGCTGTACGATATAAAAAAATAAAAAATACTAAAAATTCAAAATCGTTTTTTGGTTATAAAAAAAACAAATCAATAAAAACTCAAATCCATCAGGGTACCGAGTTTTTTTTTCGCGAGACGAAGAGAATAGTCTTTGTCCGACGAAAATCGGTCGATTCGTTTCCGAGATATAAAGAGCTTACACACACACACACACACACACACACACACACGTACGCACGCACGCACGCACGCACACATCCACGAAAAAAAGTTTCTTAAAATCAACAAATATCGACATATATCGCCTTAAAACATCTTTTTGAACATTTTTTGCTCGAAAATTTTTTCACCGTTACAAAGCTTCCTCTATGAGGAAGCAAAAAATCATTTTATACGATTAAATTAAAATATCGAAATAAAAGAAATTATCACTTTTATTTAACATATCTGTATGTACCTGATAATCGCTTCACTTCTATCAAGGTTTCATATTTAGGCAACTTTCATAGAAGATTAATTCGATACAAATGAAAATTGCAGAAACCATTGAGGTATTGTTCAATAGGTACGAAAACTACTGTAGAAAATTATCCTGTACCTTTATTGATGTTTGATCTATAACAATTTCTCAGTACATTTATTTGGATCTATTTAATAGAAAGTCCCCTGGTAGAAAATAAACCAACTCGGATGGCTTATCTACTAACTGTTGGCCAATAATTTAGGCCAACGAATAAGAAAAATATTGATCAACGGTTAACCAACGGTTGGTGGACTATCAATCAATAATAAAACATTGAGTAACTCATAAAACAATAATAGAAATTAATAAGAAATATAGATATGTAAAAAGATTTTGATACATAAACAATAATAAAAATTATTGTAATGCATTAAAAAAATATTTGAATGAAGTTGGGAGTAAATTTATTTGAAGGTTAAGTAGACAGCGTAGCACGTGGGCTATGCTCTGAAATTACTGTCCGCATCCCGCTTTCCGCAAGACAAGCACACATGCACATAAATACACACATATTACATACACACGAGTGCGATCGCAGGTTCATGTGTTATGTATAGGTAAAAGTATTTAACTGCGCAGACTCATATGAGTCACGTGACGGGATTGCCGGGATCGCGTGGTTTTGCTTCACTGTAAAGGTCAGATGGTAACGGAGCACCGTGTAGAAAACGGAGCAATACGAGTACGAAGAATTTATGTAGGATACTTTCAAATTTTAAATGTAGAATACCTTTTATGTAGGATTCTTTCAAATTTTAAATATAGGATACTTTTAAATTTAAAAAAATGTAAGTATCCACCTGTACATGTCCTGACTTACGTCAAAAAGTCACGCACACTACACATTAACACGCCCTAACCTCAATTTGAACAAACAAAACTATACCCGTTACCGATTTAACCATATTTATCTGAAGAAAAATACTATTAATATGTGGGTTTTGATTATTCTATGAATAATACAAATTTTGAGAGTTTTATTTAAATAATAAGTTATGTAAATGATTTTTATTTAAGATTTTTAATATTAAGCATTCATTGACCAAGCGCAAGGGTGATTCCGTGACGAAATAAGCGGTATTTATCGCTAACTGTTGGTTAAACGGTTGGCTAAATCCTTGCGATTTGGCGAACGGATGGCGTACGGTTGGTTACAATTTCTACCAGGGTCAAATCAAATTAATTACACCCTGGTAGAAATCGTCCATTTTTATCCCATTTGTGAAACGATTTTTCTCCCATTTTCTAGCCATTTTCTAGTGATTTCGGTCAACTCGCCATTAAATGGATAGAAAATGGGATAAAAATCGTTTCACAAATTGGCGAGAAATGGACGATTTCCAGGGGCTTTATCGAGATAAATAAAATTTAAGTGCTGCTTTCATTTCTGGTCAATCAGCGAGCTGTAAATTTTTGAATAGGCAATCAAATTTCTCAACACCTCGAAAATTTCGCCTTGCAAGATAAAGCCCCTGCAGGGCATGTTTTATTCCAGTAATACTTGATAACGTAATAATGCGTCAGTCTTCGTCATCGCATATCGACAATTCGATTTTTTCAATGAAACTGATGTTTTGACTTTTTTTAAATACGTAGTAAATAAGACTAAATCTTATTTAAATATTAAAATATGAATTTAATTAAAGTACGTAACTTTTTCTATAAATTATTTTATCAATTCAGTTATATTTATTGTAGATAGCTCACTCTTGAATACTGATAAAAGAATTTTATAGCTATATCGAAAATTTGTACCCCAAGGAAATGAAGCATTCAGAATAATTTTTTATTAAAAAATGACAGGTTTTACAACCAAGTCAAAATATTCTTTCATGCGTTTTCTCTAAGAATCTACTCCAGAGTTATTCCGTCTAGTAGAATTACCGATAAAACTCTGACACATGAAAAAGGAGGAAAAAGAGCGGATCAGTTTGAGAAAAAGGAATACTTTCAACGTTTCCATTAACAGAATAATTTTCCTCGTCCGTGATAATTCCACGCAGCGGGTGTATACGCGCGACTGCATTTGAATTTCTCGAATGTAAGCCGTGTAAATGGATGGATCGAAGGAAATGGTAATTCCGTAGAAAGTTCAAGTTGAAGGCAAAGCCGTGAATTATCGTCGGCGGGATTTTTGGGGACAGAAACCTGCACGCGCGCCTCTTTCTCGCATTCATGGAGCGACTCGCCATTGGTATACACACTCGTATAAAAGAGAAGGAGAAAAAGATTCGAGACTTATGGGATTTCTCGTCGCGGCGCGTCGTCGTCTTCCTCGTCGTCTTCGTCGCGAGCTCTCTTACACTCTCGAGGAGTGCATTGACCTATGGGCAACGTCAGCGCGAAGAAAGCTTGTCCTTCCACTTTGGTGAGATCGAGATTGAACGCGCGTTTATTTCGTGAGCGCCTCTCTCTCTCTCTCTTTCTCTCTTGGCTGCGGTCGGCGCTCTTCTTCTTTTTGCGCCCCCACGCGTGTGCACGTTTGACATGCGCTCTATACCTACTCCCCGAGTCCCTTCGAGCTGTACGTCCCTTCTGGGAGTTGTCTTCTTGAAATTCTCATTCGAACTCTTTGGATGACGCGATGGCCGCCGCTCTCCGGTTAGATAAGCTGCTAAAGCTTCTTGCAGGAAAGACGCTGACTTAAAATGTACGAACTTCTTTCAGCGTAATTGATAGTTTCAACTTGCACGAGGATCTGCGTTGTTACCTATGCCAAGTGTTACTTTAAAAGTTCACAGAGACATTTATATTTTAAACAATGTAGCTAGCAAGTCCGTTCAGACTGAAGGTTCTTAAGTGAAACCGCGATTTCTCTATGTAAAGTACACTCACCGTTAATCTTCAACATAAATTTTAGACTTGCGTTTGTACAATTCTTTTATCACAAAAAGAAGTAATCACTCCATGGAGAATGACCTGTTCTATTAGAATTACATAATTTACTATTTTTATTAAAAATAAAAGTTTCAAAACAATTTTTAATTTTTGTTAGCTTTTCTATAAGCATTGATACCTAATATTTTAAACGAATTATTCTACGAAATTCAATATATTTTTTTATTACCAATATTCGTTTAAATATGACATATTTATTCGCTCACCCTTGCATTGAGTAATTAAAGGATTCGTGGAATTCACGTATCGAATGTTGATTCTGATATATAAGATTATGTATATGGACAATAATTCTCAATTAAAAGTAAATGAAATGTACAAAAGAATTTTAATGTTCGCTAAAATTAAAATAAGATAATGCTATCTTTATTGCGAGAATCCACTTGATCAAGTTTTGAAACGATAAACACGTCTTAATTGGACACGCAATTTAGAATTATCGGTATATAGCGGCATGAAGATAGCTTATAATGACTCACGAATAGATTGCAGCAGTTAAACACAAATAACGAGTTGATTATTGCGGCGACTTTTCTGATCCCGTCGTGATTCCCAAGTTTCTAACAATTCCACTTTAAGCAAGTTCCGTATAATTTCCTTTTATACATATATACGCACGTACCCTTCCAATCCAGCCAATCTGAATACGAATTAAAAAAAGAATACATTGGGGCTACGAAAGTTTCAACTGTTCGTCTCTTGCGAGTGCGTCCCGGCAAATTCGAATGCAAATTTTTCGTTATCAGCCGCCGTCGCATGTGCGCATTTCCCCTAGCGACGTGCGCGCTCAAACACACGTGCGGGCGCATGCACACGGTGCAATGTCGGTCGGACGAGCGAAAATTCCCTTAACAGCGGGTGGGGGAAATTAACCGCGTAAGAAAAGGACGGTGCGCCGGTGCTCTATCGCTCGTGCGAGGATGACAAGCTAATTTGCAATTAAATTTTACATTATGCTCGATCAATTCCAGCCTGTTTTGAGCATAATTGCCGTAAGCTCTTTGCCTCTTGCGCGTTTAATTGCACCTTTCAAGTTTTCCCTCTGACTCTCCTGTCTCTGATGTGTTCCTCTGTCCCTCAGTGGCATTGGCTTGCGCGAACAAATTGCAACCATGGGGATAATTTTCAGCCGCGATCGAGGACATCTGCAGTACACACATACAGTATGATGAATTACGTAATTGCACGAGTATTTACGCGTCAATTTGCTCTCGTATTCCGACATGATCAGAATGGATGGAAACAATTTTGCAGGAAATTATTGTTTGATTGATTAATTTTTACAATGATGTCGACAATGCTCGGTGGTCGCAATATCGCAAGCGCAAAAACATTGTCGTCTTTTACACATTACATTGTTCTGTTATATGGAAACAATAATTAGTTACGGCAACCAATCAATTTGTTAAAAACGTCCTCATTAATCAGCTCAGTTGGACAAAGAAATATAAAATAATTACCTCAACTTCTTATTTGTCATAATAATTACATACAAGTTATTTTATTAGTAACCATAACCAATTATTTTTTACGTGTATGCATTGTTACAATTCAATAAGACTAAAAGTCCAATTATATCTCGTACATATTTCTTGAGTATAAGCGAAGAGCTCGAAGGACGAGCGTAATAGCGCCAAATCGAAAATAGATAGCAAGTGACGACTGGTTAAGCGCTCGATAATAATCAAATCAGCCGTAAAATTCTCTCTCTCTCTCTCTCGAAAATGAAAATAAGAAAGAATTGCCGAGCCGCGCGCAGCATCTTTACAGGTAAATTGCGCTCTCTGGCGCTGCTCTGCTTATACAATTCAGCGACGCCTACAGGAGGAAACGGACAAAGGAAATGAGGCATTCCGAGTGGAGGCCGGGGAAGAAAAGCGGGCGCCCGCGGGGGGAGAAAGAAGGAAGCGAGCGCCGGATAATGGAATTCCTCGAGCTCTCTGCCGATGGCCCCCGTGTACGCCCGCGCGCGCGCGAATCGCGCAGGCGAGTAAGATGAAAATCCCCTCTCCGCTGCTTCAATTAGTCAACGGTATTGAAGAATCGATCGGTTCACCTGCGCGGGCGCGCTCTACTACTATACGTTATACACGGGCGAACGACGTTTCCGCGAGTGCTGCCCTATATACGCGAGAGCGCGCGCAGGATGTACGTTATATATGTACATAGACGCTCGAAAAATTACTCATTAGCCTTGTAATTATCGCGTCCCTGGAGAATCCTCTCTTTCCCCGTCGCACGCGCCGTCCGTCTCGATATTTTTCTCCCTAACTTTTTTCCTTTTTATCCATCATTTTTCTCCCCCTTCCGCGCCTCGGACGATCGGGGGAGATAATAAACGCTTTGCGCGTAATATCGATTATCCGGTGCGGACGAGATGAGAAGAAAGAGAGAGAGAGAGAGAGAGAGAGAGAGAGAGAGAGAGAGAGAGAGAGAGAGAGAGAGAGAGAGAGAGAGAGAGAGAGAGAGAGAGAGAGAGAGAACGACAGAAATGCAGGGATAAAGACGAAAAGAAAAAGAAATTAATGCGGTTGATTAAAAATTTAATAACTTTTCGCGGGGTTGTGTGCGGTGCATGGGCGGCTGGCTTGGCGCAGCGGTGCCGCAGCATCTTTCGATCTCGGCGTGCAAAAAAGCACAGAAGAGAGGGAGAGAGACAACTGCGACAGCAACGTTGTAGATCGGACCAAGTGTATATGGAACACACTGGGGAGATGTATATATACGTATAGGCCAGGCTGAACGACGAAATTACTGGGTAAAGGAGAAAAGAGAGAAAGGGAATGGTACGAGTATAGCCCGCACCGAACTTTGTCAGCACAGCGAGAGAGTGTGTGTGGTGCGGGTCGCGCGCTCTGAAGAGTCCTAATTAGCCAAACTATCCGTGCACCGTAGACAATCAGCCGAGTACCGTTTCTCTCGCGTATGTCCTCGTATGATCACTCTTTCACGGAGTCGCCGCCGGTTTGACATTTTTCATATTGAAGCGATGGTTCTATTAACCGCTCGGATGGATCGAAATGTATTTCTGGAATTTGTGCTTGGACGAGTTCTTTCTGGAAAGGGCTATTCGAAAAGATGAAATTTTTATGTTTGAATGACTTTCATTTAGCTTTACTCTGCTGTCATTTCCATAATTGTGTGTGTGTGTGTGTGTGTGTGTGTGTGTGTGTGTGTGTGTGTGTGTGTGTGTGTGTGTGTGTGTGTGTGTGTGTGTGTGTGTGTGTGTGTGTGTGTGTGTGTGTATATAAAGCTTATAGATTGCTTATAATAAGATGCTGGTTTTACATTTACACTTTTATGTGAGAATAAATGCTAAATATGTAAAACATTTCTATGGCTATATTTATGTAAGCTTGTTTACTTCTTTAGAAATATTCACTCTTTTTCTAATTGGATAAGAATTAGAAATTAGAAAAAGATAATTAATTATTTCAATTTTTTTGGAAATTTCAATTTTAAATAATGTTAGTTTTTTTGTATTTATTTTCTTAAAATAGAAAAGTAAGTTGATGCCATTTAATCAATTTATAAAACATTTGAAGCAGGTTTTGTATCGTTTATAGATGAGAAATTATTTTTATATATCTACACGGAGAGAAATTTTAGAGTAAAAATTACCAAGGTGCCTTGGTAGTGCATGGATAGACTGTCAAAAGCCGTGATATTCCCAGGTTTCTAATACAATTTATAAGTTTCCCAGGAAAAACTACCATAACCACTTAAAAAAAATACCAAATTATCGGAATAAAAATTACCAGACACACTGCTAAAAATTGAGATCTAGTCATTTGTACAGGGTAACCTAAGAATTTTTACTAAGAAAACTGATAAATTTTGCCAAGTAACCTGGTATTTGTGTATTCGCGCATGCGCACTGCGCATTATTGTGTTTCAGAAGATTGATACTAGAGGCGTGCGCGACGTTAAAATGAAAACAATACACATATTTTGAGTAAGTAATAACGGCGATTCAAATGACTGTTGGTAACAGCAAAAAATTTTTTTTCAGTTTAATGTTTTTTCATCCTTGTTTCTGTTTCTATTTCTATATTAAAATACTATATATCCATTAATATAGATAAAAAAAGTTAATTTTTTTAATTTAAATTAACTAAAAAAAAATTTTACCAAGGCACTTTGGTAAAAAGTTTGAAATTGTCAGTCTGTCCATCCATTACCATAGAAACTGGTAATTTTGCCTCGAATATTTGTAATTTTCACTACAAAATTTCTCTCCGTGTACAGAATACGGATCAATACATAAACAAATCAAACTGTACTCACCTGCAAGAGATAATTATATTTGAGACCCATATTATCAAACTTTGCTCGATATTAGTTCGATAATTTCACATGAATATTTCCCTGGTAGAAATTTGTTTATCTGAAATGGCCACAATCTCAATAAATAGGTAGGAAAAATGGCTAGTTAATAGGCCCCGGTGAAACGCTTTTTCTCCCATTATTCGCACATTTAATAGATTGGACATAACCTCCAAATTTTCGTTTTAAGTTTACTTAAAGAATTGACGTTAAATTGGACAGTATTCAACTGTAACTGATAGATTACTAAAATATAAACAATATGAGCAGACAGAAAAACCATTTACAGCAGTCCTTTTGAAGATATTACGTAGAATGCATTTATTGCCATTAGATTCTGTCTCTCACTCCTTGTCATAACAACAGGCCTTCTACTAGCCATTTCCAGACTAAAAAACTGATCAGTTTTAATACCTTTAAAATACTCAAGAACAAGCTTGTGCTTGTCTTCGCAAAACTCATTCTATTTTTCAATCTATTAAATGTTCGAATAATAGGGAAAAAGGCGTTTCACCGGGAGCTAGAAACCGGACAAGGAAAATTCCCATTTTATAGCAAGTTTCTAATATAAATAGCCAGTTATTAGTTAGAAAATGTTTTGGATTTCTACCAGGGTTAAAATGAATTTATTTAAATGGATCAAAATTTTTCATATATTAAAAAATTTAGGTTTTGATTTATAAAAAATCTTAAAATTTTAAATACTTGGATATTAAAAAAAAATTGTGTTTCTTCAAAATAAGACTTAAAATTAATAAAATAATGATACATTGCCCAACAAGATTAAATTACTTAATGTAAATTTAATTTATGAAAAGGCTATATATTGTTACATATGTGCGAGAAATAAATGAAGTGAAGTGAAAAAATATTCGTGACAATGTATAATTTACATTTACATGATATTTTACGAAAATATTTGTATTTATTTAAATATAATTTGATGACCAATGTTATTAAACGTAACCGGACTTTCAATTCTCGCTAGAGCAATATAATACTGCTATTCAGTCTATATCACTCAAATACAATGGAAATATTTTGGTCGGTTTACATTCATTAAAAACAAACTAATACCCTGGTGGAAATTGAAATCATTTTTTAGGTAGTAAATGGCTAGTTTGAACCAAGATGGCAAAAAAATGGACTCCAGTTTTCTACCATAAGTGTAACGATTTTTTTAACCTATTTTTCACATTTATTTGTTGCAGAAATGGTCAAATGTTGTACTGTCTATTAATTTGGCATTTTAATACTAGTTAAAATAGCTAGCCGACAAAGCCATTAAAAATCTAGTAACAAGCGATTTGTTATGGCGATGAGTGAGAGAAATGGAGTCACGTGGCAAAATAACGATTTTGGTTTATATCTTATAGAATAAAGCTGTAAATAGTACAAAGACTACTAAATTTTGTTTATATCCCGGTAAACTATCTCTTAAGAGTATAAGTTTTACAATATTAAATTGTTATAAAATTTTAATGTGAAGATTTTTGAGTTAGGACCATTCCATAAAATGGGAGAAGTTGATGGAAAAAAAGCGTTACACTTGTGTCTAATAACTAGCCATTTCCAAATTCTACCAGGGTATTAAATCTCATAAACTTTGATTTCGCAATCCTTTGTGATTTAATCCTCAGAATTTGCTTTCTCGTCAACATTTACGAAACTAACAAAAATAAAAAATACAAGAGCGAGTTCCATAGACAACGTACTCTATACCTCCCGCATCTGTGGCTCGGTGTACCCAGCTTTTTCAAGACGCAAAAGCACTTTTTACGAGCGCGCAGCCAGCGAAGGCCAATCTTTTTTCGTTCTCACCTCTGAGGCTCACGCACGCGATCGAAAAGAATAAAAGTCGTTCCTTCGCCGCCCGGCAGCATAGGAGAATCAGATTAAATTGCGCAAGAGGCCGCGCAACGCGCGCGCTACACTACTAACGGTTGCATAACACACTCCGCTGCCACGATTCAATGACAGTTAATTTAATGTCGAACGCTCTAATCTCCAGACCGCGCACGTGTCGTTCCTAGTAGATATATCTGCGCGCGCATGTAATACGTGTATGTGCGCACGCTCGCAGATGACTACAGCAGCGCTGTGTCGGCAAACAAAGGACTTTCAGCGATTTACCGCGCAGGGTAAAAAGGCGTCGGCGGTGCACCGGCTGTCGGGGAAAAAGGGATTAAATGAAGTGTGTGTGGGCTCGCTTCGGCCTGGACCTTTCCCTATCTTTTCGCAGCTCGCTGCGGACGAATGGCTCTCGCTTCGGGAAATAATGAGAATGTTATCGCCGGCAAAAGTGCAGTGACAGTAGTTCAACAGAGATTTACTGTGGCTTCTTGTTACTTGTAATAACTTGTAAGCAGATCACACGGATAATCTTTGCTAGAGGTTTACCTTGTTTTACGTAAAAAGTCTTACTTCACTTTATCGAGTGCGTACGGTCTTATAAAAAAACGTTGCTCTATACTTCGATACGCGGAATCCCTTACAGAGTACTGCTGCTTTGTCAAGTGTGACAATAACGTTACGAGAGGAGAGATCTAATTTAACTTTGCAGTATATACGTAGCATGACTCAGTGGCTCGGAATTTCAGAAAAATATTTTCTTACATCTTACATATCACGCCGGACGTATATATATGGACGCTACTACGGGAAGCTTAATCTAAATATACGATATACGAGAGATAGCGAACAGCAAAACAAGGAAGAAAGGGAAGACTATATCTGCGCGGCGGCAATATAATTCCGGCTCTAAGCGATGGAAATACCCGCACGAAATGGTCGGGAATGTTTTCGGGATTCTCCCTAAAGGCGTTCCAGTTTTATATAGTAGTATACTGATGCACCAGTTAAAGGGGATATGTGCGAAGATCCCGCGCGAAATTACGCCCCGCGGCATCGTGTGCGTAAACACCCGATTGCGCTTCATTTGCCTAATTCATGCAGGAGCAAAATTCCAGCTACCGTGTGAGCGTGTATATATATTTTTAAAACGAAAATCGGCTGCTATTTTTTTTCTCCGCGGAACTGGAACGCGAACGTTCGCTTTTCATGCTGACTAAGCGAAGGCACGCGTGGTGCACGCGAGTAGCGGCGCCGCGCGTGGGAGACGGAAGAGAGGGAGGGAAAAAAGGATATTATTCGACCGATATAGCGGCTGGCGCTCGATAAAAATTGATTCCCACTTGTCGCGTCGGATGTTTTTCACTCACAGGTCATTAGCGTTACAGTTGCCAGTGTATATGTATGTGTCACGCGCGCACGAGCGAGCGCACGACGGAGCATTGTACCGAAATCGATTGGGACGTAGTCGCGCGACGTCGACGACGACGGTGGTGGTGGCGGCAGCTTTCACGTTGTCATGTGAAACGCGGCGCGCGCCACTGTATTTCCGTGAGCGTAGCCCACCTGGCAACAACATGCAGAATGGACGGAAAGAGGACGCCTCATTAAAAACCAGCTCAATGACAGTTCTCTCTTTTTCGGTGTGTTTTTTTCTTCCTCTCCGGCTCCGTCGCCCGTATACACGCTCTTCTCTCGGCATTCATCCGCTGCCGGCGCGCATGTTTTTCTTCCAGTAGTTTCGAAAAGGCGCTATATAGGGGAGAAGAGCCCCGCCGACGTCGTCGCGGGAGCTATTTACTATGAAGCGTTTTCGAAGAGACGCGTCGTTTATATACGCGCCATAGTGGGTAATCTTGGTTTGCTAAAACGTAATGACGTCGAGCTGTGTGCGAGGGCGCGCGCAAGTTGGTATATATACGGCTTGATCGGTATACTCAAAAGCGCTTGATGGGCATTCTTCGAGAGCAATGAAATACTCTTGCGTCATTATACTGTCACGTCGATTTGCGAAAACTATTTGTCTTTTGATTTGACGAGCCGCGATCGATCGAAAGGAACTTTCACGTGTCGATTTAACCGGGGTAGCGTTGTTATGAAATGATGCGCGTATTTTCCATTGTGTTGAGTATAACAAGTTAAGCGAGTTTTAATAAGAGAGGTGGGTATGTAAGAATACAATATCTCATTCAGAAACGCTGAGTGGAAGAAATAGAGCGGACCTAGTATTGAAATTCGTCAACAATTTTAACGTGGCGTTAACTTATTGTTTCACGGAAATACGTGCGCGCAGCATTTTTAACAACGAATATTTTTACTACAAGATCTTTTTTGCTGTCATTAGTATTTATATATGTAGGATTTGAAAATAGGAGCCCGTGATCGTAGGAGGTGTTATCGACCTAAAGCATGCAACCTTTCGTGTTTACCCTCTGGCTTTCACAAATAGAAAAAAAAAAACCTCGGCTAATTCATTGGCACGTAATTTCCTGTCCCTTAATTTTTCGACTTGACGTGTCATTTACATAAATTCTCGGAGATCTTATAATGTTGCTACTTATTCTTATTTTTGTTTATGTTTGTACTTCATTGATAATACTATTATGATAACTTATATCTCTTGCTTATGATGTCTTAGAAGAGAAGAGTAAATTTTTCGTCTAAAGTAAATTTTTCTGTCCAGATTTAAATTAGGTATATCTAAAATAAACACAATCTGTTTAATACATATTAATTACTGTAATTATTGGAAATGAAAATTTTCATAAACAACACGAAACTACTTGAATTAAAAAACTTGCCTCACCGGGAAACACGATTGCAATTCTAGGTGGGAGAAATCGACGGGCGCCTTGATGCATATAGCGCGTGCGCGAAATGAATTTTCTCCGCGAGATCATAATCTCTCAGAAAAAGAAAAAAAAAAGCGAGGGCAAAACACGGAGAACGAGTGAGAAAAATAGAGAGAAAAGTAGGAAGCGAGCGGAATGGAAAACCGCCCCAGAACCGCGGGCAGGGAACGTATAGGGCCATTTTCATTTTCACGGCCCGGCGTTTAGCCTCAAGAGAGCGCGACTTGCTGCTCTCCGCGCGTTCTACTTTCGCCGAGATTCCGCGCGACGAATCGCTCGGTACGTATTATAATAGTAGATATATATATACCCGTACACGCGCGCGCCTGTCCTCGTCGTTTTCTGCGCCTCCCGCATACCAGAGAGGCTCGGCGACGAGGACGACAGCACCGGGATTTTCGGCGCCGCTCGTACGTGTGACCGAGCCCTGCAACGATTCTCTCGATTCCGCCGACGTTTCGTCTTGCTTTCTAGCGTGCCACTTTTTCCCCGAAATTCCACGGGAATCACGTTTTTCCAGATCCGTTAAACTAGATTGGCCACTGACGCGCACGCGCCCCACCGCGCCTATATACCTTTCGTTACCTGCTCACCTGAATTTACATTCGGTAGAGCTAGACTTGTTTTTTCTCTCCTTTTTTTCACTCGATAAGTGAAATAACGTAAATATTTGTGTTGATAAGTTCAGACGTAAATGAAATGCGTTGTTGACATATGTTATGATTTTTTTTTTTTTTTTTTTTATATGGGATTGAACAAAACTATACTACAAAAATATTCGGTAAAGTATAATTATAACTACATGTATGCGTTTTAATAATTAAAAATATTATGAGAAAGATTAATTTGTTAAAGTTCATTTGCTTTTTAATCAACTAATGGAATATGCAATGAGATATTATAATGAACTTTTTCCTATGTGGCATAAGAAAACATTGCACGCTTGTTTAAAAATAAAAACGATTTCAGAATCCTCTTCCTACATTAATTTTTCTTTCCCACATATTATTTATTTAAAAATATTATTAAGAAATAAAAGGTTTATTTCCATAATGATTAAACAATAATACTAAATTTTTATTAGAAATTTTATTAAATACGTAAAATACACATTTATTTTTACATAAATTCCGAGAAAATATAAAAGTAGTATTACTAATTATAACCTACCTCCGTTATGCACTGCCAAAAGATTGCCTTCTAGCGTAAGGCGAAAACTTCAAAAGGCGCTCTGATTAGTTCTTAATAGAACATGCGATTCCGGCAGGTAATACTTCTAAGGCTAAAAATTAAGTTCACTTTAATTAAGTCCTCATTCTTGTAGAAAAAACGTAGATCCATCAACCGTATGTGCATTAAAATGATCCTGGCTTAATGAAATTTAAATATGAATTTTCCTTTCTAGTCTAATAAGAACGATAATCTTGAGGAAAGTCCTCTTCATTAATAGTCCGTTCTCTATTGAGAGCAAGAATTAGGCCTTCGCGCAGGCACAGTCTCAGATATTAATATTATCATTTAGAAATTTAAATGGCAGAAAGTGGATGCATTAATAAAATTGGTGTTAGATAATAAGTACATTCCTATATCGTTAATGTGTTTTAACAAATAAAATAAAAAAGAATATTATACCTGACAAAGCGGCGACGCCGATATTTTCCAACAGCTTTAATTAGCTAGTATTTTTTTTGATTATGTTTTGTCACGATGACTCATTTACAAAGTCTTTATGTCACCTTTATATAATTATGATCATAAATACAATTACGCTAACCTAACATGTAGCTTGTTACAGAAAAACTGTTTAGTACAGACAATTATGTCAAACCTTTTAGAAGATAATTAAAGTTTCCTACATTTAATAAGAAATTTTCCAAATATTAAAAATACATCTAAACCAACTACAATCGTGCGTATATTTAAAATTTTTTTTCATTTCAATTGCAATATATTTAGGAATAATTAATTCTAAACTTTCGCAATCAGCTATGTTTACTTAAAAGCAGTGTGTCAAACTTTGATGATTCAGTAAATATTCATTAGTCCCCTTTCCAGTAAAAAGTTTAAAACACGTTGTATCATTAATGTAATCTCCGCTGGATCCGCTCTCAAAGGCTAATCAATTTTCGTTTTAATCTTAATCATTCCCTTTGGCTTTCTAAATTACAGTATAGCAATCAGTCTCTTCCAAGCTCAAAGCTTCGTCGTCAAAAACCGCATGTTCCCACGAGACGACTTTTCGGCCGCAGATTTTTTTTTTGCACCTTCCATAGCACGCATCGAGCGCCAAGCGAAACAATTGGATTCTCAACGGGCGGTTTTCGGCTTCGTTCGTGGCCCACCTTTGACTCGCGGATTTTCCCGCCACCGACGACGACGAAATCCCGGGAGGCGCCGCGCGGCAAGTGTATCACGTTCACACTTCTCTCTCTCGCCGGCGGGCGGCGTGTGCTGATGCTAAATGAAATTATCGACCCGCCGCGTAATTAGTTTTCGGATTAGTCCCGCAAAGGCTTCGCGCTGGAATCCGGGCGTGCAGTGTGTGTACGCGCGTGCTGTACTATAGAGGGGGACGTTATATACTCTCCTCCTCTCTTCCTCGTGTTGGAATACACTTTCGAGCGCGCGCTCGCCGAGGAGAGAAATCCCGTTGCACGCTCCGTCGCCGCGATATCTCTGCTCCGCGCCCGCGCGTTATATATTTGCCTTGCGCACGCGGAGAGAAAAGTATATATACACGCGGGGTAATTTCGTTCGCGGACACGCATCCGCGGAACGCGGTCGCCGATCGATTTTCTGTGAACGCGGGAGGAAACTCGCCGCGCGCGCGGTTAAGTAATCGGCGCGCGGCACGGCACGCAATTCGTAATAACACGCGCGTCTATATAGCTACACCTGTGTGCAGTCGTATAGTGCTGGTGAAGGCGTACGGTTTCGGTACGCGCGACACCGTGACATTTCTTATAGCGTGCGTTTCGCTCACGCTTCCGCGACGTCATACAGCGAGGCCGTTAGGAGCAGGTTAGGGAACGGGTGGATTTTAATGGAGGTCGTTAAATATTTTTAGAAAATCCTATATTGCTCGTTAAATTTTTATCAATAATGAGTGTATACTTGCCGAAGTAACCTTTTTCTCTGATGAAGTATAAAACACAATTTTATTACTACTTAGGCTAAATTAAAAAAGGCTTCGTAAAATTATGGGTAAAAACGTCGTATTTTTCTTCCATTTACAGTTTCCGATATCAGTAGGTTTTATGTGGGGCGTAAAGTTGATGATATCGAAAAATATAATGCTTCGCCGATGATTACTAATACATATTAAGAAAATTTCAAATTTCTCTACTATGACTTGTTACTTTCGAATGGCAATTATATTTATTTAACGAAATCTTTAATTTTTTATAGAAATTTATTTTGAGTTTGAAACAATACACACCTAAAAAGAAAGAATAACCAATATTCAGTTACAGTACAATTCAAATATAAAAAAATCAGTATGTTAGTACTTCCAATACCTAGAAAGTTTTAACTTTACGATGCAGTTTTTTTCACATTTTTTAATAACTTCCATGAAATATCATACTACGTTGAACAGTTTTCAAGCTTCTAGTGAAATACGTGAATGGCCACGCAAGGTGTACTTGTACATTATACTCAATAAACATGTTGGTTACGTTTTTTAAACTACATATATGATTTGATCTTATTGTATTTTCTATATATTTATTTCGCCGATGTGTTTCAAATAAATAAATGTAAAAAATTAAGGAACTATCATTTTTTATTTATCGAATGTTATTGAAGTGAAATCGTATATACCATTAATTTGAATACATAATTTATCAAGATTTGAAAGATTTCGATTCATAGAAAATGTAGTCGATTTGCGGAAACGAAAAAACGTGTTATATTCTTTAGTTATGCATATAGCGTAGCAAACTGCTGAAAATGGTGGTTGCATAATTTCAATCGCCAATACAGTACATTGGATTTATCCGGGTATAGAAGGAATGGATTTAATTTCCTGTATGAGCTTCAGAGGTATTTTTAGATTTATTTATTATTCACGTTTTCACGATTCATATTTATCATTTGTATTTGAAAAAGGTTTCAATATATTCTTTCTTAATCGTCGTTGCTTTAAATTAAGCAAATATTTTATTAAAAAACAAAATTGTCTAACTTTTCCTATTTCAAAAAATTGTTTTGTTACATATAATTGCGTTCTACGCTTATTGCTATAAAAACGCATGCATACTTCCACAAAGAAAAACGAAACGAGTAGGAGTGAAAGCGGGAAGTGATTGGGATGAAGGCCTATCGGATTCTTCTGAAGGGTTTTTTTTCGAGTTTTCGTTCTTTTTTTTTTTTTGTACTTAAAATATTCTGCTACCAATGGCTGAAACGATGGCTTTAAAAAAATTCATACAAAGTCTCTAAAAATAATTTGCATGAAAAGCGACGTTATTGGGCAAAACAAAAACTGCGGGAAATGAGGCTCAGGATGAAGATTGACATCAAAGGTCACAGCAGGAGTAGCACGATAAAATGACGGGGCTTTTCAGACTGCATATGCGTATGCCTGTTTATTCCCATACGAAAAAGAAAACGAAATTAAAGTGGAGTAGGTAGGGGGGTTTGAGTTTGAGCTCGGTTGATTCGTCTGAAATTCACATTGAAATCGGATAGGTGCTTCGGAAAATGCATATACAGTCGACGAACTGCTCCATAGAATTCATACGGAGAAAAAGGCATGAATTTTTACCACAATTGTCGGCCGGTGGAGCGTGTACTCGTACTTTTCTCTACTACGTCGAGATAACATTGTAAAGATTTAAAACACTGCAATTCCCAACTACGGAGAAAAAATTTTATACTACCAAGAGCAAATGCGCTCAATGTAATACATTGATACAGCTCAAATAACGTATGTAGATAAGTTATGCATTAAGATATGAATCATTTTGTTATATAATCAACGACGTTTTACAATTTTATTTAATCTGGCAAAGCTTAATTTATATTTATCGCTTTAATCAATATGTGTTCTGAGAAATATATTATAGTTATTAATTCAATCAATAATTGTACTAATTAACTTGATATATTTTATTCTGTTACAGGTAAGCAGTTGTTATATCATTTCTTTATCCTATGATATGTAAGTAACATTATAAAAAATGATAAAAATGATATTAGTATAATTTTATATTTCGAAATAGAGTGACAAAAAATGAGAGTCCTTATAATTTAACTGTAAATGGAAATAGCCGTTTTAATTACGCTAAAACAAGTTTATTACTTACTGCAATGAAGTTTCAAGCTTGAATGTATCTTAAAAATAAGACAATAATTTGATTTTCAATACTTTTTTTTTAACTTGAAAAAATAAGTTAACAGTTAACATCATACACAATAAAACTATTAAAAACTTATAAATACGGGTAATTAGTAAACATTTTTAATAAAGAATAGATACAAATATCTGATGCGATTAAACTCTTTAGAAATTATTTATTTTTTTTTTAATCAGGTATGTTTCTAAAATTTGAATAACACGTACTGTCAAACGTGTGATTTAAAATTTCGCTAGCGTCCAAACTGAATAGAACACTGAAAATAGTAACGAGTTACGCAGCCAGACGCACTTAAAGTACATAAATATTCATTACTTTATCCCAAACTTCTTGGGAGGGTGGATTTTTTCTCTCAGGTCCAGACTTTATGTACTCTTTAATACTATGCTAATAAGAAAGTTTACATGTTTCGAGTCCATCATCATTATAACCCTGGCCACTCTGCTTTATATTCTTGAGGTGAAATAGGAAAATTGCGTTTAAAATTCAAATTCGTTTAACACAACGTAAAACTCTCTCGAACAAACGTAAGAAGAAACCGGATCAGTTATTTGAGAAACTTCTTATAGACATTATTTCATTAAAATTGTATTTTATTTACTACACTGTATTCTTAGTACACCACCGAGTAGATAGAAATCCGTGAAATTTCAACTTGTTTCCCGTTTTATAAAGTTAACGGTATAGTGGTTTTTACAGAACTTTGCAGAAATGAACAAATGGTTATTCGAAATACATAAAGTCTACAGAAGTTTCTAAAACTGTATCAAGATCCTACGCCATCGCAACGGTGTTCAAACTTTCAAGTTTTATCGTCTTTTACATTCCGGAGAAGCTTGCAAATATTAAAAATATATTATCCGCTATCCATTACGCGAAAAAAGCAGTAATAAATTTCTTCGCCCCGGTCGATTTATAAATCCGGATCTCCCGCATTGAAAAAAGTCAATAAGTCAGTGAATCCTTTATATCCTCCCCTGAGAGAAAAAATCAGCAACTCACGAACGACCTCAAATACCCGATCACCTGTCAAAAAAAAAAATATATATATATCCTCCCCCCGGGCCTCGTGGAATCCATTAAAAGTGAAAAGCACCGGGAGGCTCTCGTCCCCTTCGTATACCGGAGTGCGATAGAAAAGGGAAATATCTGGAGAAGAGGAGCACTCGCGAGTGTAAACGCCTCTCCTGCGCCGTACGGATCCATCTCTCGAGGGACTACTTCCTCCGGACGTATCGATTGCCGTGCGAATTTTCGCGCGCTCCTCCCCCTTGTTGGTCTAACGAATGCGCCCCCGTGTCTACGTCTATATAGGTGTATATACTGCAGCGACAGCGCGAGTAGAGTGCGAGTGTTGGACGGAGAGGGGGGAGGAGAACGGGGAAGTAAGCCCATAGACTCTCGTCTCTCCCGCTCATCGCGCCCGCCCGCGCAGGATATTTCAGAGATAGAGAGCGAGAGAAAGGTCCTTGGCCCCAGGACACGAGACTGCCAGACGGTCGATGCCCAGGGTAACAACCGAAAGATATATACGGACTGCTTTCTCTCTCTCGCTTCAGCTCACCATCGAAGGGTAACGCTCGCTCTCTTCCTCCTGCTCCTCCCTTTTCTCCAAAGCTGCTTTCTCCGCTACTGTCTTTTCTCCCCCCTCCCTTTTACGTGAGTGCCGGGGGTAGTTTCGACGTTTTCTCTGCGTATACACGAGCCCTGTAATCAAAGACCGCCGTCGAAGTGTACGCGTCTCTTTCTTCTCTCTATGGGTACACACAAACTTGTACGCGCTGCCGCCGCAGAAAGAGAGGAAAAAATCCAATTTCGAATTTCCTCGTCGTTGGCGCGCGCGGCAAGGTGTGTAGGCGGCGACGCGGATTTTCCCTTTATACAGTTATCGGAAAAGTTATGCCGAGTGCTCAGCCCTTTAGGCTTCGCGATACGGGCGATCGCGTCGAAGAAGGTCGTCATCTGTGTTTTACACGCGGCTCACCTCGTAAAAAAGTTCGTTCAATATTCTGTTATTTCGAGCTTGAGCTTTTGAGAATTTATTTTCCGTGTAGCAGTTTATTGCCACTGGAAAAAGTACGTATTACAGCGCAGGAAATGCCACGTCACGAGAGCTTAACAAAGTGCCACGACGTTATGCAAAACTCTTTTGATAAAGTTTATAATAATGGTTTTAGTATGATGAAGCGGGGGTAAGTTTTATTTCTCTGCAGTCATATAACGAAAATATGTTTTCTTCCCTTTTATACTAAACTAAGGTGCACTTTATGTGAGTTATAAACCTTATACTCAACAAACTTCATCCACAAATAATTTACATTTTATATATTATTCAATTGAATTAAACAAATTTTCAATTTTGATACAATTTAGCTAAAGTTTACTCATCCGCAACGTCAATTTATTCAGTGGAATCCATGACATTCTTACAGTCAGACAGTCCCGTAAAGCCCGCGAAAACTTTGACGTTCGAACATCGTAATAATACACCGCGGAGCGAGCGAGCGCGTCAAAGTTTCGACAGGCGAACTCGGTTCAAGGCATTTTCAGAAGTCCGACATCCACTGCACGGATTTAGCCAGAATAAACCCTCCCGCGACGATTATTCTCGTTGCGCAAAGTTTGTCAGTTTTTCTTTTGTTTTTTTTTCTTCTTTTTTTCAGATAAATCCTTCCCCCGTTTGCTCCAAATTGAATTTCCGCGAGCGCTTTGGGCATACCACGCGTGCGCGTACCCTCGCTGCAGACAAGGAAACATTGTCGCGGTGGGTATCTGGCAGAGCGGCGAATAAAGGGTGAAACTCTCGAGGAACACTCGGCTGCGAAGGGCGGAAAAGGAGGGGAGGAGGAAAAGCGCGCCAACATATACGTCGGCGGGCGAAGGCAATTAAAAAATCCATTTTGACCCCGTTGCCCAGTGTCGCAGAAAAAACCCGCGCGCCGACTCTCCCTCTCTATTTTTCATCCGAAGGGCTAATGCCGCAGGCATAGGCCTCGCTCTCCGAAAATTATTTTTGTCGTCTCGTCAGCCCTCATCCTCCTTTCAGAGAGAGAGAGAGAGATTCACTTTTGAAAGAGAGCCCTCTATTTAAATGCAGATCGCTCGAGCTATTTCATCTGGATTTTAACCAACTTTATATATGTCGAGCTTCAAATGGTCTATTATGACTCTTTTTTCGCTCGTTGAGAGAAACTTTCGTGATACGATTGTCCGCTACTTCACGCAGAAATTTATGCATTAGTTCCTTTTAAAAAATACGAGTGTAGTAGGTGAAATATTACTTTTGATGTTTGTAGAAAGAGTTGGTATGATGTCGATAACAAAAGCTCCGGAGTGAAATTTCGTTTGTTTCTTTCAATTAAAAAATCGAGTTGCGTACCAGAAAGCTAACTAAAATGTGGAACAAATGCAAATCAGATAAAAATACTTTTACTATTCGCAACGCGAAAAGTAGAAAGCCGCAAAGCCTCGTAGCTTTTTCAAGAAAAAATACGAAGATTAAAGGTGTAACAAAGTATTTTAAAAGAATACTTTTACTGCTTTTCCTATAGAATCCCATCAAAACTTTATTGCGATTCATAATCTATATAAGAATATCTGCATATATTGAGCTGGAGTAAAAATCAATAAACCGTTTGTTGAGTTCTGCTCGCCGCTGCTTTATTATTTTTGAATGTTCATTCAGTCTTTTTGGGAAATACCTCTTCACGTTTAAAATAAACCGGCTAAATCGTTTATGCAAATAAAATAATGGCAAAAAGCCTGGAGTTTAATATACCTTACAACTGACAGTAAGTCAATACAAGACTAACAATATCCCCGCAAGTACCTGCGGTAGATAAATTTGTGCAAAATATAGTTTATCGTTGGAGCAAAGCTTTTTTTTCAACATACAGTAAAGTCCACGAGAAAGATTAAAATTTCCCCAACAAACTGCCCGTCTCATCAATCTCGCTTAATCAATCACACAAAGGCACGAGCGCGTTCATTTATAAGGGCACTCTGCTTCTTTAATCAGAGCTTGATCGACTGAGAAGCTACCTAGCGCACGAACGTGCGCGTGAATGACCGACCGACCGGCCGACAGCGGGGTGCCTCTCCCTCTCTCTTTCTCACTCTGCCTCTATCGGTTATAAAAGCAGAGTCTAGCCACGACGGCGACTGATGGCCGTAAGGGCATCTTGGCAGGCGCGCTCGCGTCGTGCGCCATTGCGGGGAAGCCCGTGCGTCCGAGCGAGCGAGAGAGAACGAGAGACGATTTAAAGGCTTTACTATGGCGCACTTCGGACAAAGCGATTATATTGCGCGTGCGTGTCGGTGAATGCGGCGCACACGCCTGTGTGTATATACACGCTGTACATATACTGTGCTGCATTATGCGCTCTCTTGGCTCTTTTCACGTATTGGCACTTGAAACGCATCTCTCTTACGAGAGAGAGAAAGAGGGAGCAAACAGCTCTCCGTGTAAGATGCGCGCGCGCGCGCCTGCGTGTTCTGCTTTTACGCGGATGTGTATGCGAATTGCGCACGCGCTGCGCACAGGAGTTGCACAGCATGGTGGCGCCGGGTATAAAGTGCGCCTGGTTTTGTGCACTCCTGCAAAGGCTGACCGACTCTCTTCTTACAAGTATTTTAATTGAATATTTTTCGACATGAGTCTGTTTGTTACGTGGAAATTCTTGTGTATTGTGCACATATAAACCTCTTTTTATATGACAGAATTTCAAATAATAGTTTTGTGTACAGTTATAGAATATAAAACAACAGGCACTCTCAACTAGAATGTAAAGATATTTTTGTAATCTTTTAAAATATTTAGTTGAGTAACTGTCGTGCTGTAATAATTTACGCTTAATCAATTTGAAATAACCAAATTTTGCTGAGGATTTGGTATATAAAAACATTTACCGGGATCATTTGATTGAAAATAATAAGTATAAATTTTGAAAACATCTAAAAATACAAAGATTCTTCTGTGATTAAGCATAATAAATTGAATAACTTTCCATATTATACATCTTAGAATGCAGGATATTAGCTATTTTAATTAAAAATGCACTTTTCAAGAAATTAAAATAAACCAAGATTATTTTACACTTATTTATGTAATACTGATATTTCTATCATAAAAAGTACTAATTAGAATCGGTTACGACGTTTTCTACCCGAAAATACAATATGTACGTAAAAAATACTTAATTAAAGGCTTAGTTTATTTTATAGACTGTAATATAATAATAAAATGCTTCATTTATTTCAAAAACGATGTTGCATTTTCTAAGAAACCCTATATTAGGATGTTTATATAAAATAAGCTCAAGTTTATGAAGTAAGAATAATTTTAAAAAGTTTCATTTTGTTACGTAAGAAGCTTTTTGAATTCGACCCATTCACAGTACATATAAATACATTACATCAGATTTTGAAGCTTGCTGTATGGAACGGAAATTAAATAGTTTTAGTCTTGAAATTCACTTATTTGTACGGGATTACAGCGTAATTATTACCGCAATATTACGTAATAAAAATCTCATTAGTACTTCAATGAACTTCGTGCACGTCTTATTAAAGCCTCTCAAACATTTCCGTATATCGATTAAGGTGTGAGAACTAATAGAGTTTGGTACGCGGGTACGGCGGATATGCGTGTAATATCGACGCAAGTGCAGCTCAAGTTTCCCGCATTAATTAATGTTAATAAGCCGAACTGCGCGAAAGTTTGGACAGGGCCGGTGCGGCACAAATAAAATTAGCCGCGGAAACTGTTGGCCATAACGGGCGCGAAAATCGGTGTATTATCGGTCATTTGCTCGGAATTTTCGTTCCTCGCGACGCGAGCGCGAGCCGAGGTTGCCAGGTCAGAGTCGTCGGCAGCGGCGGCGGCGCGCACGGCCGAGATCCTTCAGTCTGCTTCGCCTCCTCGAGAGAAAACCGGTTCTCCTCTCTTGTTGCGCGAAGGGAGTCTTAATCCCGGCTAAGTCCTCGTTTCCCTTAAAAACAAGTGCCAAAAAGGACGAGTTCGCCGCCGCTGCAGCCTCCATTTGCCGGTGCACAGTGCACTTCCCCCCCGGAGCTCTAAAGTGAAGTTCGTCGCGTAAAAAGCGATTTATATATATTGTCAACTCGACTTGAGCAGCAATTATTTTAGATACTTTATTGCTCTTTAATGTTTTATATATACACTGTTTCTCGAGATATCGCGCCAGCTGGCGTTGATTTTCCCGCAATTAACAGGTAGACGCGTCGAGCTATATTATTGTACATTATTCCCCAAGTCATCTTGTATTATGAATTTTTAGGTATACGTTTTAAGTGGATCTGGTTTTTCAGGGAGGTATTCTGTACAGTTCAAACAAAGAAACAAAGATGTGCATATGAGTATTAATAGAAATGGTTCTTCTACAAGTGCCTGCTTTCAACTGTCTTATAGAATATTAACCGATTCCAGTTTCTGCAATGAACCGGATACTAAATAAAATAATCTTCTTATTTTCGTAAAATATAGTTATTTTACTTCACGCATATTTTTATATTTTCTACTCCCTTTAACATTCATTTTATTGCTCTGACTTTTACACATGACATTTCTTGATATTGTTGTAATATCGTATGCATAAATTTGATAAAAATAGTGTAGCTACCCCAATAAAAAAAAATAAATCAGCGTTTTCACGGTCAATACAATAAAACATTTAACAAAGAAATATATGTGTGTAATAATAATATATAAAAAAGTAATTTTATGTCTTATATAGTACAAGTATGTTTATAAAGCAGTTTATTTTTACAACACTTTAAGTTTTTACAAAGTATGAAGATTTTGCCTCTACTCATTCTAGTTGCTGATAAGTTAAAGATTAACACTTTTCCGTCTGATTTTTTTGCGTTTTAGAATCTTCGAAAGTTCGGAGTATAAATAAATGACATTAATAGTAAATTGTAATGTTATGTTGAACTTAAGCACAGAAGTTTTTAGTATGTCATATTATTAAAAACAATTACTTTCTTTTTTCTTAGTATCTTTTTAATGAAATGTGTCCATGTATCAAGTTCATCCGTGTAACTGTTTCACCTAGATCGCATAATAACGTGTAAATAACAGAGTACGCGCGGTTCAATTTCTTGGCACAAACTGATTACACGCGAAACAATTCCATCCTGAGCTTGTCGATATTGCCGAGTTTCTCGTATTTCTCGCCGCTGTTAACGGAAAAGCGAGAACTGCAAAGAGAAGAAAAAAACGCCAGTCGGCGTACAGACACGCAACTAATCCGCCGTGCACTATATAGGAGAAAAGAAAACTCCAAAAATTATATTTTATCGGATTGCGAGATAGATAGCCTTTTCGTTGCTTAAATTTTAAATAATAAAAGAAAAGTTTTTATTAAATTTCCCTTTTGTTATCTCATTTTTCATTTTTCATTGTTTAAAAGGTGGTATTCCTACATCAAAAAATGTTGTTTTTCAAATTTTGTCTATTTTTTTATGAGAACAGAAACTTAATAAATCGATGTTCGAGTAATAAAATGCTTTATTAAATAAAAGTGATGGATGTTTGTTTATACTCAACCATATTTCATAAATTGAATAAAATTTTCTTCTCTCTTGCCAAAGCACAATATTTTCCTTAAAAATTCCTGAAATTTCACGAACCCCAACTACAAAGCGTAAAAATAGCCGGCCGTCCCTTGAAGGATCTCGCGCGACCCTTTTCACCCACCGCAGACGTCCAACAAATAGTGTCTGAATCCCTGTACTCAGCGCGCGGAGGTTCAGAAAAAAGCACACCTTTACCTATACACCAAACGAGAGAAACGAGGAGATCCAAGGAAACAACGTAGAAGAAACGTTCCTATATACACACAGAGAGAGAGAGAGAGAGAGAGAGAGAGAGAGAGAGAGAGAGAGAGAGAGAGAGAGAGAGAGAGAGAGAGAGAGAGAGAGAGAGAGAGAGAGCGCTGTCTGGCTTGCGCGTTCGACGAAAGCTCGCTAGCTCGCCTACCCCTCGGCGCTCGTTCGCTCGCTTACGCGCGCCGGTGGTCCGTGTGAGAGGGTTGGTCGGAACTCGATCCTCTCTCCCTCTCGGCGCGCGCGCGCGTCTGGGGGTTGGTCGGCGGTGGCAGCGGCGGCTGTGTCGGTGGCGGCTCTCGCGCGAGCCGGAGAAAAGCCGTCTCAGTCGACGCGACGCAGTCCGCGGACGTGCACAGAGGCAAGCGGCTATACCTCGCACCGAACCCCGCTGTCACCGTATACAGATATATACATACATATATAATCGTACGTATATAAACGCACTCGTTAAAGTAGACGCGAGCGATATCGCGCGCGCGAGGGAGAGTTCGGTGAACCCACGCGGCCGCCTTTCCTCGAGGTCCTCGAGGCGCCTCGACGCAGGGGGTGACACGCACGCACCGAAGAAGAGAGTGGGAGAAAGATAGTCAGAGAGTACAGGTGAACGCACACACACGCACGCACATCACAAGGTGGATCTTTTTTGTCGCTCTTATTTTTCTCTCCTTGCTTTTCTCCGCGGTGCAAAGTACAGAGTAGTGATGAAGAAGGCACGGCGCGAGCTGTGCAGTATACAGAGGGGCCTATTTGCGAGCGCGAGAGCCGGTAGCACGCGAGTGAGAACGAGATGTAGAAGAGAGCTCTCGCGTGCGAGGGGTGGAAAGTGAAAAAGAAATTGATTGGATGCCGTTCAATTACTTTTCTTGTTAGCCGGGAGGATTCGCTCTGTCTTTTCATTTTCACTGTCGATCTACTTTTTCATTCGATGCGATTTCTTGCCGCACGAGCGAACTCGCGATGGGCTGCGTGGGAGGCCGAGTTGTTTATAAAGAGCTCTGTGATTCCACGAGTCGTGCAGTTATATTGGCGCTGGTAGTTGTTGCTCGAGTCTAATTAGCATAACGCTATATATGTCTCGCTCAATAGCTTCTTACACGTTTTGTTACCAATGGGATTTTTAAATTGGAAAATTGTTTTGTCGATAGTGGTAATGTATTCATGTCTCCATATCGTTTAAGCAGCAAAAGGGCTTAACAATTTTGTTTCGAAAAATAGAATTTTTCAATAGGTTTACCTGTGAATTTTTTATTAAATCTTTATTTTACTACAATTTGAAAAGAATCGCATTCCATTATGATGTGAAAATTTAAAAAGTAACATTTTTAGACGAATTTTTCTAATTCAAAATCAAACGCTAAAATGTGGTAATGATATACGGATAAAGATCTTTTGAACTAGCACGCACAGCACCTGGCTATCATTTTTTACGCCCCTCGTCAAATAGATATATAGTGAATATAACGGAGCAAAAACGCGACTTGATTGATACGCAATCAGTTTTTATTTATCACCGTCGTTATTCCCAGAAAAAAACGCACGCGCGCCGTTTGCAATGATGAAAAATCGCGCTCCCCTCTTCTTTCAAGCCTGGGTCGACAAACAAAAAAAAAAGTCCAAAGCAAAAACCTACTGCAGGGCGAAAGAAAAACAAATCGCCACCCACACCATCGGTGTTTTACTTTCGCGTGCGCTTTTCCGTACGATAAAAAAAAAACAGTAGTATAGCGCACTTTGATCGAGAATTTGGTTGAGAAGAGGGGTTCACGAGAATCCGCTTTGCATTTCGTAACAGCCGGTGACACATCGGCGTAGCGCGTGCCGGTATATAGCGTCGGCAACGGCAACGGCGCTGGCGATACCAATTTCCAACTTGTTGATGGCCGCCGTCGCCGTCGCGTGACCGCGGCGCGCGGCTATATATACTGTGTAGGGAACTTTCCGCGAAGGGGAGAGATCGTTACTTGCGCCCGCGAGTCTAGCTCCTTCGACGCGAGTTGCTCGAGCGAAAAGAAGAAACGCGCGCAGTATACAATGCTGCAGTCGAGGCAAAGGGAAGCAGCATCGACGAGAATCGGATATACGCGAAATCGGGGGATGAGGAATCGACGGGGCGGCGAGTATATATCGCAGAAGTCCTTCGTGAACGCCTCGCTCTTTCCGTTTGTCTAGCTGGCTCTGAGAAAAGTATGTACGGGGGGTGAGAGGCTGCAGGGAAAGAGAGCACAAGGACGGCGCCCTTGCTCTTGGCGAAAGCGCCGGGAGATTTACGACGTCTGCGGGGGAAGAAAAAGTTCGATAATACAGCGCGTATCTATAGTGGTTGGTCGCCGTGGCGTCCATAGCTGCGATGGGGATGAAAGTCGTTTCCTTCCGCGCCTTGCAAAGGGAAGTATATCCTCGCTCCCTCGCTCTCTTTTATTTTTTATTGCTCGACTACGCGCTGTTTTTGCGCGAGAGCGTACACTGCACGAGAGCCCCGGCCCACGCAAAACACGCGAATGCGTAGTCGGATGCTATATCAGAGCGCGGTAGGCTAAATATAGAGCGCTTTTGTGTCTGCCCCGCGCGCGAACCGTCTATTAACATGCGAATTGCAGCGTTGCGCTTTAATAAGGCGCTATTCTTTGGATTGTAGCTTGTGGGATTGACTTTTGCAGGGAAAAATGGAGAAAACATACTTTGGTATCGTGTTAGACGGGATTTACGGTGCGCGACTTGTTTTTTTGCCTCTACAGATTGATAATGGAACATTTATCGGCGTCTTGTTTGAAAACCGTTATTAATATTTGAGATTTTATCTGTTTTGTTATTACTTATAGACATAACTTAATGCAGCGAGAATATTCATTATTATTCAGACAAAATAATTGAGTCTTCCAGCCAACCACCAAAATATTAAAATCATTACTTATTGACTTGAACCTACTTTATGTATGCTGTTTTTATATTTTACCTTTATCCGAGCAATATTTGATACTGTAGGAAAACAAGTAAAGTGACACTTCTTACACAAACACATTTTAAAGTTCTAGAATCTTGTAAGTTAATATAGATTTTAATTTTATTTTCCGCCCTTTAACCTCAAAATGCCATCTTAAATGTCATTTTGCGGCCTCGGACGGAAAAATACGTTACTGAAACGTGGACGTAAGAGAATTTTTACCTCATGCGACTTTTCGACCTCGCTTCGCTCGGCCGAAAAACGTCGCATGAGGTAAATAATCCTCTTCCGTCCGCGTTAGTAATGTACTATTTATGAAACAAGTTAGTAAAATTATAATGATTCATACAAAAGTTTGCGAAAGAACGAATAGAAGTATGAATTTTTTTTTCGAAAGTAGCTTGAAAGCACCATATAGTTATTCTCAACATATTCTGTTTATTATTTAAAAATATATGTTATAATTTAGCTCAACATAATAGAAACTCAATTATTAGTCTATTGATAGTCTAAAACAAGCCAAATACGCAATTTTAGTTTTGCAAATGTCTCTTTTTCGCGAACTAAGAAGTACGTCACTGTAATGTACAGCTTGAAACGTTGAATTTTGGTACTAAAACCTGTTGGTAAGTGGAAACAAAAACCGGTTATGCAGCCCCACGAGAGGCTCGCTGAATATTTCGATTAATATTTCGTCGAAGCAGTTTGTCCAAGAAAGCACATACTTCTACCGAATCTGCATTGACCTAACGAACGTTCAGAATATTTAAAAAATACAGCAGAGAACATTATTACTATCTAAAAACTAAACAGCAAAGTTGTAAACTATCATTATAAAGAAACTTTCCTTTGGTTTCTAAAATTACTAGCCGAAAGTGTACAACATTTTTTCTCTCTATACTCCCGAGAAATGTTTTCTAACGTGAATAGGAGATTTCTTTATAATAAGAGCATGTCAGTGATTTGTTAACTAGTTCCTTTACTGAAATATTTTCTCACGTAAGTTTAACGAAGTCGTAAAATTACACTTGAATACAAGTAAATTATACGAAATAGCTAATTAAATGAATGAATATAATTTCGTGTGTACTAATTTTCAACGTTCAATACCTCATTTAGTATTCACTATATTCTTCCAGGAAATATTTTTTTAGGACAATCTTTTATTATTTAACACTTTCAGTGTAGCATGACCCAATATATGAGTCAAATTATAAAAAATTTTTGTTATTTTCATGCCACTGTAAAAATGTAAAATGATAAAAATATCTTTACTATACCTTGGTAGAAATCGTTTATTTTTCTCCCATTTTCCAGCCATTTTCTAGCGATTTCGGTCAACTCGCCATTAAGCGGCTAGAAAATGGGAGAAAACCCGTTTCATAAATGGGCGAAAAATGGACGATTTCCAGCAGGTTATTGATTGATTACCGCATTTCTTGAGATCTTAGAAAAATGAAGAAACACCATAATTTGGTATAATTTTGATATGCTAACTTCGACGTTTCAAAATTCGTATGACTTTTTATTTATATACATTAGCCGCACTGAAAATGAATATACATGAATTTATATAGTTTTTAATAAATGTTTATCACATTTGTTTAACTAAAACTTAAACACGTGAGCGGTCCGTGGCTCAGTTGGTTAAGGCGCACAGCTTAATTAGCGAAAACTCGACTGCTCAAGGAGTCGGGGGTTCAATTCCCGGTGAAATCACTCGGATTTTTTTTTCTGAGTTTTTCTTCAACGGGAAAAGAATCCTGGACACCGGCTGTTTCGGGTCGGCTTTTTCCCTGGAATTTTTCCTTCGGAAAAATTACAGGTTTTGCCTTGCCTCACAGGCGTAAGCCTGGGCGAATGCGAAACAGTGGTAGGGAATCTGTAGGTAAGGCAGTTTATGGTAGCTAACCCGATGCCTCTGCAGGGAGAGCCGGTCTTAAATAGGTAGGATGCACTTGCTGGACCCGAAGAGGCTTCTGGTGGGTAAACCCCAGAGAAAAAAACTAAAACTTAAACAACACGTTTTTAGAAAGATAGATTTCTGTCAAAACTATGGTTTCTCGATATTTTCGGGATACAATAAACATTTTACGCACGTGGGTATTCATAATTTTTATATTAATAACCGATGGGGTCATGTCGTTCACCGAAATTGCTTCTCATCTTGGTCGTCGCAGACAATGGAGCTCACAAAAGGGCATCCACTTACCGAACTATCGATCAGAGAATAGAATGTCTATTTTTAGAATTCGACTGACAGGTGGTAAAGTACCGTGCGCGCACCCGATGCTGGGAACGGCTCTATTTCCGTGCAGAGCGAATAATCTGCGCAATTCGATCGAATCCAGCCACCACCATGGCTTTTCGATGCATTAATTACTCATTTCCGTCGCAGGATTGCCATGTTTCAATTATTTCATGTTCCCTCTCTATTACATTATTAACGTGAATCGTATTACTTGGAATTTGCTCCCTTAGCCACAGTATCGCAAATCCATTGTTTTTACTGAAAAAAGATTTTCATATATTGGAAGGTCTGTTTTATCTTGTAATAAATAACTCTTTTGTCATTCGAATCATTATTAAAATAACATTTAAAATAATAAAAACTTACTTTTTAACAAAGTTAAGATTACTATATTTGGTAGTTTTATAAAACAATTCTTAAATTAAGTATTTTTAACTGTGCGTTAAAAAAAGAGTTTACACGGAAAAAAATAAACAGTAGTTCTTACTGTTTCGCACAAGTAAAATCTACTTTCTTAAGAAAAAGTAAAAATTGCTTTATAAAATCAGTAAAATCAACATTTCATACAGTAGAAACTACAGTTTATTTGAAAAGTAGAATCTACTTTTTAAAAAAGTAGAACATACTTTTTAAAAAAAATAGAATCTACTTTTTAAAAAAGGAGAATCTACTTTTTAGATGAATTAAGTTCTAAATGCTCATTGTTAATGAATTTGCAATGGTTTTATAAAAAATTATAAATAAATAAAAATTATAAAAAATTACATGCTAACACATACCGCGTGAATATGAAATGTTTTTATTGGTATATGAGCAAATCTTTGAAACCGTCACAGTTTTTGTGTCATAGAACTCGAAAAAAATTTTTTTTGGAGCACATCTTTCGGACAAGTTTTTTCTCAATCTCTATATCATATATTATAAGAAAAAATAGTTGAACAAGCGAAAGCGGGTTTGTGACAAAGTTTTAAATGCATATGAATTTTTGTTATGGGAATTTAACATGGGAGAAATTGACGAAAAGTAGTCATTGATGATTAACCAATAACAAGCTATTCAGTAAGCCAAACCAAATTCCACAAAGAAGCGATTCTAGTTGAAGAATAGAGCTTTAATTTAAGTTGTGAATCGCTAAAATCGATCGATTCTGTGCAAAACTATGTGAAATTGAAAATGGCGATAAATGACAAAAATTTGGAAAATTACGCGGATTTAGAAAAAATCACTCATTCCGAAATTCCATTTTAGAAAAAGTAGAAACTACTTTTCAGAAAAAGTAGAAACTATTTTTTACTCCAGAAAGCAGATCTTATTTTACCGAAAAGTAAATTTTACTTTTCTATAAAGCTGTTTCTACTGATACTTATGAAAGTAAAATTAAGTTGCCATTTTACAGTAAAATTTACTGTGTAAAAAGTAGAATTTACTGTTTATTTTTTTCCGTGTAAATCAATACTTTACTGCTTCTGCAACAGGGTCTACAATGTAAATACACAATTTTTAGAAGATATAAATGTTCGTATAGATTTTTGTACTTCTATAACCAACGATTACTGGGTACAATGTGTTAAATCAATTTGAAAGTTATAATAAATATAGTATATGATATAGGGCATATAGATGTAAAATTACATAAAGGTTCAATAAGTAGTTTTCAAGATATTCACAATTTAGTTCTAAGTGTTCTTTACAGACAGTTAGAACAACGAAACTCTTATTAATATCATAATATTAGTTTCAATTCCTAATCTAACCTGTGTACCTACTATACTGCAAAATCTCACTTTAGAAAACAAGCCTATAAGACATTAAGACAAGTCATATTGGTAATATTTCTCCTATGATTCTTTGAAAACGCTTAATTAAACAGTTTATTAGAGTTTTTATTAATCAAAAATCTTTTATGAAATATTTTATGTTATTTTATTACACTAAATTATGGAACCCTCATAGCGTGCTCAGGGTCTAATCTGGAGGCTGCTATAGCCTGATGAGGGTTGGTACTGAGGTCTCGTTGGAAGACTCCAAAAAAAATTTTAATGAAAAGAATGAATTAATTAATTTTAATGAATTTCATTAGTTTCTTTTGAGGAATATTAGGACCTATATGATGGATATAACTTTTGTATAAAACGGTTATAGGCCGATTGTAAAATGATATTACTGTTTTACAACATTTTTAGTAATTTATGATTTGGGCATGACAATATCTCTAAGACCGCGCTTGAAATTTTTCAGATAGGGTACAAAATAATAATCTGTTGTAATTTCAAAGTTTATTGTTAATTATTATAGTATATATTATTTTAGTAAGTTTTATTATGAATCAAATTATTCAATTTATGGAATTAGTAGTTTATGTAATGGAAAAATAGTTATTGTGACATCTTTAATCACTCGGAAGAACTTAAATAGCATTCAATTATTACGTTGCTTTAAGTAGAAAAATTTCGTTTTTAAATTGTTTTCTAAGTCTATAAATTATATTATTTGTAATGAACAAGATATTTTGAAAATAAATAATAAGAACTCATGTTAATTAGCCAAAAGAACCCTTAGAAACACTCAAATATATCAGATTGTTAGCTTAAAACATTAACTAAAATAATCGTCACAATCTTTATACAAGTTCACGAGAATAAAAGTTATATAAACGTTACCTCGCAGAAGATAATGATGTAAGAATGACGCACAGCTGATTCTTAACATTGTATGTTTAGATCGAAGAGGATCGTTTGTTAAAATATTAATAATAAAATAATATTTTTTAATAAATTAAGGAAAAGAAATTAAGTAACTCAAAAAGCCGACTTATATTTTAGAATGTCCGTAAGTGTGATTCGAAAATTGTTTTTAAATATAAACTTTAGTTATTATTTCAACAATGTTATAAACAATCTTACAAAAAATTACAAATATTCATATTTATATAATAATAATCAAAGCAATTATTATTATTATTATTATTATTATATATATTTTTTTGATTAGATACAAATGAACTTTTTTATTCAAATATATTTTATGTTCAGATTTTATACTTGAAAAAATAAAACTTCTAGGCAATATTTTGAATTTTCACTACAAAAATAGGAAGAATGCTCAATTTACCTTGAGATAAGATTACGGGATCGATGAAAAATCGGATTTAATTTCAAACCTTGTTACCAGAGCCAAACAGTAATTACAATTCGTCAGCAAGCAAGCTTTCCAAAAACCGCGCAAAAACAAAGGGAAAGAGTCGAGGCATCGCGGGTTGAGTGGCGAGTTTTGTGAATAGGCTTTCCTGGGGAAAAAACTCCGTTACATAGGACGCTAACAAAGCCCGAAGAGGCGGGCGAGCGAATGAAATGAAAATTCCGCGATGGTCTTTGTGAAAAAAGAGAGCGCGCGCGCGCGCGGCATCGAGAGAGGAAAAATAGAATAAGTAGAACGGTGTCAAATGGAAATCCATCTACTCTTTATCCTCGCCCTCTCTTTCTCTCTCTCTAGCCATTTTGCGGCAGCTCGCGGGATCGATTTCAAGCGCAGCGGAGAAGTGCAGAGAACGGCGCGGAAGGACGGCAACCGACGTGTCCCAGTATCGAAGCCTGCCCTGTGCACATTCGTTCGCGTGCTGTGCGCGACAAAATATAATCTAGGCGAGGGACGCGTTATAATGCACAATGCATCTGCAGAGAGAGAGGGAGAGAGAGAGAGAGAGAGAGAGAGAGAGAGAGAGAGAGAGGGAGGGTGCAAGACAGAAGAGCATTTCCAGCGCTGGAGTTGTTATTATTGTGACTACCGATAGCTTTCATGAAAACTGGCCTTTTACGCGCTCGCGCGCTCCTGTTGCGCTGCAGAGGCGACGGCCGCGAAAAGCCAGTGGCGGCATCGGCGGCGAGACGGCTTTTGTTCGCGCTCGCGCGTCAGGCGGATTCATTAAAAGTTGCGTCTATATACATGATCGGACGGCTGCAGCCGGTGTGTTGTACGCGCGCTACACGCGGCGGCGGGATTAGGGTCGGACTGGAGCCTGTCGCCCATGTAATCGCGGCTATTTCGACGCCTGCGGTATCTCTGTATTTCGTCCTTTTCACGCTTTCTTTATATATATATATATATATAAATCGCGCACTGATGATACGAGCTTATTGTCCGATGGGTAAATAATCCTTTCATTTAAAGTTTGGGCTCTTTCATTTGCGCTGGAAAATTGGCACAGAGCTGCTGGAGTAATTTCCATTGGTTACCTTTCTCCACGGGATAATTGGATTTACGGACTGTAACGTAAATAAAAACTAGCTATAGGATTTCAATAATAATATTGATATTGTACTAAAATTAAATCTCATATACGATTATTAAAGAGCACTGGAATACTTTCCATTTTTTAATAATTAAATTTAAGTAATTAGCATGAAGATTAAACATGGCGATCCATTTTGTTTAATTACTGTAATGGTAACTGATAATTTAATTATGGCTATTAATAAATTTTGCTATACGTTAGCGCTGCAATAATTAATACATAATATATCGCAAATTTCACGGTGTTCACCCTGGACTTAATCAAATAAACTAGGTTACGCTTGTTTTTTTCATCCAAATAAGCCTTAATATTAGTATAACAGCTGTGGTGCGAAATTGCCATCATTTTACTACCGCAACTGTGGTCTAGCCGTGACCTAAAATTATTCGATTTACTAAACATGTACTCGTTAAAAAACTTAACCACACCACCATCCATGTTAGCCACACACGGTGTGAATTGTTAAAAGTTTTGATTGATAGTCGAGTGGAAAATATATTAAGGATTTCCAGACGTGAATTTAATGATTTTTTTATGGACTTGGTTATAATGTATGATGATTAACTATATTTTCCGGTTAGTGATAATCTACATAGTTTATATAAAATTTTAGACAAACGATGAAGCCCTTTATTTTTAAACTTCGAGCAAAATTTACTGGCTTGAGTAAGAAATATTTCAAGTTTTCACAGATAATACAGAATTTAAAATGATCGTCTAAAACTTTTTACCTCAACAAATTACTGGAACACGGAGAGAAGCAAATTTTTCATACCTAAAACGAATATGAAAACTATACAATAAAAATATTCTAATTAAGTATTAAATAAATACTGTTCGAAAAATCAACGCTATAGCATGTAGCTGCAAATGGTTAGAAGCTTTGCTGCAAAAAGAGCTGAAATGAGGCCAAAGCGAAAGAAATAAGAGGAACCGGTATCACGGCATGCAGGAAACGCTCGCGTCGTTCCGCGTACATATACGCATGTACATCATGCTAGTGCGCGAGCGCGAGATCATAACGGCGGCGGCGGTGGCAGCCGTTCGCTATATGTACGCATTTTCCTCGTCAACGTCCCGCCGCTGGTGCGTGTTAAGGCGCGATACGTACGGAAGTTATGTAAATGAACACGTAACACTGGATGCAGCTCCTCGCTCGTACGTATACGCGCGCGCTCGGCAGGTGGAACACGCGGCAGACGCGCGACGCCCGCAGAGGGCAGCAGCTACATTGAAACTCGCTCTCCGTTAGTTTTGTTTTCCCCGTTGGCTACTATACAATTTCTTACGTGAATGTTGGCAGTGCGCACGCGGTCTTATCTCGCGACCGTCATTATGGAAGATGACCATGGCGAATTCGTATGAGGATATGGTTACTGTTATACGCGCGAATGTGGATATCTTCCGTGGATATTCTGCAAGTTTTTTGGCAGGCTCTTGATGTTAACGGGAGGGAACATTTTCATCATTAAAGTTTCTTCTCGATTCTATTCTGGAGGAAACTTATCCAAGGTTACTGTGTTTCGAGTGGTTGGGTTTCTGTCAGGAAATTGTCTTTTTGGAAAAATTATTACGCTTTTATCAAGGATATCTGATAAAACTTTGATTTATCAGACGAAATCAGTTTCAACATGTGGTGAAACTATGTATTCATAATTAAAAAGAAGGCTGTATTAAGGTTATTTTTTTCATATTGAGAAATGTTACACATTGGAGGTCGTATTTAAATAGGATTCAACTATCGTGGCTTTGTTTATACGAATTCTTTACTACTTTGATAGTATTATTTCAAAAGTTATCGAATCACTTTGTCAATTACTTTTGAAATCGTATATGAATAAATAATTTGGAGTAAACAGAAGGTAGAAATTCTCCCCGTACTTTGCACCGCACTACAAGAGCAAGTTTGATGTTTTGAAACACGCTCACCTGTACTCTCTCCCCACAGTGTACTCACAATATTGATTTTGTTGCCGACCCGTGTATATAGAGCCAAATACAAAATGAGCCTGGACACTTAAGCTAAGAGGCGAGAGAAAGCAAAGTTTAGGTCTGTGTGCGAGTGTTGGACAAGTATAGCCGAGACGCAAAAGTTATCGAACTCAGTGACACTAAAATGTTCGCCGCCATCGTGCTGCACAAGCGCAGCAACAACCACAACAATCACCACCACAACAACAACAACAACAATCCGACGGCCACCGCCGGCAACATCAACAACAATCACATCAACAACAACGTGAACAATCTCAATCGCCAGCTAAATGGAAAAGCGGTAAGTTCCAACCATTGCTCCCGTTTGTTTTCCCCCAGAATCACTTACAATCACCAGAATCGCGAACTAAATTGAACTCCCTCACGAAGAAAAATCAAACACCGAATCCCACGGTAAACTCGCGCGCGCGCAAGATTATACACGTTGCTGCTCCAGATTGTTAATCAAGTGTTAGATGGATTCTCTCTTACTCCGGGTGCTCATGTTTGAACGAACGCAATTTCGACATCCTGAACTGATGGTCCCCCCCCTCCCCCTCCCCGCCCACTCGGTTCTAAATACACAGCTGGAAGTAACGAAGTATGACACCGATTTTCCGGGGCGTGAATAATACGCGCGAGCGCTCGGTAATATACGGGACCTTCAATTTGGGGAACGACGCGCAGGCGCACCTAAGGCTACAATCAGAGACTCGCCGTGATAATTTAATTGAAGAGGATATCCGGCAGTTTTTTCCCCAAACTGTTACGGCAATTTAACTTTTAATCATCGAGGAGTAAACGTCGAGGTCTATTATAAACTTTCTTCTTGAATAAGTCGGAGCAATTTGTTGATTAAATTGTTTAATAAACACACTTGATAAATATGGGTCTGAAGTTTGCAACGTTGGAGCGCAATGAAATAAAAATAAATGTTACTTTTCTTCATGGTTCCTTGCTGGAAATCGTCCATTTTTCACGCATTTGTAAAACGATTTTTCTCCCATTTTCTAGCCATTTAATGGCGAGTTGACCAAAATCGCTAGAAAATGGTTAGAAAATGGGAGAAAAATCGTTTCACAAATGGGACAAAAATGGACGATTTCTACCAGGGTTATATACTAATTGATATTCATTTTGTGTGTAGATTTAGTATTTTATAGAATAACTTTATAACAAAGATTTAGTAATAACTTTAATTGCATTCAACGATGCAAACTTCAGATCCATTAATAAATTATATTCTTAGGAGATTACAAGCATTACAGTTACTTGAAACATTAAAAATCCAAGAATAAGTATGTAAAGAGCTTATTGTAATCTGCATTACAAATGTTCTTTCTCATTTTCTTTTTGCACTGTCACGATCAACGTCCAGAGAAACTTAGGAAGTCGCACGAAATATCAGGCAAATCATTCCGTATATACGCGAGAGAGCTCGGAGTGTGCGTGCGGCCCCTCGATGGTACTTCGGCTCGCATAAAACGAAACAATGCAGCCAAAGCGAGGAGGCGAGAGATAAGAGCCGCCGCGACGGCCGTGCCAAGTCCTTCCCCCCGCTCCCGCTCGGCATAAATCGCGCACGAATACTTTCCGCTATCTAAATTATTCCGCGGATCGGGGAGAAAGAGAGTTACGTGCGCGCCGCAGGATTCGCGTGCCTCGCTGTATACACCCACACACGCACGCACAGCTTCGTTCGTCCGCGCGCGCGTTTAGAATTCGGTATCGACGCGGGCAAACATTTTGGCGGCTGCAGCGCCGCGTCGTCGGCACCTTCGCCGAGAGGAGATGCATGCAAATGAAGCAGCTCGATTAAGTTCCCTTTGTCCTCTAAAGGAACTGCACACGACGCCGAGAATTTACAACTAAATTAAACCGCCAAAGTCAGTTGGGCGGCTCCCTGCCGCCGGAGAATCGCACTGTAGACGTTTCGCGAATACGCGCGGATCAATTTCACGAATTTTTGAACCTACGCGCGATGGAATTGAGATGCGGTTATCGATTGTAGGGCCCACGGGAAAGATTGCAGTTCGATCGCATCCTATTCGTCGAGTTAAGTTCTCTGCATAGTTGTCAAAGCTTGTATGAGGAATCTCTGCGAATGCATTTCTGATAGCAAATAGTTTAGTTTTTAGAAGATTTGCTTTTTTGGTTTAAGAAGGGTAACGAAGTATCTGCCAATAATGAAGTCGAATCATTAACATTAGAAAAACACTTGCTTTTACATTTTGTACATATTTTTGAAGTGGAAAAATCTAGAAGCTCTTGGATGTATCTCTAAATTCGGAGCTGCTGGGGCTTTATCGAGATAAATAAAATTTAAGTGCTGTTTTCATTTCTGGCCAATCAGCGAGCTGGAAATTTTTCAATAGCCAATCAAATTTCTCAACACCTCGAAAATTTCGTCTTGTACCGAACACTCGATAAGGCCCCTGGAGCACAGTAAAAGCCAATGCCTATATACTTATAAAATAAAATATGTAATAACATCTGACAGGCAAGATACGTCGTTAATAACTTAATTTAACAAACTTCTAAGAATACCATTTAAGTTATCATATATATTAATATGATAATTTATTTCTTTGAAATAATTAGTAATTCGTATCTTTTGATTTACACCCAAGAAATAAATAATATACCACACTCTAATGATATGCAGAGTATGCTCATTTTTATTAAATGTGTCTTGCAAAATTGTCATGTGTAAATATTCATTTATAATCCTTGACATTATTGCAGATGTGCACTACAAGTTTTTGCACCCAATTATAAAGCTTTTAAGGTTGTATCGGCTGTATCATGCACGTTAAAAGTTAGCCCATCACTTAAAATATCAATAATTTACTTTAACGTTTTTTTTTCTTGTTTCTAACTTGACAGCTTGATAAAAGTACGCCAGACAAACAGGTTAAGCTCTCAAAACCGAAAATTGGTCGAAAATTTTTTAAGTATTTCGATTTTTAAAAATCACATGTCTTAATATATTTTTAATTTCATTCAAAATAGTGCCTCTTCAAATTTTATTCGATTCTTATTTTTTTGGTCTTCTATTGTTCTGAGAAGAATTACTAACAGATCGGAGAACTAAGAAATATAAAATATCTCTTCTATTTTAAATAATTAAACATTTTCAAAGTACAGTCAACTTAAATAGTCAGTCCTTTTTTGGGTAGCCTAAGTTTAGTATAATTAGTCAAGATATATTTTTCATTTCTGAGTTCCGCGATCTCTTTGGAATTGTTCTCTGAACAATACAAGACACAAATTAAGAATCAAATAAAATTTGAAGATGTGGAATATGATTTCGAATGAAATTAAAAACCTATTAAGACATATGAGGCGTTTCACGTCAGCTCTCCAGGCGTGGAGCGCGAGCGCGAAATCATGCTGTTTTCAGCTTGTGTTTGAAGGGCTAAGATGTATCTAAAAAAAATAATCCCCAAGTGATTTCGATGTATTTTTTCCTCAGCTTTCCGATGGTGCTATTAGTTTCTCAAAATTTTTCAATTATAACCTCAAAAAAACATAAAACGTGTTATATCTCAAAAACTATATTTTTAATATTTTTTTTGACCTGCTAGATCGAAAGAGGAGGAAATAAATTTTACATGGATATAGCCTTTTTCTACATAGGGGTTTTTTGATTTTTCGAGATATTATTCAAGAAATACTTAGAATTGAAAAATTTTGAGAAACCATCACCATCGGAAAGCTGAGAAAAAAATACATCGAAATCACTTGGGGATTATTTTTTTTAGATACATCTTAGCCCTTCAAACACAAGCTGAAAACAGCATGATTTCGTGCTTGCGCGCCGCGCCTGGAGAGCTGACGTGAAACGCCTCATATATGATCTTTGAAAATCGGAATACTTCAGATATTTCATCCTATTTTCCGTAACGAGGACTTAAACTGTTAAACTGTTTATCAGGAGCTATCCTGATACATTTTTTCTCTCACCTTTAATCAACAATAGGCGCATTATTCATTCAAATTAAGATCACAATTTGCTAGATAGTTTCTGTCAGACAAATTGCAAACGCAGTACCGTATGTTTTAACCTAAATATGCATTTACTTTGCATAAATATCGTTCCATATTCATAAAGCGTTTCACAAATGTCACGCGAAATAAATCTGCATGTTTGCCGGATTTGATGTTTTCTAAATTTATCTTTAGTGAATTTTTTTCCATCTTAAATTAGAAGCCTAAGTTGGTTGATGTAAAACTGAAAAAAAGTTTTTATTTTTCTCTTTAAGCTCGTGCATGGGCTTAAACAGAATTTCTGGTAAATTTTAATGCACTTCATAATGACCTTATACGTCATAAAATTAGCATATACGTCGGCGATCCTATTATTGCTCTATATATACTTGCTAATATTTTTGAAAATACCCTCCTCGGCCGTAAAGCGAATGTATGATAATTTTCAAAGGAATATTAACCGTTAAGAGGCGTTGCCTGGTAATAAAAACACAGATAAAACTGCCTGCAGAGTGATGATCGTCAAGAGCCGAAATCCATTTCCTTATAGTTTGTACTTCTGCCTGCCTGAAAACAGTAGCACAAGTGGACGTGTGCATTTTTTTAGCGGATGTGCTTTTAACGAGTTGAAAAATAAAAGCTACTGTGCGTGCAGTAATTAAAACCGTTGGATATTTATAGGTAGTTCCGTTGCGGCACTTAATACTTTATTTGATTAATGTATAACTATTAACTGTTACAAATAATTTTACAAAGTGGAAATTGCAATAAATTCATTTGAAAGGTTACATTTATTACAATTTTAGCAGAATAAGGCGATGATCGACAGATTTCCGTGAAATATGTATATCTAATGAAATAGTTTCCAAATGGACTACTTCTTCTGCGGGATGATTAAAACATCTGCCCCTCTTCCAGTCGTTCAAGGCTCGCATTTAACCTTCCCATCCTGTCAGAAACTTTTTCGCCGCGAAAAAGAGCGTCACCTTTCTTTCTCCACGCTTATCTTTGCTTTTGCGTATTTCAAGCAGGCCCGATTTCTTTTTCCGGACTCGTTTCTCCAATCTTCCTTGCGCGTCGCCCAACGTCTCCGCCGAGTCGCGGAGGCAGCGCGCATACGAAACGCGCATTATGCGCGAGCGGCGAATTTACAAAAATTACGAGAAGAGAACTTGCCCTGTACGAGCCGCAAATTCGCCTCGTCACTTTATCGAGTATATACACATTAGTGCGGTTGTACTGCGAATTGCTCGTTCGGGAGTACACCTGTGTATTTGTGTAACGAGTGCAAAGCGATGATCGACGACTGCCATCGGACCAGATGCTGTTTTCCGTTTGGAAGGTATGCACATATGTACAATGGTGGCCGATTTTGGGGCCGATAATTAGCGATATTTCGGAACCGCGCGCGCGAGGCTCGCAATTAGGGGCGTGCGCGCGCAGCTTGCAGCAAAAATTCAGCAATGATAGGCGGAATTTACGCTCGCTGCAGAAGCGTAATAGCGTAATGACCAAAGCGTTTTGGCGCGAAGCTCCCGCCGCGTCCTGTGGGCTAAGTAAACAGGGAAAAATTAATTGCCTCTCGTCCGCGCGCGCGCGTGCTCACACTTGCGCCCGAATTGTATTTGCGTTTAGTGTAGAGGTCGGAGTGCAGTGCGGGATATACAGTTGAATGCGGTTGGGCGGCAGAGCGCAGGCGCAATTATGCCCATCGCTCGACACTTAATTTCAATAATGCGAAATAAAAACCGCGCGGCAAATTAATTGCACGTGTAAATTTAATTTTCAGCTCGTGCTTATATATATGCGGCTCGCGATGAGAGAATTCATTTGCGTATATACGAATGCGGTTTCTGATTTTATTTCATTATCAACTGATGCATATATTGACCATCATATTATACAATTTTATCTTTATCAATGGCATTTAAATAACAAAGAAAACAATCATAGAAACAAGATGTTTAATGGAAAAAATTTGTTTTTAAAATTTACTGAGTCACGAGTTGAAATGGAAATTTACGTTTTGAATTTTAACTCTTGCATGAGATATTTTTGTATAATTCGTAGCTTATTTTACATTTTTAAGTATTAAACGTTTATTTACTGTACACTTTACGCAGTGTGTATAGAATTTATTTCTGAGTTTCAATTTATAACTTCTGAAAGCAGATGGACATATTAATGTACTAAGCTTCAATACTATGACACCTCCACAGTGTATTTTTAGAGCATTCATAAATGAAAGCAGAAAAAGTTTATCGGATTATAAAGAAGTTCGAACTATGTTTTACCATCGCTTTTTGTTTAAAAATTACAGGACACGCATACGAATAAATTTCAGTCTTTTTCAAATGCGTTACATTAAACTAAATGGGTCTGAAGTTTGCATCATTGGAATACAACGAAATGATCTTTTACAATTAATTAACGTTATTAAGCAATGGAAAATTTATCTAAATCTTTGTTATAAAGTTATTTGATACTATAAAATAATAAATCTACACGCAAAACTAATATTAGTTATTATAAACTTGAAGGAAAATCAAATATTTTTTATTTCGTTGCACTACAACGTTGCAAACTTCAGACCCAGTAAACTAATACTTATAAAAAGTATGAAAATTTAAGTCATTCAATACCTTAAGCTAAAACAATCAACTAAAAAAGCCAATTCTTCAAATGGAACAAGCAATCAAGCGGATAATTCACCCGTAACACGGATTACTCGCAAAGTCATCCTGCGCTCGACTAATGCATTCCTTTCATATTGCAAAACCTGCGGGGATGACGTACGTTGAAGGGAATACCCGTTCAATCGCCAAATGAAAGAATAATAAATTCGCTTGGCGCAAAGTTCCTCGCGTATAACGACCTTGACAAAGTTACACATATACCTACGAGAGCTGAATTCGCGGTACACATCGTCACCGCGTGTATCCTCAATCAATGTGTATATAATAACATTCGCCGACTTTGGCCATTAGCCATCATCCCTAGAGATATTATGTTGTCGTCGTCGGCCTCGACTTTGCCGCCGTTCTATCTACTCGTGCATCTCTCGTGGGGGTATTCCTCGCGAGGTCGCGAGGTCCGAAAGTTCCAGCGACAATTCGTTACAGCGGCAGATGAGATTTGTTGAAAAAGTTGGCTAACTTGCTCACGAGTGCTCGGCGGAATCCTACTCCGAGCAAATCTTGTATACACTTTGCGGCTCGGGAGCTGATTTTACGCATCTGCTACACGCGCCTTACAGTTGTGTAAGCGCGGTTACATAAATTCTCGTGTTTACGCTCGAAACGTATTTTCTTATATATATATATATACACGCCGCGATGAGCTTATTTATTCGCGTAAATATAGACGCAGAAGAGATGCGCGACAGCTACATTTCCGATAAGCAATTTTCGAATTATTGCGCTGCGAAAATGATCTACCGTCTTTGGTTTTGATTTTGCGTAAGAATTGTAATTACACGGGATTGCGCGTGTATCCATAGACATTACCGAGGCATTCGCCGCTCATTATCATGCAAAATAACGTAGCCGCGTTCCGCGCGCGCGGCTCGATGCGAGGCGGCGGCATCTGGTCGTCGCCGCCGCGCTACATATTTCTCCAGCCGAAGCCGCGAATAATCTAGTCGGCATTTTTCCCCCGGCCGCCGCGGCCTTGCGACACACGCTCCGTACGCGCGTCCTTCCTCATTCCTCGTCGTGATTAACGCCGCGCGCGCGTTTCCGCGCCTGCGGTCGCGCGCTCTCTATGCCTGCCTGTTATTACAGCCGTTTTCTAGAGCGCACGCGCGAGGGGGAGAGATGGTATACGCCGCATTCGGGAAAATTGACTCGAACGTGGCGCGGACTTGACTCATCGGCGTGTATTATGTGCCTGCGTGAGTGTATGTGTGTTGCGCATGAAATTTTTCGACTGCGCAATTGACACGTCAGCCGAGCACCGATGACAGTGTTTATAATATAAGGGGGCTCGAAATTGCTGCGTATCACTGACGTTGTTCATCACTGAAATTGGTTAATTTTATAATCCGGCTCTGACATACGCGTATACGAACGATGCTGAGAGTAATTTATGGCTCTTTGTCTAGTTGGATGTTTATTGTGTTTAAAAAATTTAAGATAACAGAGTACACGTTATATTTTATAAAATCTTTTTATATTTTAGATATATAAAAGTAACATTATACACATTATATGATTTACTAATTATCTGTAAAAAAAATTTGCAAGAATTAATCGTGTATTTTCTTTGTTGCAGGTGAGTTATACAATTGATTGCGCCTTATTCAATCATCTTCAACACGTAAGTCATTATGTAATTATAAACATATACAATTGTTACCACGATTCTTCTTACAAATATAGCATGACTCGTGAGCTAATTATTTTCGACGTACATATATATTATTCAAGTGAAATATGATCCATGCTATATAAAACGATCAATTATTCATGCCCTGTTTGCCTTTCTAAACGAGGACAAACTCCAACGAGACGCAGTCTTCGAAGGAGCAATAAAGAGTATTGTTTTATTAGAGGGTCGCTGCAATGAAAATGTATATACCACCGTCCGACCGCGCGATGCGCTTGGAAATGGTAATACGGGCGCGCGTGATGACATTGAGTCAGAATTCGTATGTGCGCAGGCGAAGAAAGCATATCGCCCCCTATACGAGGAGAATGAGAATTCCCTGCGAGGAGGCTCCCTCGCCGAGGAGACGAACGGAGAGAATTCCTCGTACGTCGGCATGAAAATTCTTCGCGTCGCGCGCGGGCGGGCGCGTGCACTTTTAAAAAATTGGTATGCGCTCCGCGCGCGCGTAACTTTACACATACCTCACCTTTTATTCGGACCCACGCCCGCCCGCGCAAGAAGAGGTCTCTCCTTCTTCGCCTTTTTCTCCTCTCTCCCTCTCCTACTTTCTCTTTCCACTGCGTCGCCGATATTTTCTCTCCGCACAACTTCTTTCGCCGCAGAGAGCTCCGGCGTCTTTTTTTCTCGCTCGGTCGTGCGCGGCTAGAGAAAAAAAGGGAAGCTGTTCGTGGCTGCAGCACTACGTGGACGTATGTGTGTGTGTATAATACAAGTAATGTACACGTCGACACGAAACTGCTTCGTTTTTCATTGGAGAAGTATTTCGCAGCCAAGGTCGGAGTTTAGCATATTTTAATTTAAAACTTTTTAAAATGCCATGACGAACAATTTTAAAACCTGCGAAAGGTAATATTTTTTCAAATCTGGATATATTTGCTCTACCTTTAGAAAGTAATTTTCTTACTACAGCCGTGTACAGCTAAAAATTATAATGCATTCACGTCAAAATCACATAATAATGTGAATATGAGAATTTCATTTTCTTATAATAATACGTGAGCACATCATCAAGGCAATATTAAAATTAAAACATGCTCAATTACGCTCGCGCGTGCTCTATTATTTTGAGCAATCATGAAAGTTTTTCAAAACTAGGCTACGATATTGCGCAGGACTGGAAATATTACGAGAATAACACAAGTCAGTGGGGGGATTCCACACATCAAGAGGCACTTATGTAAATATTACAAAATGTTTCCCCCCCCCAAATTAGCCCCAACAGCGTGGCAATTGCGAACTGTAGCCGTAATATAAAGTGAGATAACCTCATTGCTTTGCCTTATAACCGTTAACAAAAAAACGTCAGCGATAATTCGACCACCGAGACTTAACTTCGTGAAAATTTCAGGCAACCTCCCTGGAATTAGATATCCGGGCGCACGGGCGAATACAGATAGGCAGGGAGGGGGAGAAAAAAGAGAATTTTACGAGCACAGGCCCGTGAAAATCGACGGCACACACGCGCGGCATATAAAAGTCCATCGCTATTCCTCTCTCCCTCCCCCCACCACCACCATAAAGAATTTACTAACGATCGGAGCCGGCCCCTATCACTTATTTATAAAGCGGCGCTGCTCCTGGACTGCCTCCTAATGCTCTCTATACCCGACAAAGCCACCTCTCTCCATCTAGCCGTACGTGTATACCGTATATACGTGTGGATCGCCGAGATCCGAGGCGGAGGGCTATACCGCCGCCACCGGCCGCAGACATGCACTGACTGTACTCCCGAGGGCTTCGTACTTGCTCGCGCGCGTCCTCTCGAACCTCGTTGTTGCTCCTGGTGATTCTTCTTCTTCTACTTCTTCTTCTTCTTGCCGTGCTGCTTCTGCGACCAGACACACACGCGGGATCAACGGCCCGCTGAATTATTAATCGCGCGGGCCTCGCCGCACGACATCTCCACCGTCGCCTGTCCACCGTCGAACATTTTTCTTTATTTTCCTTGGGCGTATATGTAGACTCTTTTTTCTCCCTTTCGCTCCTTCGGAATCCGCGGCAGACGCGCCCAGCTTATATCCTCTGTTTGTTTTCAGAGAAGGATTGATTCGTCGCTAACGGTATTATATGTATATCTTTAATGTCTGTTTTGACAAGTGACAAATCTGCAGTTGTTCTCTCCGCGTGGGGGCAATCATTATTTATGTAGGCGAAAGAATTCGTTTGTGACGCTTCGAAGGCTCTGTATTCTACTCATTGAATATATTTCAGGATTAGGAAGAGAATCAAATAGATTTGAAGTATTGTTAGAGTTGAAATCAAAAAGGAGTAAGATTTGTATGTTTGATGCATATACAAAACTAATCGGATCATATAGTTAATTGATGGATAGCCATTCAATAGAAATAGATAAATGTATTATGCTATCATCATAAATAACAAATTTATTTTTATTTGAGTATAAAACGACTTTAATATCTTTTCCTTCACTAGTAATTTTTGTAACTGAAAGAAATTCATAGTAATATGACGAATAATGTTATCAGGAGAGAATATGCGAGAATTTCATAAACAAGTGAAAGTGAGTAATAATGCTTTGTTATTAATTTAAAAATATCCGAGATTGAAAAATTCGAAAATAAATGTTACTATGAATCACGCACCACGAGTCGTGAAATTAACCTTGAAGTGGTTCACAAAGAAAAGTACAAAGATATATACATATGTACCATAATACTATTTGAAACTGTACTATTTTGTATGTGAAATAAAGTAAGAAAGTAGTTCCAAAAGCCATTCAAATCATAGTTATATTATGACGTTTTGTTTGGAAAATATTATAACTATTACAAACAATAATTCTAAATAAAACTCGTAATTCCTTTGAGACGTTCATCCTACAATATTCCAGGAATTGTTAAAGAAAATTACGGGGAATGCAAGTATCAACGCCGTCATATATAATCATTATTTATGACGGTCCAAAAAAGCTTCATCGAAAATCCTCAAATTAACAACACCAAGCTGCAAAATTCGCAATAACGACAGCCCGCATCTTGATTTATGCGGTTGGACAGCCTCGTCGCGCAACAGCGTATTCCACCGTGATTACATCCCGGTATATATTATAGCCGCTCATCAAAAGTCGCACGTATATGCACTCTCGGCACCGATGAGATATTGCACTCAATCAGCTACGACCGAAAGACTATTCCGTCCCCCCCAAAAACTCATATAAGTACGAGAGCGCGTGAAAAGTCGCAGGAGATCGGGACTGGCGCGCGACTGCCGCTAAGTGGATTACAGCGCGCTAAACTCCGTCGGTGCTGCTGCTGCTTGCTCTCGAGGCCGCGAGCGCATGTAAGCGTGCGCGCACAAGCTCGTCGTCGCCTTTCACTTTACCATATTATACCTTCGGGATGCCGCGCGCGCGGCGCGGCTTGTGCAACTCTCGAGTGTGGGTATATATTTTACCGGCAGCAGCGCGCCGAGCTGCTGCCACGTTACGTTTTCCTCCGATTTTCGACGACGATTGCGCTCGCGCGCGAGCTCCGCGTAATTTTCATTGTACCTACGCGCCGTAATCGCGCGTTCTGCATATGCGCGCTCGCGGTTCGTGGACTGGCCCAATTATATCGCGCGTGCCGCGCTGGAATTCGGGCTTTCGTTTTGGGATTACGCAAGAAAAATTCTTCGCGGAGAGAGAGGGAGAGGAGGAGAGGATAATTCGCTTGTCTGCAGTATATAATAGCTGCGCGGAGAGGAGAGGAGCGTTGCGAATAAGTGGGTTGACTGAACTGCTTCGGAAGCGAAGATAATACATGAATAAAAAATAATACTCTTTTAAGTTGGATTATATGCAACTGCAAGATTTTTGTCATTTGTATCCTAGTGCATTTTAGAATACAACTGTCTTTCTACAGAATGCATTTTTAAGTCTTTTTAATCGGCAGCCGCCGAGGAATCGATCAGGCAAACTATTAAATGAAGTTGAGTAATTAATTTTTCTTCTTCAGGATGTTACAATTAGTCAATTAAAAGCAATTAAAGTTAAAATTATATGCACTCTTCTATAAGAATTACCTTCTGATCATTAATCAACCTCTTTACAAAATTTAGATGTTACTACATACGCTATTTATGGAACAATCTATTTTAATAGGCTAACCGTATTTCGTTAAATTATTTAAATTATACAGTCGTTCTTTAATCATCAAGATTGAACAAAAATTGCACGTGTTTCATCCTCTTCATTTACTGCTACTTTTTATTTGACTTCCTGTCAATACACAAATTTATCGGTATACCTAAAAATATTCTTAAAAAATAACGTTCCAAACAGAAAATTGACCACAAGCCACTGATCTCTGCTCGTATACGTATTATCAGCAGTTAATTACCGTCCGCTTCGAATCACAGCATTAATCAATTTCGAGAACGACCACGCGTACATATATTTTTCCATTCCCTGAAAAATCAGCGATAATCATGCATTAGCATGACAAAAGCTCGATCCGATCAAGCCCATACAACATCCGCGTGCTCACGCGCGGCGACGATGCCGTTAGCTCTGTCAAACGTGCAATTAATACTTCCCGCTCGGCCGGTGCTATACAACGCCGGCCTCCGAGAGAGAGAGAGCGCGCATAGGAAAGAGCCGTGTGCACAGCCGCGCGCGTGCGTTCGGGCATCTGTACCGGACGACACCTGGTGCAGCAGGCGCTCGAGCCATTGACCGCGCGCGCCTGCAGCGGAAGTTCCTTTTTGCCTATTTACACCGTGACCGAGCTGCCTGCGCCGCTCATGCCAACACTAGGAGCAGCTCGCAAGCGCGCGGCGAACATCGCGATACTCTCTCTCTCTCTCTTCACAAAATCAGCCGAGGATCGCGCATCATCTCGAGAAAGAGAGGAGCATAAGAAGAGGGAATAGAGGACGCGCGGCCCGCGGCGAGCGGGTATGTAGCGGTACACCGGCGCGCCGATAGAATGCGGAATGCTGGATCCTGGATGTCTTGTATGACTGTGTGTGTGTGTGTGTGTGTGTGTGTAGGTATAAGAGCGTACATACACGGACTTATATGCGGGCGAGGCGCGCGCGCGTGTTATAAGGCCTGGTGGCAGATTTTGATGGATCGAAGCCGGCTAATCGACCATTACCCCGCGGTGCAGCAGCGTAATAGACACCTGGTGCTGCGCGTATATGTAAGAGAGGGCATACGCGCAACGTGTGTGGCGCTTCCGTGCGCGTACTGTGTTTTACTGTTAAGCGCGGCTGCTGTTAAGCGTGCCGTTTTCAGTCCGAGATATTACACCAGTTGTAATGTTATTGCGTGTATTAATAACTAGGAGAATTGTATACGACTCTGGTTTTGGTATATGTTTGTGTAGCTGTAAAAATATTGCGGATGGCGAATTAGAGGAGTCTAATGCAAAAATTTATTGTTTTGTTTTATGGAAATGAATGTATTTTTTAATTGTTGGTTATTGAGTATATGGTGAAAAGTTTGGAAAAAAATCTCAAAATATAGACGATGTTTAACTGAGGATTTTGTTGCTCAATTTAAAAATATCATAACTTTAGAAAGAATTATGTTTTTTTAATTTTGGAGAAAGGATGCGAAAGCTTACATTTTATCGACTTATTTTCCTTTTTAAAACCTGTTTTTAAGACTTTTCTACGTTTACTAACTTATTTGTTTGAAAGAAAAAAGCTCTTTTACAATATTTTTGTAAAGTAGATATTATAAAATGGCGAGATTTCTTCGTAATTTTGCTTTCTCTTGAATCAGAGATCAGATACAATTCTAGTAAACATTTAATAAGAGAATACAGAAATACAAAAATTTTATATAACAGTTACGTTGAATGACGAACAAAAATGTTTTTATCTCAATTGAATGACGTAAAACTTTAAACTCATCAATTCATAGTAAACACATGACAAATGTATTTTCAGCGGTTCACAATCGCGTTTGTGACAGTATCCCAGCGTGTCAAGGATTCGAAAAGACGAAACTTGCTCTTGTCAATATTCTAAAAGGCTTCAGCTAGACAGTGATGCTTCTAGATCGCATTGTTCTCTTTTATTCAACGGCTGCTTTTTACCCAGCAAAGTTTTTACGATAGTAGCTCCAGCAATTTGTAAATGGCGTTTGAAAATTAATAAATGTTGAACTTTTGGGTAATTAACTTTCTTCATTTCCCTCATGTACTCCATACAGTCTAAGAAACTGTTAACAACTTTAGACACTCGTTTTATCAGTCTACACTCCTCCGCGAAGTGTATAAAAGTCAATATACACAGCTGAAATTAAAAAGCCACTATATAATGCCATTCCACTAAAGCCTAGCAAAGACAAATAACAATGAAGACACTGTACGTCGTAATAAAAATAGTCGTGACAACGACGACGCAGCATTACTCACTGGGCAAACACACGTACACACCTATTACTCGGAAATTAATAAAACCATGCTGGAGGCACGCGCGGAGCGGAGAAAATCTCCCATCCCAGCCGATCTCTCGCCGCACAAAGGATCTTCTCTCGATGCGCATATAGTCTCGTGGCTCTCTCGCGGCATGACTCGCAATACTCTCCGTGATGCGCATCCTCTCAACGGTAGCCGCAACATCTACACACACACATACACTGCAGCTATACGACGCGTGCATTAATCGCTGCCCGTCCCTGAACGCGTCGCCGTGCATCGCGCACACATCTATATACCTACGCACGCTGCTCGTATAGCACGCGGAAACAATGGCGCATCGACAATGCCCGGCGCTTCCGGTTTTCAGAGAGCGAACTAGCATCAGCATCGACTAACCGAACCCACTCCACTCGCGCTCCTGTTTAATTTTGTCTTTACACAACTGGCGCTAGCGTTTTGGGTGAAGGGCACAGTTGAGTTTCTTATTATACGCACGCGCATCGCGTATACACGCGCGCGCTGATAAAGGAATAATCTTGTAAATAATGTAGACAGCGCGTGAAGCCCGGTTTTTACGGGAGTGCTACTACCATGCGCCATGCTTCGCCTTTGTTCTCCGCCTCGACGCTCGTCGTTGAAAATCTTATCTGCACGCGCGTGTGTGTGTGTGTGTGTGTGTGTGTGTGTGTGTGTGTGTGTGTGTGTGTGTGTGTGTGTGTATATATATATGCGAGAGGAGTTGGAGAGACGCGAATGTTTTTACTTAAATACCCTGTCAGTTTTCTGTCTCTGCTCGCGCTGACTCACACTTCTTAACTATTTTTTTTCTTTCCTTGCTACTCTGCAGTTTCTTTACATAATTTTTAAATAAATCTAGTCTTATTATCTCTGCCATATAAATAATTAGTATTGTCTATTGTATAATTTTGAAAGTAATGATTTTCAACATTTACGAGACATACAGCTATACAATTTGAAAGTATACACGCAAGGTGGCCAAGAAAAGCGATTTTCTTATCTAAAATCCTTAAACTCCGTCTGTACCCACATAAACGCCACATTAATGCGCACAGTACTACTACACACACACACACACACACACACACACACACACACACACACACACACACACACGCTCGCTCGCTCGCTCGCTCGCTCGCACACACACACGCTCGCACTTCCATTATCTCGCTCGGCTAGCACCTTCGAGCCCTCGTCTTCTCTCGTCCTCGCAGCAGCTCGCAAAGCGCAGCAGCAGCAGCCGACGAACTTTCCAAGTCCAGGCGCGAGAGAAAAACGAAACGGCGTATCTGTCCGAGCAGGCTAGCCACAGTATATAAGCGAGCGAGCGAGTTCCTGCGCCATAAGAATACCAGCCGAGGAAAAAATCGAAACAAGAAGTGTGTACGTAGCCAGGCGAGGAGCGCGCAAGGATCCTCTTTGCTCCTCTCTCTCTCTCGCTCGCTCGTTCGCCGATCGCGCGCTCGGCTCCTTTTTTCTCTCTCTGCTCTCCGCCGTGCTCGCTCGCTCGAAAAGAGAGTGAGCAAGAGCTTCCCTATACCTGCCCCCCCCCCTCTCTCTCTCTCTCTCTCTCTCTCTCTCTCTCTCTCTCTCTCTCTCTCTCTCTCTCTCTCTCTCTCTCTCTCTCTCTCTCTCTCTCTCTCTCTCTCTCTCTCTCTCTCTCTCTCTCTCTCTCTCTCTCTCTCTCTCTGTGTATCTACCTCTATACGTCGCCCCACTCCCGCGCAGCGGAGCGCGTATTATACTACTATACAGCACGGGGCCCGAGCACAGCTCAGGCGCGATGACGTCGGGTGCCCAGTGTTCGCTCGAGAGAGTATAGGTATAGTACCTCCCATCCGGCTGTCTCTCTCTTTTTCCCTCTCTTCAGGCCCGAGAGCAGCGGCGGCGGGAGCAGCAGCAGCAGCAGCTCTCCGCAGCACTCCCGCGCCTTTCTTCGCGCGCGACTGCCTCGGCGAGCGGCGCACGGCCGCGTGTCAGTTTGCGTCCCACCGCGGACAAACCAGCAGGACGTGCGAGAGTGAGCGAGCGAACGCGCGTCGCGCGCTCCCTTTGCTACAGCGTACATACATATATATATATATATACATATACGTCGCGCCAAAGTGCAGTCGTCGTTGTTTCGAAACGTGCAGGCGGTGCGTACGCGCGCCCTCGTCGGTTTTCTGTGTATATATGTGCGTATATAAGTGTGCTGCACGCTAACTCGATTCGACGTAACCGAAGGCAACTGTGTACAGTGTGGTAGAATTTGAGACGCGCGCGCGCGCTTAAGGCGTCCCCCGTGTATCATTATTTCGATCTTCGAGCTCGGAGTGGTGAGATTTTCTTCAACGTGCTGTGTGCGAGTGTATCTCTGTAGCTACCTCTGTGTGTCACTGCAGTGTGCGCGGGCGTATAATTCCTCGCCCTCCAAGTGTGCTCCGAGTTCCAGTTGCCAGTGCCTGCGCGAGCGCCCGATTGACGCAGCGACGCAGTCGTCCGGCCGTCTCTCTTTGTGTACACACCAGTGCGTATGTCGTTTAATAGCCATCACACACCCTGTCTTCCCGGCCTATGTGCGCGGCATGTCGATGAGTTTTAACAAAGAGAGCTCTCGCCCCGTCAAATGTGTGTGTGTGTGTGTGTGTGTATGTATGTGTGTGTGTGTGTGTGTGTGTGTGTGTGTGTGTGTGTGTGTGTGTGTGTGTGTGTGTGTGTGTGTGTGTGTGTGTGTGTGTGTGTGTGTGTGTGTGTGTGTGTGTGTGTGTGTGTGTGTGTGTGTGTGTGTACATGCTGCGCGGATTGGTTTACGTTTGTTTTCGTCCTCGCGCGCAATGCCATTATCTACGTATGCTCGAATTTATGGGCCTTGAGCGTACGTAGGTGTCCCTAACAATGGCCGTTGATAGAGACGTGTGGTAGTTATAGGGCAGAGGCTAAACCGAGTTCGCGCGAAGAGCTCGCGCGAAGTTGAAGTACAATTTATATACGGAAAATTTATATCGCTTCATTACAAAACAGTCGCAAAATGCATGATCTGCGTTGAAATCGTGCTCGGAAAACGAACAGGTTTTCGGTGCGCGCGCTATAGAACGTATAGGTGAGCGCACGATGCAGTCAGTACTGCGGAGTGCGCTTTACGTAATTGAGATGATGATGGTGAACGAATTTGCAAAATTTTCTGTGGGAGATTAGTGGTCTGTATTGTTAAATAAAATTTTTTATTTAATAAGTATTCTAAGAAAAGCGTAGAGAATTCAGCTTGGTTTGAGTTTATTCTTGAAAATATACTCTTTTTATTACAGAGCTGCATTTAAAGCATCGTAATAGTTGTAAATCTTTTTTATTATACATTTAAAAACATCTTTTTAAGTGTTTTTCTTAGAATCTTTGATTTCCCTGCGCTTAAACGTCAAATGCTCTTATTGCTGAAGAAAGTAAAATGCTTTCTAAGTGAAAATTTAAACAGTGACTCGCATGCTTCAGAAAACAGCCTTTTTTTATTCTTTATGAAGTAAAGATTTCAATTTCTAAAACATTAGTAAATCAAAACAATACTAGTAATTTAATCAAACTAATTACGATTTATGCATGCAATTTTAAAATGGTCTAATTGCTAATGTATAATTTTCTAGTCATGTATACAGCTTGACTCGAATTATTTAGATTTCAAAATGAATTTCCGATACCTTTAGTGTATACATAAATGTTATGCTAAATAATTTAAAAATCTTCCATTGCGCGATTGCAATGTAATGTTTTAATTGTTACGTTCTTATACGGAATTTTTAGATAACGTAATTGTTTCAACAGAATCGCACTTTTAATGATACAAAATATTAAAGCACAAATTGCGTCTGTGTAATTACCATTTTCTTAGTAAGTTAGAGTACATATTTTGAAATTGGTCTCCATTTGTTTCGAAAGTAGTAGACATTATAACATCTACATGCAACAAGGTAAAATATCTGTTATTTTCGAAACAATTTAATACACAAAATGTTTAAAGTAGTAAAAATTAATACTTATCTAGTGCTGTAGAAAGTTACGTAAAGTAATATTAAAAGTTAGCCTTTCGCATTATTTTAACATCACTACAATTTCAAAATTAAACTTTACTTATTAAAAATTCATTTTGATATTAACAGAAAAAATGCTAGAATTATATTCGGCTAAATCACCAAATATCCGCGAAAGATAAATAAAATTTTTTATAAAAAAAATCGTACTTCCTAAAACCTATATATTGATATTTCATCGTAAAATTAGTAAACTATTTAGGTCGTTGACATTCCGTACCCGATATAAAATTTCGGTACCAAAACAGAGTTTTTCGCAGTAAAACCCGAGTAAATCATTCCCGCACGATTACACGAAACGCAACACGTGTGCGGAAGGAACGCGCGAGACGAAACCGTTTCGAAAAAAAAAAAAAAAAAAAAAAAAAACAAAAGGAAGGAAAGACCTTCCGAAACGAGGCGGGCAGGTAGTAGAGAGACAGGTTTGAGCGCTCAATACACATACAGACGGCAAAAAGTAAGGTAGTGTGTTTTCGGGCACGCTAGGCTAATTCTCACGGCTGCAGGCGCACGGATTATGTAGAGCATAAAGCGGCTCTCCGCGACCGGCTAGCCTCGCGCAGCTCTCTCGCGCGCGCCAAAAGCGACGACTAGCCGCGGGTAGACCTACCTATATACGACTAAGCCATGGCGCGCCGCTGTATGCACGCGAGGATACGCGGAGGAGAGAAGCCGATCCGCGGTTCTGAGCGCTCTAATGATCTTATGCGCGCGCGTGTGTACAGTGTATGCGTTCTCGAGTACACTTAATCATGGGCGTTGCTGCATTGGCGCCAAAGTTTTTCCTTCCGACGCGATATTCTGCCTTTCTTTTTAGCTGGACCATTTGCGCTGATTAGTGGGCGGTGAAGAGCCAATGGTCTGTGGCGACGAGTTTTAGAGACGGCGAGAGTATTCGAGAAAATCCGTCCGTGAATGCGGCACATTTATTTCGTGCTATGCTTAAACGACATTACACTCGTATATATCGAATTTGCCGCCCAGTCGGCTAATCCATTCACTCGTTTGGTCGAAAAGCCAGCGACTTTCTAAAGTTTTTAGAGTAAAACTGCCTTCTAAAAAAGGCGATCAAGCGTGTATTAAAATTACGCTGCTCGCCCAATCTCATTTTAATGACGCGAGATTTAATTGCGACGCGCGTTTTCATCTCCCGAAGACGGAATATATCACCCATTACAACGCATTACTTATGCAGAGAAAAGCCGAAATTATGCGCGTCTTTGCTCTCAGCTATTTTTTACGCGCACTTCCGCCTCTGCGTTTTTCCGTGTCACTTTTTTGCCACGCGCGCATGGAAAACGGACTTTCTTTCGTTCGGTGCGTTTTCGCGGCACGTGGATTTAACTGCGCGTTCGACGCGAATTAACCTGCGTGCGCGCGGCGCGCTTTCACGGAGAAAACGACTTCTTTAATATGGAGATAAGTAAATGTTGTGGGGTCGTGTGTATAGCGTGGAATTTGCAGAAGTGGCCGGGCTGGAATTTAGGTTATGTTGATAAAATTTTCCCGTGATGTTTTTACAGCTGTGTTGTGTGACGATGACTCGCCGAGAGCTGTGCGGTGATATTTTTCCTTTCTATGCCTCGAAAGATCGGTGTCAAAATTTTTAGGAAAATATTTACTTTAGAATCCATACAAGAATGTGAATAGTTATTGATTTGCATAATAAATTGCTCAATATACATGTCAAATATTTAATGTCGTGTTGTATCTTGTAGGTTAATAGCGGATGAGGTGAGCTTATATAGATGACATCAACATCATGATTTTAGCTCAGGCTCGAGCGATAAGCGACTAACTTACGGTTTTAATTAGTCTCGTGAATTTTCAATTAGAAAATAAGAAGATGGCATCCAAATTAGAAAAAAGAAATATATCTTTCGAAAATCCAATTTACGCGATAATTATTATACTTTTACGATCCGTCCAATTTACTCGAACCTAAAATCAACCATATCGAGAATGTTTCGTGGCGCAGCGAGCGCGGCTTTCATGTCTATAAGAAGAATAAATTATCGGTCTATGAAAATGTTTTCCTCGCTTTCTCGTCATAGAATCGGCGCGCGCGCGCTTGGCACAGATATATGTTACAGTTTTTCGTAAGCAAAATAACGCGCGCTCGCCTCCCAGTGAAAGTTTAGAAATATAAGTCGCAACTGCAACAGCAGCAGCCACCGCTACACGTACTTTATTCAAATGAACAAAAAAAATTACGCTCGCATTTACCGAATAATTGAATCTCCCAGGCCCGCCATTACAAAATAATTGAATCCCTCTCTTTCTCTCGCTGCCTGAATTATCCTCTTGAATTTCTTCATTCCGTGCCGCGACTCACGCGGCTCCCCGTACAAAACATCGCTCGACAAAGCGCGCACACACACAATCGCGGCAACAATAACTCGTTATAGCCGCGTGCGCGCGCGACAAAGTACACGACGAAAAAAAAGCAGCGCGATGCGCTGCATCGCATATAGGAGTGTGCGCACGAAGGTACACGAGTTTCGTGCAGCCGCAGCAGGCGACGCCGAGAGCGCAGAGTCACTTTCACTAACCCGTTCGCGGCGCGCTCGCGGCAAAAGAGAAAGACCGAGCGAGCTAGTTGACCGAGCCGCACGGGCGTAGTGTTATATAAATTAGAGGCGCGAGTCGCGTATACATTGTCCATGTGTATATGTATAGAAACCCAGCGCGGAATGCTGCGAGGCTGCCGGATGATTATTACGGGGCGCGCGAGGAAAATTTTTCATTAAAACTATCCGCGCGTGCACGCGTGTGTAAGGTTCGTTAATTTACGAGACTCGCGCGTACGCGCCTCCTTGGAATATCTCTCCCCCCGTAATTTTCTTCTCTCGCGTGGCGGCTATGGTAGGTCCGATACCGCTGCTATACCCGGTAGCCGCTACCGCGTGGATTCCGCGCGCGAGGTTCCTATGTGCCGCGAGGGGAGAAAAGAATTTTTTCTTTCATATAGGTACATTGACCGTTAAAACAGGATTACTTGACAAGTGCAAATTTTCATTTTGGTTTTAAAGGAGCTGTTGAATTATTCTTAAATAATACGGCGTATACTTGAATTTTATCAAGCTAGCTTTTATTTTTATTTTTTATCAACGCACTTGATCAGCGTATATTAATAATTCTTTTTAAACTGATAATAAACTCAATCTTTTCGCAATCTCTTTAATGGATAACTTTATTATGAAGCTGTTTTACTACAGTCTTGTATAGATATTCGTGTTACGCAGTCTTTCGCAAGATTTTTAATCCATCATTATTCTCGGCTTAAGAAACTTATTCTGAATTTTATTCCACGAGGGTTACTTTAATAAGCGTAATTATTAAATTAATCCAAGATTATATCATTTGTATTTAAAAAGCCACATTTTGCTATGTAATCTGAATAAAAACTGTTTCAAGAATCTATATACCTATATCAATGAAAAATCAATTGGCCGACGTCAAATGAAAAGTAATTTTTTAATATTCCAACTTTGTTACCATTCAAAAGAGCGCAAAGCTACTCGCCGGAAATGGTTTATCGCTCGCGCCGATATATATAGAGGGCAAATGGTAATCTATGGAGATCGATAAAAAGCACCACGCGAGCGAGAAAGAGAAGCCACGCGGAGTGAAGGACCCGAAGGACCCCCTTCGGAAAATCCACGCCGGTCTCGATCCTCATTTACAATTCATAGTGGAAACTAACTGTGCACTTTTTACTCCCGCGCCAATCCTCCCCTCATACCTTTTCCATATACCTTTCAGCTCGGCGATCCGAAATTACGCGTGCAATAAAGCGACGGGCTCCTTTGTTTTTCCAACGCCCTCGTCTCGCGCGCTTAACAAGAAAAGTGTAAAAACCACGGCGGCGCGGAGGAAGAATTCCGCGGCGCGTTTATAAACTGCGCGGTGACAGCTGGCGAAACTCCAATTCTCCTCGAGTCTCCATGTGTGCAGTGTATATCGTGGGGATGTGAGTAAACTCGGGAACTCCCGCACGTGCCTTATTTTTTGTACGATGGCGAGCGAGGGGAGCTGTAAATTTTCGGAGTTTTTTTTTGTCGTTGCGAGTGCGTATGTAGAGCTGTAAGGTTTTTTATCGAGGTTAGCCGACCACAACTTAGGAAGGTTGTTCAGGTTCAAGGCTGCATACATGTAGTGTAGCGAAATAAATATTTTTCACCGGGTATTAAAGGGACGTGACACAGTTTTTTGTCCTTTGCTTTGACGCGGTTATATTACAAAGTTTTATTTATATACGCAGTGGTGTGTTGTGCTGGTTTAAAAAATGTTTCATATAGCGCGGATAAAGTGTTTTTATACTTGAAAAATACGTAACGGAATAGAATTTATTTTATTATTTATATGTAATAAAATTTTTATTATCCTACAATAAATTATAGATAATCATATAAAATTGAATAATTGAAGTAGTGCATTTTGCATCGGATATAAAATATTAATTATCTAAAAACAGTGAAAGGTATAAAACTCTGAATAATAACTGAAAATGGTTCTTCGCGAAACAAAACATAATTATATAAGGTATTAAAAAACTATTTTAATTCATTTCAATAATATATTGTTCCAGTAAATCTCTTGGTAAATAAATTGTATTAAGGTGATGTGATACCCACACTATTACTCAATTCTGGGTTCCCGTTTTTCTCCTGCAATTTTAGACTTTTTGAAAAAAATTCTGACACGTTTTAAGTTTAATAAAGAACTACAACGTATCAAAGAGCTTTTTTCTTAAAAATAAAAATTGAATGAAAATAACGGAAGCCCAATTTTGAGTAATAGCGTGGGTATCTCATCACTTTAAATAAAAAACCACAATAAGAGTATATGAAAATTATTGTACATTAAATGGTGCATTTCCATTTTACGTATTTCTTAAACATTCACATTTAACTTAACAGCACTTTAAAACACGTAATTTAGTCATTTCCGACAGTTTACAAAAACAGCAACAATAAACTCGTATCTAGAAAAACAAAACTACAATTTCCCACGTAGAAATCACAGTCGTCGGACGAAAAAAGCTCTCGTAGAAAACAAACCTCGGCCGGAACATTCGCCCGACGACTGCTGCTCGCGTACATATATAGGAAATCGGCCCGTTTTTTTTTTCGGCCCGCCCGACAACCTTCCTTTTTCACTCGCTCCTATAAAGCCTCGCGCTCTCGACTCTTTTATACTCGCAGCGCGGGAAAGAAATCAGGGGGAAAAAATTTTCGTAACGTCGATGTACGCGCAGTCGTGCGCGCTATTGTCGTGGATCGACAAAAGCGGCAAAATATGCGGCGCGTGCGACGATCTAAGCACACGCGGGAGGAATGCCGCGCGCGCGAACAATAGAGCCGACGAGAAAGAGAGACACATTCGTCGTCGTGTCTGTTTTCGAGAAAACCCCGTTGTCCCCAACGCGCACGCGCGTATATTATAACGAGATAGTGCTATCTTTCTCCCGCCTAATTGCTCCAACGCAGCGGCGCGACAACACACTGCCGTCCCTTTTTTTGCGCGTATGCGCTCGCAGCGCGCGTCTCCTTCCTGCTTTCGCGCGTTTTCCACGTGGCGCGAAAAGTCTGCTTTCTTCTTCCCTTTGTTTCGAGCATCAGCGACGTGTTTTTTCCACTGACCCAGAGCTCTCCTAACGCGCGGCAGGAAGAAACGCGTTTTCATTGTCGCCCGGCTGTAGGAGGAGTAGTCGAACAAGTGCCTTTATGCGCGATCGATTAATCAAGCGTCGTTTTTTTTCCGCACTTTCGCCTCCGCGCGGGCCATTAGGAGAAAAGCGTGAGAGCATTCGTTAAGTGATTCCCGAAGGCGTGCGAGAGCGCCCCGCGAGCGTTTGATGAGCCGTTGACGCGCGATGAGTCGTGTTTATCTGCCGTTCGTGCGCCTCGCTCTCTCTCGTTGGGACTTTTGTGGATTTTGCCACAGACGGCTTCGGTTGTGCGGGGCTTCTCTGAGTGGTTTTTATTTACCCTTGGATTTGCCTACGCTAACACTCCTCTCGGCTTTCGATTCGAATGTGTGTGTCTGTATAGATTTTCTATTGAATAGAGTAGGTTCTCTTTATTGTACTAGTTTGCGATTTTGTGAACATTTTAATCTGTGGATGAAAATTATTTTCTTTTGATTCGGTTACGTTATTTCGTAGCGGTGAAAAAGTATAAATTATGAACTTTTAACTTATCGTTGTTTGTTTACGTTACTGCTCGTTTATTCAAATAAGGTATTGAGGTTTCGAAATGAGACGTTTTATGAAGGATATATTTCTGTTTTATATTCTATTACTTGCTCATAATTCACATTGTAGTTAGTTATTTCACTATATTTTGTACTTTAGCTGATTTATTGGGCACCCATAAAAAAAAAGAAAGAAAATTCTGCAATAGCCATTAATCTCGCTACTCCGATAAGTTCATTAAGAAGTTAAAATAATGAATTCCTTATTATCTCATTAAATATGTCAATAAGACATCATCGCAACGTCCGGGAACATTTAACACACGCTCGATGTATGTCGACACGAGATCCTTAGAGCCCATTGCTATACTACAACCAGTATGGGAAAACCAATAACATTTCGTAACCTTTGAACTAAATCGAGACAATGATTAAGAGGCGGGCTTTTTATTCCCCCGCGATATAATTAATTATGCCCTCGGCTAAAGCGTTTTCCAATACACCACGATATTGCATCGACGGCGCTTAATTATTAGTTACCCGCACTATTGCCCAACTATAAAACATCTCACAATGAGTCCATTAAGCGCGCATTATAATGTAGCTGAATATTCATTTTTATATTTTGACTGTCGCCATTACGAGCCATTAAAATTTCAACGCGACGTCATCGTCGCTGCGGGTATATATACATAGCGTCGGGCGCGAACACAATATATCGCCTGCTTGAAATCCTTTCAAATCGTACGCACGTGCGCGTGGAAAACCAATATTTCACAGGCTCAATAATTGAGAATCGACGTTGATTAAACCGGAGGGAGAAAGACATAGAGAAAAAGCTCGCGCGCTGCAGCCTAATAAAGCGTGTGCGCACGCGCGTGTGTCTCTCTCGCTATATCCGCCTACGCGCGCCGATTAACAATCGGCGATAGTTGCTTCCAGCCCGAGCAGCTCTTTGTTCGTCGACCCGCGTGCCTGCATTTGCCTCGTGACTACTGCTCACTTCCCCTTTGCGCGCGGTTCTCTCGCACACGTGTTCTTTCAAAATGCGCACGCACTTTTTTCTCGCCCGCGGGGCCGGGCTTTGACTTCGCGGCGACGACGTATGGATTTCGAACGCACACATGCGCGTGTGTATATAGTACGCACATAACATAACGACGATTTGCTCGCGCAAGCGGAATGGCCGCGCGCGGATGTCGAGACACGACGAATCGTAAATGGAAATCCGAGTCGTAAAGGCGCGAGCGAGTGTCTGCGTGTATGTGTGTGTGTGTTTGTACGGTGTCTCGGGTCTTACGGATTGTACACTTTTACGAGCAGTTAGCGAATTATTGTGTGACGTGAGCGTGTGTGTGTTTTGCGCATGGGGAATAAAAATTTTGGCAACGGTCGTGTGTTATTGCCTTTCGGGAATTTCGTCCTTTCGCCCCCTACGGCACGAATACCTCACACTTATTACTTACAGACTATAAAAATTTACGGCTACCTGCAGGTAGTAAATTATCGTGCAGAGTTTTCCATGATAAACATTTTGGCTGCGTACATAGCAGTTGTCTGACGAAACTCGCGGGCCATGAATATCAGAGAAAATCGCGCGACGACGTAAAATAGTATAACGCCGTTGCTTTACGTGCTATATTGGAGAAAAAAAGCAACGAGGGCCCTTGTGAAATTTCCAGGCGAAAATTACTAAAGCGCTTCCCCCTCCTAGAGCGCTGATCGCAGCACTTTTCAACGAAAGCACTCGTCGACACGGGCGGATGCAATGAATTTTTTCCCTCCTCCGTCCCTATCAAACACTTCTCTCATCGCGCTGCTCTTTTTCACGTTCCTCCGCCGCGCGGTGGGTGAATTTTGCATTCCGCTGCTAGACTAAGCGCGCAGAAACGCGATAAAGTTAATAGCTCCAGCGTAATCTACCCTTCCTTTGTCTCCTTTCAGCGTTTCCCACGTTTTCACCGCGCGCTCACCCACACGTTGCATTACGGAATTTCGTCGTACATCCTATACACGCACGCACGTATATATCTACACGCTTGTTTTGTAAAAGCCATAGATGCATGGCCAGAAAACGAGAGTCCGCCACGGCGTTAATGAATTTGAGAAGTAGGGTGTGCTACTGGGATAGGGGAGTCGCCGCATAGACTCCTGCGGCGCTTTCGCGGCCTTGAACTCTTTTATATAAAACTATTTGCCAAGCGCGCGCTCGACGCACTTTCATCGTAATAGGAGACGCCGTTGCGCGTTGGCGAAGTAGGCGGGAGGTGCGACTGCCGAGAGGAGAATGGCCGAGTGCAGCCGTATGCTAAATATTCGCACGCGACTATACAAGCTGCGTGAATGTTCTTTTCCGTTATGAGGATTTGACTTGGTTTACTTTCCATTTTCTTTACGCATCTGAAAAGTTTGGTTTTAATGTTTCTTTAGCGCGTTTGTTTTCGTGGTTTGCTGCGGTTACTAAAGATAACGAGGTAATTTTAATTTGATGTTTGTTATTTTCCTCTGTGAAATATTTTCATTTCAACTCGTTATGTCAGATTAATTTGAAGATAAATTTTCCAAAAAGTATAAAAAAATGTCTGCAGAATATATGAGCATTAAGGGTTTGTGTTTGTCTTTTATTCTTTGTAATTATCATTATATCATATGTTTGTAAAACTTTTATTTTTACAATAAATTACTATTACTACACTACTAGGGTAAGTGTGCCAGTTACTGTGCCCCTTAAGGCGAAGTCCGTAGGATTTAATCAATTACTATTTTTTTTTTCAATTTTTAATCATCTTAAGACCTTTATATGATAATTATATATTCTGCGAGCAGAATAAACACCTTTTTAATACAATATTATGTAAGGAATATCAAATAATTAATAAAATAACAGCATAAGCCTTTGCATCAGTTACTGTATCATTAATTTAGTTACTGTGTGTCAGTTAGTGTACATTGTTTTAATTACTGTGTGTCAGTTAGTGTACATTGTTTTAATTACTGTGTGTCACTTAGTGTACAGTGTTTTAATTACTGTGCCTTAGATTCTGGACACTGTATTTAATCCTGTGTATTTTTTTCTCACTCATCTGCATCTGCAGAAATTATATAAAATATAAACATGAAATTTGTTTTTTTTTTATTATATTTAGTAGACTCCCTGCTGGAAATCATCCATTTCTCTCCCATTGTTATGATTTACTACGTATAGAAGTACTTACTTATTATAGAAGAAAATAAAATAAAGATGGGAATAAAATATATTATTTTTAAATATATTAAAAACTGTGTTATTTGCTCTGTGGGTATGAAGAAACGAACGTCGAAGTTGACTTGCACAGTTGCAGAGGCTACGAAGCATGAGAAAGTAAGGTTAACGTAGTCTACTGCGAGGGGGCACAATAACTAAATACATTCATGAAAACTTGTCCAGTTACTGTGCACAGTAATAGAAACATGCCGAAAATTCGTTTTAGTTACTGGATTATATTAAATTAAACAATAATATTAATCAAAACTACTTTTTTATTGTTCTTTTGTCAACTAGATGGGTTTTATAAACATAAAGTGTATTTTTTTATTATGAAAAATGTTATTTTTATAGTTTTTCAATCACTTTTGTATAGACATATTCTTAAGCGTTTCGATAAGAAAATCATAGAAATCGCTATGAGAAATTTAATAAATTATTTTAAATATATTATAAGAATAATTAAGGCATACTGTGGGTTTAACAATAAAAAGCATGAATTGAACTGTATATGAAAATTTAGATATTTATGATTAAGTATGATTATACTCTACTATAAATGAAAATGATTTAAGGGCACAGTAACTGAAGCGGGCACAGTAACTGGCACACTTACGCTATCCTCTCTTGAAAAAACGATAGCCGGATCTTGTGAACCATTTAAAGATTGATTTTGATTGGTCTGTAAGGAATAGGCGCGAAAATTCGCTACGTCCGCTACCTTTGAATTTTTGAAATTCATTCTTAACTATTTTTCTAACTATTTAAAACTAAATAATTAAATTAAATTAGAATAAAAAGATTAATTTGTTCATGCTTTAAAAAATTATCTGCTTATCCTATCATTTAAACTAATTAAAATGAAATCATAATGAAAAATTATACACTGAGAAAAATGATATATTAATAAAAATTACTGTAATATATAGGAACGTGGGGACAAATCTCAAATACCAAAATTTTTACTATATTTTACAGTAAAAATTGGTATATACATAATAAAAATTGCTATGTACATAGTAATTTTTACTATAAAATATAGTAATAATTTTCGTATTTGAGATTTTTCCCCACGTTCCTATATATTATAGTAATTTTTAATACATCATTTTTCTCAGTGTATATTCACAACTTCAAAAACAAAATAGTGCGTACGCAGCGCGTTTGGATTTTGCTAGTACAATTAAATGCAGCAAGCAATATAATACATCACTTTCGAGGTATGCCTCGAACCGATGATGCATCAGCTTGTATTTTGAAATTCAGCGGGGATATTTGTCAGACAGTAAACATTTCCAAAATGTCGGCGTTAGACTTTAATGTAGTGACCTACAATTTTCTGAAAGCGAATTTGCATGCAAATGAAAGGAAGAAAAAATTTATGTTTGCAGTCTAATTAAAAGTAACAACGTGTAGAATGTACTCATTTGAATGAACGAAAAAAAATTCTGGAACACCTCGCTTTATTTAATTCATTATTCTCGTAACGCGTCCGCGCGTCGATCGACACGGTCGAATAATTAATTTCGTCGAAAGCGGTAACAAAAATCGATCGTAATTATAAATTTGATATCTCTATGCACAGCGACCGTACAATCGTTAAAAGTACAACAGCGCCTCTGAATCCAAGCCCCCGCTGTCGAAATAATACAATTCCCGCACACAAAGTTGACCCCCCCCCCCCCCAAAGCAAAGCTCCAGGCATTGGAATTATTATTCGGGAAATTGAGGTAATTGAAAAAAGCCGACTGGAAACGAGTCCACGGTACAAAGAGTGCGCGCGACTGTACATATATGTGTACTCCGGACGAAGTCAACGGCACGCGGGGAAAAAAGTTTATATGCATGCAATTGTGCCTGGCTTGTTTATGCGCGGTGGCGGCGGTCCCTCGTAGCGCCGTTTAATGAAGTGCTCACGCCGAAAGTTCGCTGATGAAAAACGGGAATGGAGGCCGGAATAAATTTTTCCGCCGTCGAGAGCAAAGACGAGCGCGCGTACCACAGAGCCCTTATTACCCAGCTAGGTGCCAACTTTTTTCCCCCGCCGCTCTTTCTTCTCTCGCTCCGCCGTCGTCCCACTTCCCTTCTCTCGCCTTATCTGCGCGCCGTGTTTCTCTCCAGCTGGCTTCTTCCTCCTCTCTCGCTGTGGCTGTACTGCAGTGGTCGCACCGACGCTTCTTCTTGTCCTCTCTCGCTCTCGTCTCTTTAGCTTTTTGCACGGAAGCGCGAGCTTATACGGCGCGCGCTGTTGTAAAACTTTTTCACCTCGCACACGGTTCTCGATTTATTTTTCCGCTGAGATTTCATATACGGACGCGCGGTATATAGCGCCAGAGTTCCTTTCGACGCGAGCTTGCGGACGATCGATTTTGTTGAATAATTTTGCATTCGAAAGGCTTTGATGTTACCCGATGCGCCGCTGTATCAAAAAGTAGCCAGCTTCAAAGCTGAACTATTAACTTTTGTTTTCGATAAAACAGTCCTCGTTCGTTAAACTTTATCATATTTGGTTGCTATCATAAAAAAAAAGTATTTAAAATTATTTTCAATTGTTTTAAAGATGTTGGAATTTGTTTTCATTTTCTAACGCTTATTATCATTATTTTTACTAATGTATGCCTGCATGAAAGTCATGCAAGAATTTTAATAGTATAATGGTAGTAAAAAGTATAAGAACCGCCGTAAACCTTCGGAGGTTGGCATCGTTAAACTGACCAAGAAATGGCCTACATACGCTTTTTTGTTCGTTGATGTATGTGCACAGGGATGGACTTCAATGAAAAATGGCAATAGGCTTTTTTTGAAAGACTCTTTCTAAAGTGAACAAAGATTATGAATGCACGCATACTTAGTAATCATTTTAATAATTCTTTGAAATATTTTTGAGACTTTATAATTTTCAAAGACTAAATTTTCAATATTATGAAACAACGTAAAATGAAGTGTAATGAAACTAATTTTATAATAGCTCCAAAAATTTTAACGAAAATCTATACGTGGCACAATAGCCAAATAAATAAATAATTGTAGAGTTCGAAGAGCTGCAATTTTTACGGTTCGTTTGCAGAGTATATACATCATGAAATCGTACACATAGCATTCACGCTCAATTTCCTACTTCAAACAATTTAGAGCTTGCACGAAAAATTCAGAAAAACACTTCGTATACTAAATTGCAGCAATTTGTTTTATGACGCAAAATGCCATTGTAAAATATTTGAAAAATTTATTTGAATGATCGAATATAGTGGCCGCTGTTATTAAACTTTCATATTTACAATTACTCGGCTCAAATAGAAACAAGAGAAAGGACAACAGGACGATATTCGATTTCTAAATATAAATTCTAATATCGCAGAACAATCTGGAGCACCGAAAGCCAATAAATTCGAAACGTCAACAAAGGGCGCTCAAATTCAAATTTATCCGCCGGAACAATCGATAGTTTCTCGGCCACTTTCCTCGCAAATTCCTACTCTTCCATTCTCTCTCTCTCCCTCTCTCTCTCCCTCTCTCTCTCTCTCTCTCTCTCTCATCTGTCGCACCTACGCCTGAGAGACTCGTCTAGCTGCGTCGACGAGATAGTGGCGATCCGCAAAAATCGATCGTATAATAGTCTCTTTCTCTCACAGGCTCGGGCGCGCGTTACTTTCTTGGCAACGTCGGTCGGCTTCGTTCCCTGTCGGAATATCCTTCATCCTCGCGGTCTGCAAAGGCTCAACAGTGGTAGCTTCCCAGCTTTTTTCTCGCTCTCACGGCCGTCGGTCAGCTGCGCTATATAAACGCTTTTTACGGCCCTGCAGCAGTGGCCAATTGTCAGTGTCGATTTGACTCGAGGGCATACACGCCAAAATGCTTTCTCCCGCCTGTACAGACGCATATAAAGATGTATACGTGCGCCTCCGTGCCTATAACGTGCAGGCGCACTCAGACACGTCTCCCGAGACAGAGAGGAGAAGAGATCTCCCGGAATACCGCGCAAAGTGCACGCCCGTATATATACCACGTGTACGGCGGAGGCCACGGCAGAAAGGGGCAAAAGATTTTCGCCTATAAAAGTTTGCTTTATATACGCGCAAGGGAGAGTGCGGTTCTTCCCCCTGCGTCGTCGTGGGAGAGTGAAAAACGGAATATTTTCCCGCGCGCCCGACGAATTATTATCGAGGCTCGATTGGCCGGTTTTATCGACCCCTCGCACATTCCACCGCGCCGCGGCACCGAGTAATTTTCCGAGCAATACGTCGTCGCAGGTATAGGTGTGAGTACGACGCCGGCTCGTTGTATAAAAGGTATTAGTGAGCGCAAGACGAGGAGCGCGAGCGCGCAGATAACAAAGGAGAGGATTTATATATTGGCGCCCGCCGCGGCGGCGCTTTATCGAGGCTGCAGCGATTCTCTCTTTCGCTCGCGAAGAATGGCGGGCGCTTTGAGAGAGACGATGCGCCGAGCATGCCCCGCCGCCCGCCGGCTCCTTGTGCTGTTCGTGATTATTGTATTCTGCCGTATGACACGCGGATTAACTCTTGTCTTTTTCTTAGGATTGTAAATGTTTTATTACTGAATTTTAGTATTTGAAGAACGAACAAAATTTTGTTTATAAATAAGGAGAGAAGTAAAATTAGTGCAGTTTTTATTTATTAGGAAAAGTTACAGATGTATTTTGCAAATTCGTTCGTTTAAAAACAATGTCATTGATAATTTCAATGCCACTTTTAAAAAACAGTTTATTTAAAGTAGTTTATCCTTCATATTTCATGCACGACACCCATAATGAGTATTATTAGTTTAAATACAGCAAGAAACCATTATGACATTGTTTTCGGGGAATTAAATCTTTAAAAATAGTTCTTTAATCTCTAGCATGTGTACGACACCTTATCAGGTACGTGACAAAATTGCCTTTCACACAAGTACAACAAAACGAAATATCGGTAGATAAAAATAACTGCTTAAAATGTTATCTTGGTAATCAGTGGTAAACAACTCGCTCTTTGTTTCCAAGTCCCATGGAATACGTGTATTCTCGTAGATAACGACTGTTTTTCAGGCCACATGCATTTAGTGGCACTGTTTTGTATGAAGCACCGATATGCGTATATATCACGGAGAAAAACATTAGCGATGAGCCATAGTACGATAGCGCTAATGGCGCTAATGAGTTATTAACGATTGTTTTTGTCAAAAATACGTTAGCTTCGCACTAGCGCAATCAACTACCTGCGCCTATATCACGAATCGAGTTCCATGGATGAACTCGTATCGCCGATATACAATTACTCTTTAATTCTCAATTCCCAGCTACTGGATCCCTGGTAGAAATTAGTCCATTAAAAATGGGCTGGAAAACAGAAACTGACCATTAGAAATGGCTAGTTATTAGACACAAGTGTAACGCTTTTTTCCATCAACTTCTTCCATTTTATGGAATGGCCCTAGCCTCAAAATCTTCACATTAAAATTTCATAACAATTTAATCATATATTGTAAAACTTATACTCTTAAGAGATAGTTAACAGGGATATACACAAAATTTAGTAGTCTTTGTACTATTTACAGCTTTATTCTATAAGATATAAACCAAAATCGTTATTTTGCCACGTGACTCTATCTCTCTCACTCATTGCCATAACAAATCATTTGTTACTAGATTTTTAATGGCTTCGTCGGCTAGTTATTTTAACTAGTATTAAAATGCCAAATTAATAGATATTACAACATTTTGACCATTTGTGCAACCAATAAATGTGAAAAATAGGTTGAAAAAATCGTTACACTTATGGTAGAAAACTGGAGTCCATTTTTTTGCCATCTTGAGTCAAACTAGCCATTTACTACCTAAAAAATGATTTCAATTTCTACCAGAGATATCTATGAAAAAACCAATAGAATCATCAAAAAAAAAATCTGAGTATAGTATTAACATATACGGAGCGCTTGACGAACGTGTTTTTCCAAAAAATGATGAGAATTTATTTAATTAAATAAAAACCGTACTGTCGGTAAGTAGGAATCTGCAATTGACCTACTTTTCAAACGAGCATAGCTAACGAAAATGCTAATAGAATCACTCGAAATTCCTGAATATAGTGTTTATGTGTACGGAGCGCTTGACGAAATTTTTTTTTCCGAATAAACGCTTGAATGTTGAATTAAAAAATATTGAAATTCACGGTTTCACATGGCCTTAACGACGCCTCATTAATATACACAGCGACGAAGGAATCAAAACATTTTTCCTCCGGTAACAATAGCCTCTGCCCCAGTGAAAGTTTTTACTTAAAAGTCCAGCTTATTTGCATTCCCGTTCGGGAATGCGCCGCGCAGCGTATAAACAGAACAATATCGCCAGGCCCAAGCTCTCTCGGAAGTCAAAAAAAGAAAAACGAAAAAACTCATCGACGGCCAAAACACGCCCGTATAACCCACACAAACAGCGCGCAGAGAGCGGCTCTTTCATAACCGTCAATTTCAGCTTTCACGTGGAAAATGCGCGCGTAGCGCCCGGCGAAACCAGCGATTACCAAACGGATCCTCTCCCTCTCTCCAACTGCTGGTGAGAAAAAAGCGGCCCGAGAGGCCACAGGCCGGTGAAAAGTGAAAACGCCGCCGCGGCGGCGAGAAAAAAGAGCGGCGGGGGCCGAAAATGTGCGCGAGGTGATCCAGCTTCGGTTTGGATCTCAGGAACCAAGGACTACGCGCCTCGAGAGAAAGAAACGAGGAGAATCGTGGCAAGTTGAGGATACCTTTGGGAGTGAATCGCTCTCAGTAGCGATGCGAAACGGCGCGCAGTCGCAGCAGACGGCGGTGATGGCACCCGGCCACCTCAACGGCTCGGCACAGTTCGCCGCGGGTGCGTACGTTGGCTACCCCCAGTCCCGGCACTCTTGGGGCCAGTTTCCCGTGAGCCACCGCAGCCCGACGAGCAACGGCGAAATTGGCGTCCCCGGCAGACAGACGACCGGTGGCCCCAGGCCCCTCTCGCACCCGCCACCGCCGCCGCCGCCCTCGCGACGCGAGATACAGCGGGCGGCCGCCATCCAGCAGCATATGAAGCAGCCACAACAGCAGGACCCGCGCTTACGGGCAGCGTTGCTGCAGCAGGCTGCAAACGCCAGGTGCACCACACCCTCGGTGAGTCCCGTGCAATTTAAGCATTATGGAGGGCGAGAAAGACTTGACAAAGTAGCTTTCTCAAATTTATAGCCTTTTTGATATATAAACAAGTTATCATGGTTTTGGACAACACCCATACAATTTTAAACATTCGTTGTTTTATATACCGATATTTATAATGAATACTAATGCTTATATTTCAGGATTGTAAGAATATATAAATGTTTCAAGAATAGATTAATTAAAATATACTGTTAACAATTTTTCCAAGAACATATTTTTTCTTACTTTCTTCGTTTACTTTAACTATTTTGATTATTATAAATAATTGAATTTTTACGGAATCATTTATAGAGAATTAAAAATGCAAGTTTAAAAATATTTTATCTCCAAGAAATATAAAAATATCTACTAATACTGATTTCCACTCTCAACGGGGTATCTATACATATATATTTCATCAATGCAATGCATTAGTATTTCAAAATAGACCGTTAAAAATAAAATTTCTCATTTCAGTCAAAAAGATATATATTGGTTTATACAATTATAGTAAATCTTTAGTAAATTTAGTGTTGCTATTTTTACAGCAAAACTGATATCATTGGTTATTATATATAGTTACTCTCTAAAGTTGAATTAGTGAAAAACCCCCTAAACATTAGTTAACATTGCTCCACCGTAGAATGAGTGAATATTCACAATTTTAACTAATGATTACCCGCGCAAAAAAATGAAGACTGACCCATATATTGTTCGGAATGTGGGCAATATATGGGATATGTCACTTCCCATACATGGCCAAAATTTCTCCATGTTGCGCTCCGTGCCTTTTTCCCCATAGTTGGGATGACCTATAGCCCATGTATTGGGCAAGTGTTACTTTCAGTTCCTCGTTAACAACAAATTTTGTAAGTATATATATATACAAGTGAAGCACTGGTCCCGCCCGCCCACCTCTGTGTATCATACTTCCTTATATACCAGCACGGTTCCTATTTATCCATGTGTTACGCTATCAGTGCGCCGCCTAGTGGCGGCTTCGGAACTACATTATACATGTAGAGCTATAGAAGTCCCCAAAAGTTCCCCCATATATGAGGGAACCCTCATATATATATATGGGAAAAAGGCACGGAGCGCAAAATGGAGAAATTTTGGCCATGTATGGGAAGTGACATATCCCATATATTGCCCACATTCCGAGCAATATATTGGTCAGTCTTCATTTTTTTGCGCGGGTAGTGGTTTTTTCACTAATTCATCTTTAGAGAGTGAATAGCTCTTAGAAAATCAGAAACAACTTGTTCACCAACAAGGAATGCCTGCACTATGTAACAAGTGCATCTTGATTAGCTTTCAGAATTTAAAAGAATTGACATATTTAAGACTAATCCAAACCTTTTGAACGAATCAGTATTTAGATGCACAGAAAAAATACAAAGTTATATTGTTGCTACTGGTATAGTACACTTAATTAGTCTATATTGTTTACCTTGATTAAATTATTTGTGATATATAATCATAACGATCTATTGAACTACAGATTTTGAATATTATAATCCTTATTTTGCCGTGTGAAAAAATTGAGATTATAATGTATCACCGGTAATCTATATAATCGTAAATCAATCATAATACTTTTATTTAGCGCTAGCTTCCAAGCTCCTTTATGCATATCAAAATGATACATTTTCTAAAAGGCGCCATCGGATAAGCCGCGCCATTTATCACTGTCCCATTAAAGCCGCAAGCACTGGGTCTAAAATGCATCATTTACTCGCCTGTCCCGCGGAGGCGCTTAATGGTCCGAATCGAAAAATGTGTACATCCGATGAACAAATCAAGTGCCTCTTCGAATTTTCTATTTTTTTGTTTCGCTCTTCCTGTACTGAAATACCAGCTGAAACATTACCAGTGCCAACGAACTTTTCCAAACCTTGACTCACGCGAACCAAAAGTGCTCGTCAATATTGTGCTCCTTGAAAGGAGGTACGCGCGAATGACGTGTTCCCGTTCAATAACACCCACATGGCTTCTCCATCGCTACATGGCCAAGTCGGTTTTTTTCATTCCACATCGAGCTGCTCGCGCGACTGTGACGACGACGACGACGACGACGACGACGACCAATGGAGAGCTAACTGTTTAACGGTATATATACGAGCGGAGAGACGGGGGTTTAGTTATGCGCCTCGGGTCGGCTAGAAAAGCGCGCCGTGGAATATCTTAGGAGGCTCAAAGCCCCGGCTTCTGCTGCTACCTACTGCTGCTGCTGTCCGCATGCCGCCGTCCTGGAATTTCATTAAAATGTACCGGGCGTCGCGCTCACGCAATTGAGGCAGCGGTAAGGTAGTTGCTTACGGTCTATGTGTGTGTGCGCATACCCACAGCCGCCGCTGCCGATCGGTCGGCCCGATGAGAGATGCTCGGGGCGCGGGACCCCGCCTCTCGTTTCACCGCTTTATCGGGAAAACACGCCGGAAATATTTATTGGGTACTTTATATTCGTCCGCGCGGGACCTTTTTTAATTATCGCCACGGAGTAGGAGACTAAAAGTTTTGTACACACTCTGATATGGCAATACTTGCTGTGCTGATCCCCAGATTTATAGAGTTTACAAATGACCGTAAAAAAATAACACTTTTATTTTTTAAAGTAGCAGTATTTAGATTTTTAGTAAAAATATTGGAAGCAATAGAAATACTATGTTTTTTTTACTAAATTTTACATGGATGCAGTAAAAAAGATGGGCTTACGATGTCAAGTTTCCTAAATATCAAATTCTTTCAGTAGACTAGGATGCATTGCATCATCATAATAAGGACTTAAAGTATCTTCTGCGGGTTTCTGAATATATACCCCTTCATATTACATTCTATACTTTTGGTATATATAGCAAAATTTTGTACATAGAAACATAATAATATGAAATTGGTTAAATTTTTTATTGTTTAAATCTTTATACCTATATACAAAGCGAAGTTATATATTCTTTTTACGGATAATAATAATATTTATATAAAAAAAATGTTAATATAAATGGCATATGTACATATTTTAAAATAATGAAGATTAAAAATTCAGATTTCGGAATAAAAAATAGCATATCGATTTATAATATAAATGACTATAAAAAATATTATAATCTAGTAGAATTTGAAATTGTGATAAAGATGTCAATTGATAATAAATTTTTATATTTAACAACCCTTAAACGTCAAAATTGCATTCTTTCTCTTTTCTATAATATAATATTAATATCTCGAATTTCTTCTGGACAATATTAAATCGTCCCAATAAAATACAAAAAAAGCAATAAAATCCGCTGTATCGCAGTAACGTCATAACACTGTCTCGAAAAATCTTGCGACGCGAGAACCGCGAAAAATTCTCGGTTGCACCGAACCCACAAGCGAGATCTGACGGACGAGTTTCATGAGCGTGAGATCGATGCAGACGCGGCATCTGAATTTCGCGATAACCGCACCGAAAGCACATCACTCTACAGAGCCGCGAGCGAGCGAACCTTGAAATTGACAACGACACGCACGCTGGCGTGTACGCGCCTCGCAAATCGAATCTTGCGCGTGTACGCGGCGACGTTTTCAGGACACCGCCGAGAGAGAGAGACAGCACCCGAAACCCCGATGAGCGGATTAGAAAGTGTCCGATGTATCGCGTTACAAAACCAGCGCGCGCACGAGCTCTGGTGCAAAAAACTTGGCTCACGAGCTATAACTGCGCGCGCGTCGACGCTGCTGCGTTATTATTCGAAAATGAGGCTGTGTTTTCAGACGGGTTCAATTTTTTTTTTTTTTCGACGCTTTGCGTTTTTTGCCGGGGGAGGAGGATCGCTGGGTATATAGCAACGGCACTTTTAGTTCGCGATTTTTTTAACCTGAATGCGGGCCAGTTGTGAAAGATAGTATGTATACGCTGAAAGCACTGTTCGCGCGAATTGTTTTTATAAGCTACTCTGGCATATTTCAAACAACGATGTGATCGATTGAATTGGCGGGTCTGATTTTATTAATTTATAGCACGATGAGAAAAGACATTAGTGTACAGCTAATAATATTAGAATTTGAATTAATAAGCGTTATTACATGGGCTTATTGAAAAATAATCTGTAAATAATAATTTTCTTGACTGATTAATCTTGACTGGCCGACTCCATCAATTATATATCTGAGTAATTGACGCCACTAAATAATCAATCGGCTCAATTACAGTCTTTAAGATAATCGCAGACGAAAATGTAACTGTACACATTCGAGTGTGCTCTCAAAGTCGGCAACGATCATAATTTCAAGTGAATTCAAGTCATTATACGGCTGTCATTAAAGAACGGATCGACAAGAAAAGTGCGTTCGGCGAATCGTTTTTCCTCTATATTTAAAATCAGCTGCATATAACAAAAGAGACATTTTTAACGATGACTCGCTGGCGCACAGCGCGGGCAGGCAGGGAAATGTACCGGTGTAACAGGATCGCCGGGGACCGCAAGACTCGAGAGAGGCATTTTTTTCTCGCTCTCTCGCTCGCGCGGCGCGTAGACGCGGAAGGAGGAGGATCGATCGAGGCCAGTACAAGGTCGATTCACGCACATAATATTATCCCGGCATTTCGGGTTTTGAGGTCGAAAAGAGAACTCTAATATCTTCGCGTGTCTGCATATTGAGCTGTATATTATGATGCCGACAGGAATGCCGTAGGAATGTGCTGTGACTAATTGATTTATTCGAAAATTTTTTTCTCTCTTTCGGTCATGCGTAGGAATTTAAGTAATAACATTTTTGAAAATCACGCTATTTTTATAGCCGAAAGATTTTTTTTTTTTTTTTTCGTGAAATATACGGCCTTGCTCGAACATCAATTCAAAGACAACATAAATGCGTTCGACGCCCGATACCGCTAAACAGTAAACTGTATTCTGTGCAAAGTGGTACATTGCTCTTAAAAGCCCCATAACTCAACGGCGAAAAATTGCACGTTTATCTTGTGAAAAGCTGAAAAAGCGTTTAAAAAAAACTTTGAAACGTACTTTTTTCACTGAAATCTTGTACGTGGTGGACGCATGTAATATAACAGTTTCATTTAAGGCACATCCCAAATCTGGTTATGTGTACCCTGGTAGAAATCGTCCATTTTTCTCCCATTTGTAAAACGATTTTTCTCCCATTTTCTAGCCTTTTTCTAGCGATTTCGGTCAACTCGCCATTAAATGGCTAGAAAATATGGAAGAAAAATGGACGATTTCCAGCAGAGTATTTTTATAGTTATATTCGATGTATTCTTGAAGTAGAAAACGCGATTTCTTTTTTTGATACGTCAAGTTTATCGAGCAGACAAGATATATTTTTAAAAACATAATAATCAGAGGAAAGGTAATTTCAGAAGTATTGAATGAAAATTTTAAAACCCTTTTAAAGTTATTTCATGTTTAAGATTTCTCAACTTTTATAAATTGCCACTGTACTGTTAAAAGTTATCGAACCTTTACAACTTTCTCTTTACACGCATCTCTTATGCGCGTCCATCCAATTTCTCGCGGCGATGTTACGTCAGGCGCGTAAGCCCCGTTTTCGGGCATGCAATTACCTGCAGTGCGAATCGCTCGACTCGACATCACATATTTATGCCCCTCTGCCCCGAAATTACATCCACACCTGCAACCATTACCAAGAAATGTAAACAAAATTCTACGTAAAATTTTCATCCTTTTTTCGTAACCACTTCCTCGTATACGTATATTTTTATACTTAAATAATACACGTTGGATAACAGATCAATTCGTGCCACCTTTTCTCCCCTTAAAAATCTCATTCCTATCACCCGACCGTATCTCCATGTAAATTTCCATCGCAGGCTTGAACTCTTTTCCCAGACGCTCCGACTGTAATGCACAGTCATATTTCAGCGACGCACACCTCCCATCGTATATATATACACGACGAGCTAGCGACTCGTCCAAGACGATCGATTTCTTCGACTGCATAGTTTACGTCTCAATTTCAGCTGCGGTGTATCTGCGCTGCTATATATCTACGTCTGCTCCCTTTTATTGCCTCGACTTTCCGCTGCCTCGAGCCTTCTATCTTACTCGCGTCGTCTCGTTCGTTTTCTTTTTTTTTTTTTTTTTTTTTTTTCGGGAAACAAGTTTCTCATTAGGCTCGAGCTTGGCGTTGTAATCCGTACGTAAGCCGTACGCCGACGCGGCCTAAATGACCTTTGCCCTTAAATTCTCCACGCCGAGGCAGGAGATGGGGGAAAGAGGGGGTCGCTACTTTGGCGCGCGCTCGTTCGCCGGTTCGCGGTTACGTTTTGCAGAGATTTGCGACGAAATCGGCGTTCTTAAAGGCCCTTTTATTAACGCTGTTGCTCGCGCGATCGCATTATCTGCTTGTGAGGTGGCGAGGATTTTCGTAGCATCAAGTTATCTTTGATCTCCGGCAAAATTGCACTACGGTTTATATACTTTTATAAATCCTTTTTATAGTTTGCAATTTCAAACCATTAATCATTTTTCCTTCGGTTCCTTTTTATTTTGATTTTTCTTAAAATTTCATTACCGTCATCGAAAACAAGTTTGGCAAACAAACTAGTGTTTACTATCTATTATAAAAAATGTACCAAAATGATAATGTATAAACAAGTTTGCAGAATAAATTACTTACTTATACCTCGGCACTGAGAACGCTCTACAATTGCGTGTATGCTGAAAATTCCTCAAAATCAAATTCAGATGAACTGGCGCGTGTGACATTTCGTTTGCATTATATACAGCCCAGTAACCCTTGTGTACAGATGCGCATGTGCAGGCGCGAGCGCATGAGAGGCGTCCTCAAATTAAATTTTCCGCATTTCAAAACGCGTCATCCATTGCGCCTCTGAATGCGGCAAGAGGAGGAGGAGGAGGAGGTGGGGTTTCGGAATCCCAATTAGACAAAGCGTAACTCAACCCACTGACACGGTTTGGAGAGAACGTGATGCGCACTACATGCTAATTAACCGTTTTGATTTTGCTAAATGCTCAATTGACCGTTTAAAGAGTATTGTGGTAACCTCGTCAGTGCATAGACCGCAATCAATTTCTATTACCCCCGGTCAAATCGACGACATTAATGTATATATTTATTATACCTCGGCTTCGAAGTCAAATTACGACTTTATTTAGAAATATATGTCTGTTTTAATGATGAATTTCAGACGCTTGGTTCACGATTGATGACAAGTTGTTAACATAATGTATTGCACGTTAGTTTCGGTAAATACAGTAGAGCAATCACGAAATTAATTGAGACTGTAATTGATCGTCGCATTAATAGTTTGCCATATATACATACGAAAATTCGCTCTGTACAAACAGCATACTCAATTTGAACCATAAATATTCACACAACTGACAGGCGAGATAGCAAATTGGAAATCAGTGAAGCTTCAATCGTCGATCAAGCAGCTGTATATATCGAATTTCGCGGCGCATTGTGTGTCAGCCGATGCCCTCCTTTATACATAAAGATTGAATGGATCCCGGGCGGTGGCGGCGGGGGGAAGGAAATCAAATGCCATTCGGAATCGCCAAGTCCGACGTTAAAAATTGAGGATTTCGGTCAGCGGCGCGCGTATATGTGTCTCCTCTCTGAATTACGAATGACGTCCTTTCAGTTGTTATGTGCCCTATAACGTCTGCCACGATCGAGGAGCGATTGTCACTACGACGGCAATCCGAAAGAACGCAGGATCGACACGTGGGAGTGTACACAAACAACCTCTCGACCCACATTTTAACGTGTCTAGTTTTAATTGACGTTCTCCCTTATGCCTGCAGCCGAGCAACAGGCCACTCCAATGTCGTCGAGAGTTTGCCCGAGAGCAGAGCGCCGTCTCTGCGGTACATATATAAACGTGTGAGTGTGTGTGTGTGTACATGGGTGTTGTATAATACGGTTGCGGCAAAGGCGGACTGAAATTTCAAATTGATTTCAGGTCAATTGGACCTTGGCAACTTTTGGCTGCTAAATTGAATTTCAGACCTGAAGTACACTTTAAAATCAGGGGGGGAAATTATTATTTGCCGTGGGTGGCAACGTCGAGATTGGCTTTTAGTGCTGGTGATTAATTAGCGTTGCATAAATACATCTCTGTAGATGTATACGGAATCGTAGCTTGCTGTATTAGGTTGCGCCAGCTCGGTAGGCAATAATAACAGCGTTAACATTTTTTTACTTTACCAATGCTTCTACTTAACGTTTCAACTATATTTAATACAAGTTTTATTACTGCTCTTTATTTTGTTTAAATTCTTGGGTAATAAATTTCAGAAGCTTTTCATTATCCTACAATTGCTGAATTTACTAAAGCTTTTACGCAAATTCCGAGGACGGCATTATGAGTTAGTGAATTCCATCTCTATATTTCCTTATTGTATAACAAACAGACAGAGTATACGCAAAAATTTATTTTAAATTAAATAAATATTTTGATAGTAATATACACGGAAAGAAATACCTTATGAAAAATTACTATAGAATCTCAGGTAAAGATGGGACATACTCACACTCTTGAGCAATTTAGTATACTTCTACTAATTATTAGCATGGTTCTATTAAAAATTAATAGAAAAAGTTTTAAAATTTATTATAGTTACAATTAATTTTTACTAGATAATATGATAAAAATTTTAAATCTAAATTTTAACAGAATAGAAAATAATTTTTACCATATTATCTACTAAAAATTAATAGAATTAGTTTAATTTTTAGTCTAAGTTATACTGAAAATTTAATAGACAGTATAGTAATTTTGTTGGCGCGAGGGCTGTCGGTAAAACAGGGTGTACCATATGTAGACAAGTCGAAACTTTACTTATAAGTGCGGCAGTGGCCGAGTGGATAAGAGCGCAGCTTCGAAATCGGAGGGTCGAGGGTTCGAATCTCCTTCTCCGGAGTTTTTTTTTTCTCATGAATTTCAACCTCTCGTCAAAATTACTATAATATATTATAAAACTTGATAGAATGCAAGTATGTCCCACTTTTAATTAACACTCTAGTAATTTTTAGTGGATATTCTATTAATTTTTCATAAGGAATTTTTTTCCGTGTACATTACATTTTGAACAATATTTACAAATACGTTAACATTAATTATACGTGCATGAAATAAACACGTCAAAACAATGTCGAAACTGATCGATTCGGAATTGAAAATCAAAACGCGTAACATGTATACTCGCATTCACCGTTCAGAGTAAACAAAATCTTCCGCGCAGACGATCCCATCGCTGCACGCATGTCACGCTGTCAAATTAGCGCGCCCATCCGTGCATTAATTACGCGAGTATTCGACAACACGCGCGCTGCCTATACGCATTTCCCCTGCGGGCGAAATTCTCGTTGCACATAATGTGCGCAGCTCTCCTCTACCTACCTCCTGTATCTACCTCCAAACACACTGGCGCATTACAGGCGCCGTAAAGTTAAGCGAGCAGCGCACCCGGGACTGTAATTCACTCGCGTCTTTTTCCGCGACGCTAATTATATAATTTGCTTAGCCCTATACTCGCGCGAGTATACAGCCGTAGCATGTACGGAAGAGCTACTGCGCGGGCAAACTTGCGCGCCCGCATATACCTACGGAAATGCTCTTAGCCAGACCCGGGATTCGGAAGCGCGCTTCACGGCGCACCGACGCTGCGAATCACCTTTACGCCGGCGTGCGCTATAAACCGGCGACAGGGTATAGGGCGCGACTATTCAACGGTGACCATCAACCAGCGAAACTTTTGTTGCCGCGTTCGCTGTTTCGCTGTCACGACGCATGCGCGTTATGTGTACTATATTATATGATCCGCCGGCGGCGAGGACGGAATCGCTCTCGCACGTTTGCGCGCGTGACGCTTTGTTGTCTCGTTGATTGGGTTTTCGTGTCGGCGATTTTTCGACGCCGCGCTGTGTACTACTGCCGCGTCTGTTGCCGCAGTAACTGCGTTTTGATACAGTTATTTGTTGAGGCTGCTTTGTTTTTCATTTTTGTATAGGGACGTGGTGGCGGTTACCTAGACAACAACAGAACAATATTTTTTAGCTTTCGATTCATCGCCGTGCGTCGAAAGAGAATTGCTTTTTCTCTGTAATGGAATATATGCGTGTTCGTTTTGCAAACGATTAAAATTTACGAAAGGAAATGAATATTTCTACTTTATTTATACTTTTAAAAAATCGCAAAATTCTCACGGACTGTATCAGACGACATAAAAATATTCGTAAATAACATTACTTTATACGCAGCGCGAAACGTTATTTCCACAGCCTACGCAACGCAGGCATTTTTGCAAGATTGCATGCGCGAGTGCAGCGTGTCGTACAGTCAGCATCCAACTACATCCGCATCGCGTTACGTTCAATAACCCTCGAAACGTTATTCGCTCGTACATACCGGGCGCTTGCAAAATAAAGAAACCGCGAGGAAAAAATCTCGGCGAGGGCCGCCGCGCGGCGCCAACCGGTTTTAAAGGATTAAGTTTTGACCCGCACCGCGAGTAAGCAAAAGAGAGAACCCAATTTCTCTCGGCTGCACGCGAAATTTCCTGCAGCGGCAATTCCCCCCACCTCTAACGTCGTTGCGCGCGAAAATCTCATTCGTCGCTTGCTCCGCGTTATATATCGGCTCTCTTGGGCTTGTAAATGCGAAAAGAAAAACCTCGTCGTCGACGTGCGCGCGTCATCGCGAGCCTTGCAAATGCGAAGATGCATCTCTCTTGGCGACGCGAGGCCACTCCGGAGGGATATGGCTCGTGGCGGTATATAGCTCGCCCGATCTATTATCCGATCTGCCTTGCAGATTCGCAGCCGAGAGAGAATATATCCGCGGGATTTCGCTCGACGACGAGAGGAATGAGAGAGAGAGAGAGAGATAGAGGGCCGATTATTCCGCGGCGGGCTATATATTCAATCGTCGCGTGCAATCTTCGCGCAATAATGTCCCGCAGATCCGCCGGCGCGCATAATGCCGCGAGTTTATGGGCTCTTTCATTAATATGCGGGGCTTTGGACGCGCCGCCGCGCGAGTGCAGCTAAATTAAGCTTTTGTCGTGCATATTGGCCGGGTGCATCGAACTTGGATGCGCGCTCGCGATATAAAAACTTTTAATAGATTTTCTTCGGTCGAGGAGAGGGGAGGTCTTCGAATAATTAAAGAAGTCGCGTGTTTATGATTATTTACGGCGCCGGGGAGAGTCGTTGCAACGGTTCTCCCGCGGTATTTTATTCGCAGTTAACGTTATTTACAGCCCGATAATTAAAGCGAATGGCCCGCATATTCTCGATTATCTCGAGGGAACTCGCGAGTTTTCTGAACGCAACTATTTTTATTGGCCTTTCAATCAAATAGAGAATTTAAATGCTCGTGTATTACATATTATAACACGGCATTCGAGCATGTAACGAAGTGTTTACGATAATTATTTAAAAGAATTATCGTCGACCAGTGATATTTGCAATCTTGTACTAACCATAAGGCTGAAATTAATGTACCATCTGATACAGAAAAAAACCGTTAAACTAAAACGGACGAAGGATTAATATTTCACGTGCACACGCGTGCAATAGTGCATAAAACAATCAAATGATTAAAATTTATACGCACATTACTGTCAAAGCGGACATTGTCGCAGTTGATAAATTGTTACAGCAGAACGAAGCGCGCCTCAATCCCGCGATATGCGTGTAATCAAATCGCATTGTTGTCTTTGCGAAATTTCATAACGTTATTAACGACTCCGTGAGGATTTACATTTCAAAAGGTATTTCGATCGGATTTATAGGCCGGACAAAGCCAAATTCTTTACGTTGTCAACATTGCACAATTAACTCACATACGCGCATTACAACATTAATAATTTTTTTTGTTTGATGTAAACACGATGGCCATAATTTACAGAACAATTCATGTTCTTAACATTCTTATAATGAGCTGACAAATATTCTGAATCGCTTAAAAAACCCTAAAAAATGCTTTAATTAGGACATTTAAAATCACGTTTTCAAGAACTGGCTAACGGGATTCACTTAATTTGTGTTTTTCATATATACTCCATATCTCACAAAAACCTGTAATTCTAGATCCAAGAAGATGAACTCTACCGCAATTATCATACATCACCACCGTCTTTTTCCTCCAACCAAAAATTTTCTAAATAACTTTCTAAAATCTTTCATTTAACGCCATAAATAACCCTACGCACAAACAGACTACTCATACCAACTCAAATATCCTCAACTGAAGCTCGCTTAAGCCGCTGCCCTATTCTCAGGGCGGTAAATACCTTCGCGACTGCGCAGCCATCTCGCAGAAACCCTTGCGCGCGCCGCGCAATTGTGTGTGCACGGTGCGCCGCGCGGAATCGATCGTCGAAGTACCCATGTGCTTAATTGGCTGTCGCGCGAGTGAACGATTCGTTTTCTCTCTCCCCTCTTCCCTCATCTCCCTTCTCTTGCGGTCCTGACGTCATCCGGACCATCCGTTAGACTGCGGCGAGAGAGAGAGAAGCGAGCCAAGGAGAACGGCATCTCTGCCGCGGCGAACGCACACCGGCAGCAGCCGCGGCATAACTGCATTTATTAATCCGACAAGGACACTCGCGCGAGAAACGGAGGCGCACCGCCCGATAGTGCAGGGATATTGCAGAGAGGAAGATATATTGCACACTCGCACTGATCGATTTCTTTATTGCATTTTTACATGTGCTGATGATTATAGAGCGATGCGCTCTTTTTGTGCTGGGGAATGCATACATGTAAGCTCCGATCGTCACGTTCGATTGATGATGGTTTTGCCATCGGTCTTAATGGGAATTCCATTCTGAATATTTTGATCGTGAACGAATGTCTTTGTACAGTTCATGGTTGTTGAACGAAAGTTGTAAAAATCTTTGTCAAAAGTTGCTCGTTATATTGATTCAAACCACATTAGTACTGTATAAAGCGAATTAGAATAGTCGACGAGCAAACGAAGTTTCTACATGGTACGTTAAACTCTTTACATTTGACTGTATATTTAATGTTTAATTGGTGACTTGGCGTTACGTAATTAGTCGAGCATTATATCGATTTGACGCGGATGCATCCATTTGCAGAGACCTTGAAGGTACTTCTTTTAAAAACAATATCTATTATAATACCAGAATGTTGCAGCTTTCACGAGGTCAAGGTTTTCCCGTTATAACGAACCGTTAAAGTGCTTTTAATATTCCGGGCGGGCAGAGTCCCGCATTATTTGTTATCGAACGCGTTAATAACAAAGCTGTCAGTGTGGACTTTATGTAACTCATGTTCGCTGCCTAAGCTCATTCAACTATGACAATCTGCAACGATCTAATCAACTCCTATTTCAAATGAATCATTTTTCCATCCTTACGTAATAGTTACAGTTCTGCAACGAAGCGTTCCCGCAAACTTCCACGCGTTATTCAACTCGCGCCTAATGAGTGTGCGTATACCCCGGCGATTTATCCAGTGCAGCACGATTTAATCGTTCATGCGTGCATATAAAGACGCTACTTTTCACTTTATTTCGATGCGTATGGAGTGCGACGCAAGACTAATGGTAGCGTATATTGTTTGTTTACAGAAGGTGGACCCCGAGCTGATATTCACGAAACAAGAGAGAATCGGCAAAGGCAGTTTCGGCGAGGTCTTCAAAGGCATCGACAATCGAACCCAGCAAGTCGTTGCCATCAAGATCATTGACCTCGAGGAGGCCGAGGATGAGATCGAGGACATTCAGCAGGAGATTATGGTCTTGTCCCAGTGCGACAGCCCCTACGTCACCAAATATTATGGATCCTACCTCAAGGTGAGTTTCTGTTGCGTAGTGCATGGAGCTGTTGGACTGGTAGAAAAAGAACGCTAACGAGAGAAAGTTTCCTTCCGAATAATTAGGTCGAATCCTTGATTACACAATCGTAAAATCGTGATCCCGTTGCCGGACGTGATTCACTGCTTTTCGGTACAAAAAAAAATCTAGAGACGAAATTAGTGACGTGCGAGTCATTCGGACGCTTTTACTATGACGATTGCACAAAAGAAAAAAAGAAAGACAAAGAGTCTGAAGGAATGAAATACTCTACATCGTTATACATAGTCGTCACTATAAAGATATTGCATTACGCACAGCTGGTATTATAATTCTTACTATTGTACACTTTATACTTTTTATACCTTAAACTCATCCAAAATTCCCTGATGTTACATTTTCATCAAGTAAGTACTTCATTAAACAAGGCATATTTACCCTTGCTAAGTTTATTTGCAAAATAAACTAGTCGGCCAGCGTTAGCGCAAAACGAGCCTCGATTCCCTCGAATACAATAATTATTCAGAGTAACATGTTTGCAAGTGTCGAACCCTCATTTCGCGCATTAAACATTGAGTGGTTTGTCAGCAGCGCGTCTACTTGCGCAAACAGTTCTCGCGCGCGTGCACTAGAATCAATACAGAGAAGCATCTCATGCAAATAAACACCTCGAGAGCTCGCGATGCATAAATATAATTCCTTAGCAAAAAAAAAACCAAGATTTACGAGTGGAGTAGAAACGTAAAGGAGCAGGGGATCAGCAGCCGCGTTTTCAAATCAACTGCTGAATAATGCGATCGAGCGCGCGCTAACTCGGCGCACATCCGTTTACGAAAGGAAGTGCTGAATTAATTACGCGCTCGTCGCTCGCGTTGTGAAACGAAACGCCGAACGGGACACGGCGCTTTAAATCCAGGGCAAGGTTTGTCACGGTGCCACTTTGAGCGTGTGCGCGCGCCTCTGTTCCGAAACACGCGGCGCGTATATGTAACCACGCCTCGGCGTTTCCAGCCCTTTTACGCGAATCACGGTAATTCGTTTTTGACGCACCGATGCCCCCGTAAATCTTACGTAAAGCTGCGCGAGCGACGAAACGAGAAACTGCGGCGAATATTATTATATAGTCGAGCCTTATTATGGGGGAACAATGGTTTATCCATGTATTTAGGAGCGGGCAATTCCTTTCGTTTTGTGGGTCTTTTGTGCTGATAATAATGGGGTTCGATGGCGTGAGGTTTTTTTCGAGCGTCTGGGAATGAACACGTGTTCACCCATGTAGTTAAGACTGTTAATGAAGCGAAAGAAAGACTAGTTGGTTACGGTTAATTGCTACAATTGTTTGTTTTCGAATATTAAGATAAATAAATTGTTGGGTTAGCTAGGTATATATATGTAATTAGTTTGTTTTGCTAGGTTGATGACAATATATCGTGCAAGTGGACAAATTAAAAATCTTCGCTACTTAGAAATTTAACCACGATTCGTCAGTCTTCTAGTTTGGTGCTCCTGCTGAAAAAGGTGTCCTCGTAGTCGATTATTGATGACTGAGTTAATGACCCACTTTATTTATAGACTAGTATGTGAAGAAAATGTTCAGATGGTCTAAATTAACCAAAAACTGTGTAATTAATTCACTTGGTAACAATTAACTGATGGACCCAATAACATTCTTATGTAACATTATGTTAAAAAAAATTGAAAACTTTATCATCCAAAATATATATTTGTATCGATTATAAAAGTTTTTTTCCTATTTTATTATGTGCAAAATTATACGCGCGCAGCCCCAAAAGTATCAATTATTCAGTAAAATATTATAAGGCGCATTTACATATTAAGAACGTAATAATTTTCTTTGTTATCTCGTGTCTCACGCTCAGTTGTTTGGAAATTTGTCGAGGAGTCGCGCATGTACATAAGTCATATGTCTTCTCCGTTTATACCGCATATCTAGCCTGACTTTTTCGTCTCGCTCTTATTCATACTTACCGGAAGAGCAATGCCGTGCAAAAAGAACGACGGATGAATAAATCCGCTTACCGAATCGAGTCGGGAATAAAAATGAATACCAATATCAACTTATGTTCTTTCTAGATGTACATATCAAGGGCGCTATTCAGTTCATAGATTTGCACGATAATCCGCTTCTTGGGAAAATTCCATTTTAATGTACGTATATAAAATGTAGTACTTGGAAACTAATATGGATACCTGGTTCAAGCTTATAGCTAATAAAAGTTTTATACTTTAACGAAAATTATGAATACCTTACTTTTATTTATACACCTGCTCTCTTAAAATGATTTAGTAAATTTCACAGTAGTTATAAGTATTCCAAATTAACCGAAATTCTACTGAAATATAGTTTTTTATGCTCCGTACTCCGTATAGGAATAGCATAAATCTTATCTTATAAGATATATTCAAAATGAAATAAAATAAGATTTAGATTTTTTGAATGAATTAAAGTTATATTGATTTTTAAGGCCGAAAAACAAATAAAATTCGTTGTTAAGAGACCGACCAAGCTATTGATTAAATGAGTTAGTTGGCTTTGCGATTCGGTAGAAAACGCGTTAAGGGAAAGATATATTTTCGTTTATATTAGTATCAAACAAAAGATATGAAATTAGGAAATTGATTGTTGTTTTCTAATTCAGTAATCTCTCCACCTGTAATTCCTATTGTTTCGGAACATTTTGATATACTAGCTGTTAACATTTGTTTTTTCAGTTAGATTTCACTGATTTATATTCAAAGAGGGCAGTCTATTGGGGCAGATTTTATCTTTCTTTAAGGACGTTCTCCGACTCAAATTCATTAATATCGCGAAAATTGTGATTTAAAAATATTATTTACAATGAAAATCCTTCATGAGTCTCTATACATTACTCCAAAAATAAAAAAAAAATGTCAGTGTAAGATAAAAGGTGTTAATATGATATTTAAATAAATAGCACTTACATAGTGTGACTATATATAGATGTACAAATAACATGGGAGTTTTTGTTTACGTTGCTATATCTCTGAAATTAATATCGCTTGCTATATTAAAAATTATACCATATTATTCCTCTCGATTTCTAGTTTTATGGCTTACGGTTGAAAAAGAAACACAAAGAAAACTTTTTTTATAGTAAATTAAAATGTAATTTTAAAACTAGCTTAGATAGGGATCCCGTGTTAACACAAAAACTTTGAAGTTAAATATTTCTATTTTGAATACCGCTATGGACGTGGGGCTTTCAAGCATGTACTAAGCACACAAAATCAAACGTTCTCTGCAAGTTTCAGGAAAATCACAAGAAAATCGTTTTCTCGGAGAACGTCCTTAATGGTATGACCCGTAGAGTGGTCCCTCCTCTCATCAGTCAGATTTCCATCTCGGGTAGAGAACCCCGAGATATTACTACGTTTCCTACAACATCCCCAAGCGATCAAATACGTTTTAGATGTTTATTTCACATACCGTAGACACCAACCGTCGAAATAGCACACTGAACATTTTGTTAAAAGCGAAAAATCAGCAGCTTTACGATCGACGCATTTTCGTATATATAATATGCATCGATGAAACATCCTTATATTGTGAATAACTGGGGTGAAATTATTATGAATATCAAAAATTATGGATATAAAACTTAAAATTTTTAATAATTGAATGAGTAAGTATTAGCGTCAACGTTACATAATATATTGGAGAACGCACTATTGTTTTCAAGTTTTTTTTTCTACCGAACATCGCTATAGGACAACCTACTCTCCTCAATTCCTCTGGTTCGAGTCCACCCCACGCATTAGAGCGTCTCGTCGAATCGATGGCCGAAAGACGATCTCCGTATTCTAGGGACAATAATCCGGCTAATCGAGTTTCGCCTCCTAGCAGTATGTATATGTATGTATGTATGTATGTACATTCTCGCGCCACCTCTGCGCGAGTAAGGAAAACAATGCAATTGCGAAGCCCGATGATGACACGGCGCGCGTGTCTATCGCAGAAGCCGGCCCACGCTTAGGCCTGATGTCATCTCCGTGCCGGTTTCCTCCGCGCGTACTCCGCTATTAAAGCGACGGCGAAGAGAGAGAGAGAGAGAGAGAGAGAGAGAGAGAGAGAGAGAGAGAGAGAGAGAGAGAGAGAGAGCCAATGACAGCTGTCGAAGGCGAGAGCTTCTTTCTCCTCGCTTGCTGCAAAGATGTGTATATAGTGTCGCGGCGGCGCACCTACCTATTGCCCAAGCCTTTCTTCTATTCTACTCCTCCAGTTGGGACTTTTTCTTTCGACGTTTTATTGAAGGGTAGGAGGCACGTCGATGCCATTGACGTTTAGAAAGTTAGCAATTAATGTTTAATGGATGTTTGCGGTGACACGGCGTAGGATAGATGTTGAAGATTCAGTGTGGAACAATAGAAATGGATTTGAAAAGACTGTCAGTTCAGTTATATGCCTTTTTTTTTAAATTCAAGTTTTTTTTTTCCTTCGTTGAATTGTGATAGCTCAATTATTTTGCCGATCGAACATAAAATATATCTTTTTTTACCGTTCTTCTGTTATAATTCATAAGTACTGTAAATTCTTTCTATATAGTACTGGATCTGATTGTAGAACTTTTCATTTAATGCAATATTCATGAATGGCTTAAGCCGATTAGTTTTCTTAACTTCTTGAAAATGATTTTCAGCCGCGCCGCGCACTCTGATATCTCTCGTGCGCATGGAAAAGCTTTTATCAGTCAAAATTTATGAATCCTTTCTAAGCTGAAATACGTATCTAGAAACACTAAATGAAAGCTGCTTAACCACATCCATCTCTTTCAAATTTATCATCCCGAAAGTAGTTTCCGTCCGAGATTGCTACACTGCTTTCTTACTGTGGTAATGTTCTTTTATCTCAGTTACCGTACCTGCATAATCCTCATTTGAAATATATAACCTATGTGTAAAAGAAACGTTTTAAGAAAAGTCAAAATATTTAAATTATTGCTATGTAGAATGAAATATAGTAATTTTATATCATAAAGTTGTTTGCAGACAATTTTTGTACTAGAAAACGTATAAGTTATGTCAAGCTTCTTACAGCTCTGAAAAGAAACGAGGATTTGTTAATTTGCAGTTCTAACCAGTTATGTAGTGTTATCAATAAATATTTACTGCTAATTTGTTACATTTACAAGTGCTAAATATTAAACTGGATATAATAATTCATAGATAATTAAATTAGCAGCATAAATTATTGAATAATAAAAAAAGAAAACAGGTTAATTAACGTTGTTAAGAGTTAAGCTCATTGTTTACTATGACCAACACCCTTGTCTAAAACAATTGTTCAGAAAATATATTTTTCTCTAAAAATTACGGTTACCTTGGTGAAAAATTTCTATTTTAACTTTTAAAATGTTCATTCCGCTCCAGATACTACAAAAGTTGTGCATAATGGTAAAGAGTAGTCAAATTCTTCATACAATTTTACGCTCCTTTAACAAAAAAAATACAGGCTTTTTGGTACTTTAATTAAATCGAAAATGAAAAATCGTTTTCTATTTATAAAAACAAGTAGTGTTAAACTCATACATGCTCGCGAATTTCTGTATAAAACTATATTACTATTAAAAGCAGATTAAACGCCGTGTCACATTCGAAAACGCCTGTTGCAATCGTTTTCCAATTTCGTCGATAACATGGCCATTCATCGTCAAACTCCGCGCGCCGGTGGGCGTATCTTGTCAGGTCATCGACACGCGCTTACATTCTGCAACTTTTCGACACGACTATATTTACGCCACTCGTCTTTCTCTCTATCTTCCGCTTTCACCTTTCGTCTACCCGCTCTCCGCGCGCAAGCCAAGGTCTTGAACCTCGCGGACTTGACTGTCCAGCGATCGGCGGCTTTACGTAACTGCGCAGCGGCAGTTTATTATTAGCCGCTAATGGGCTTGGTCGTATTCGCGAAGGCGCGCCCGCTTCTGATTCTTCTGCGCGCGCCATTGCACCGAGGGATAAGTAAACGTACGTTCGTCGCGGTCAGCGTTTCGATCAATGGGAGCCACCGCTATGCGCATCGCGGACTTGTGAGGGCTCAGATGGCTACCGAGGGTTCGAGCCTCTTGACTCCGTTCTTTTTGTCACGCTTATTGTCGCATGAATGAAGCTTTAATGCTGTGAAATGGCATCAATTTTTTCTCGTTAGACAGCTGAGCGTTTTCGCATGTACTTTTCTATTCAATGGCACTTCAAAGCCATTGTTTATTGGGTTAATGGTTTAAGTGAGTCTGTTAATCAATGTTGGAACGCCTGCTGTTTAAAAAGGCTATTACTGATTAAATGGTACCGAGTAAATATAGTTCAATCGAGTTCAATGAGATTTTGTAATTGTTAAAAATTGATTAGTGAAATGAAAATCTAGTTTACCTTGTTCGTTCGGATTACAAGTGTAGCTAAATAATCGGGAATTATTTGTGCTATAGAAGATACCTAATATATATTACAAATTTCGTTATGTGCAAGATAAGTAGGTTTTAATCACTGATTATTAACATTGTCTCAGTCGCTCGAATCACTCGTATACTATAAAATGTTATTATTTGTTGAACCTAAACTGTTAAACCCTCCGACGGTTTTGGTAAATTATCGTCCTCACAGTAAACACACAGGCCGGACACATGACAAAATTTCTCAACGCATACTTGGCGAATATCCATTAACTCACCGATGGCATGCGCGCGACGCGAAAAAGGAATTAACTTTTGCATGAACGCGCGTCGGCAACAATCGCGTTTAAAATTCAAAACAGCAAAACACGTGTGACCTGCGGGGTGAGAGAAAGAGAGCGCACACATGACGAGCGACGAAGAAAAATGGCTTGTCCATCAATTACCCAGCACTTTTCGAGCGCGCGCTCGTGCTCTAACGAAGAAAAGCTGTCGTCCCTCTCAACGCAAATTTCATTCCCATCACCGTTGCCTCGTCCCGCTCGTTCGCGCGGGCGCATCCGCTGAAGCGATTCTCTCCCTCTTTGCGCTTTTTAAGCCCTCGCGATTTATCGACGTTTAATATCGAATCTAGAGAAAGAGAGAGACACCAGTTTGCACAAAAATCGCGCGCGCGCAATGTTATACGTTGCACAGCGGAGATTAATTCTGCCGCGTCGTCCATCACTGCCAGCGCCACTCCAGCTGCAGAAAAAGACGAGTGGAGAAAGAGAAAAAAAGAGAGAGAGAGAAAGAGAGGTTGCCAGGTGCGATTCATTATGCATGAACTTGGAAATGCGTGCTTTTCCACGGGCGTTCGTTTTAATCCTTGCGGCGCGCCGTAGCATAATGCGGGTGTCCGAGTGTGCATTGTTTATCGGCCGCGATAAGATTGATAACGCGGAGGTCAGGGGAATTAATTTCTCACGGTTTTTGCCGGCCGACTTGGGCGTAGATACACGCAGCCCTTAACGCTCATTACGAACAAAAGAGGATAACAAATTTTAGAAGTCATTTCGATCAGTGTTGGGAAATCACTTGTTCGGAAAAACAAGTGGACGTAAGAATGTATAGTAGTTACTTTCACTTTATATATTATAAATACCTACTAATAAAACTTTTTTTTAAATAATGTACCTCTGAAGAAAATAAAGCCAGAGAACCGTGGAAAAATATTTACGCTTCAACCTTGAGCAAATTTTTAATAAAACTTGATTGCTGAGTTCCTTTAAAAGCGCGTCTGGCGAGAAACATTATAATGAGGTGCTCTCCCTTCATATTAGCTTTATCAAAAAGTAATATTAAACGATTAACTAAAAGAAAACCGGAACGGCGCTCCTTTGAGAGCTTCAGCCACCCCCTTTGATCCGTGCACAACAACCTTTTTCTCCCTTTTAACGTTACTCGCCTCTGATCCTTTACAAAAGGCATCTGAATACACGACAAGAGCTCTCTCTCTCTCTCTCTCTCTCTCTCTCTCTCTCTCTCTCTCTCTCTCTCTCTCTCTCTCTCTCTCTCTCTCTCTCTCTCAAGCGCGCGAAAAGTATTCATGCTAAAGAGCCAGGGGGGCGATTATGAAAAAAGGATTCCACTCTTTCTTCCTCCGTCCCAGCGGATATGGAGCAAGCTCTGTGTCTCTCAGTCATATTGTCGCCTTAAAGTTCAAGGTTCAAGGCTTGCGGCGACCTTCCTCCCCTGCGCGACACTCTCCAACGTGTTCCCCTCGTGCCGTTGCTCCTCCACCCTCCGGATTCCTCGCACGATCGCCGCGTGTTATTTCCCTCCCCGTGCGTGTATGCCATCTTCATCTTTCGTCTCTCGGGCGCGGTTAATCTTTCGAGGAACGAGGGGAGAGAAGAAAATAAATCAGCCCTGGTGTGTAAGAATCGTGCTAGGGGGGAGGGTGATTTAACAAACCGAGGCACGCGAGTTGAACGAACTCTCGGTGCCAGGGTGCCTCTAGGGCCGAGGTTGCAAGCCGCGCGTATCTGCATGAAAAATGATACGCTGCGTACAAAGTGAAACTGATCGCAAAGCCTGCCGGGCTTTCTTTTGTTTAGAGTAATAAGGGTGATATACGTTGCTGCGCTGCTCTGTGTTTTATTACCGTGATTATATATTATATCCCGCGACGTGAGCATGCGCTGAGCACATATACCGTGATCAAATATCACAGAGTGTATGAGGATTTTAGATTGAGGCTTATATTAAAATGGAATATTTACCAACACTTTAACGAGTTAATATATAAAGTTTCAGCGTGTCCAGTCCGTCAAAACAATTTTCCTCTAAAGCTGAAAGCAAATCGCAGAATAATCGCATTATTTATCCTCGAGCTCGAAAACATAAAGGGGGAGAAAAAGCTCCGCGTACGTACTTTCGATTCGCTACTCTGGAAAATCGCGGCTCGAAGGTGTGCGCTACTCGCGCGCAGACGAACGGTAAATATACGCGAGCGAGGCTCTCGAAACTTTCACGATCGCGAAGTTGTTTATGCGCCCTTTTCTCGCTCCTCCCGCGGGATGGAAGTCTGTGTGATTTTACGGCCTTCGAGTCGCGAAGGGTCTGAGCGAGCGTCTGCGGCGCGACGAATTTTTCAAGGAACTAGGTATAACGGGAGAAATCTTCGAGTGGTTGAGGAAACTTCGCGGTATATAAAGTCCGCGAGTAGGGAGACGGGAAAATTTACAAGGATGTCGAGGGCCTGAGATCGTGTCTATATAGAAGGTTTCAAAGTTAAGTATACTTCAAAATATCTGTTTTAGCGACGTGGTGAGTAAGTTATTTTCTTCATTATTAGAACTGAGGAGTCGTAACCAGTTTTAGCTTATATAAAATAATATATCTTTATTGTAGTCTTGCGATGAAATTATTATTGCTATAGTGGGTATTATTTTTCGAAAAATATTCTATTGTACGCGAGGAAAATTTATTCAAACAGTAAAATTTTTACAATTTGTCTTATTGTCCAACAATCTCTTTCTTTTACCATCTGGTATTTAAATTACGTAGCGAAAGATAATTTATTCCCGGCACGTAGCCGAGACAATAGAAAGTTTTCTGGCTTAACAATTCATTCATTTATTAACATAGGGAAGTTTTAGCTTACGATGATAAAAATTTTAACACGCCTTTTTTCATTACAAAGGTTCAATATAAAATTATACGTTACATATATTTTAGGTGCTGTCAATTACCCTTTTATAAATAACAATGTGTGAATATAGATGTATACTATGGCACATAGATAACACAAGCACAAAACAACAATTTGTTATATTCACAGTTACTTAAAAATGTATTTTTAAGCTACTTTAAAATATTTCAGAAGCATTGTGCAAATCTAGACAATAATTGGAAGTTTATTTTTGGAAAATCAAATGAAATAGGAAATGCAATAACAATAAAAATTTTTCCCATTAAAGAAGCCATACCACTATTTCCAATAACAGTAAAGACAATTTCCAGCGTGTGTTAATCCAATTAATTTTCTATTCAATTACCAGACTGAAAAACTAGTGGATTGCACAAGATGTCGTAGCCGCGTGCTTGCGAGCCCTCGCTCGCTCGCCCCAATCCTTATTTTTCCCCTCCTATTTTTATCCTCGCTATTAGTTTTATTCCGCGTCACGGCTCCATCAAGGAGATAGCATCGCAACGAGCGCCAGCAGCAGCGCAGCTCTCTCTCTCTCTTACCGGGAAAGAAAATTATTGGCACTTAAATCTCCCATTTACCGCAGGAACTCGCTGTTTTCAAGTCCTCCCTCTTCTGCGCAATATACAGCGGCTGCCTCACTCGGGTCGGACTTCCTTATTCCGATTATAATAATAACATGGCGACCCGGGCGATGATGAAATCATTCCTTTCAGCTGGCACCCTGCTGATAAGAATATATGGAGGGGGAGCGGACGCATTTTAGCACGCGAACGAACGTGCGCATGAACGTAAAAAAGAAAAGAGGCGCGAGAAAATCCATGCGTGTAAAAGGGCCGCGCGCGCGATCGCTCGCGTATCGTAAAACATTGACCCAAAAAGGTATAGGCGACTCTTTGCGCGTATATATATGTGTGTGTTATATATATATATATATATATATAAAGAGAAAATAAACAACGGTACGAGAGGTGCGAGCTGCTGGTGTCCTTGCTCTCTTATCACCCCATTGGTTCTCTCGTACTCGTGGAATACCAACAAGCCGCTGATGCTGCCACTATTGCGGTTGCTTCTATAATGCGCGCTACTGATGGATCGCGTGCATGTCTCATCGGGATGAGAAAAGGAAAGAAACGGGTGGGGATAAAAAGATCCAGGGTTCATCCTGGATCAAAAGGATGAAGAGGGGATCTAGTGAAGATTTATGGGATAATTGAATTTGCATCATTCATTCGACTACGAGTTTTCAGATTGATCGCAGGCTTTGTTTATTATTTTATTTTTAACTCTGCGTGTCGGAGCTATTTTTAAAAGATTATTAACTTTTATAGAAGTGAACATAAAATTACTGTTCTACATCTATTTTTACGTACGCTTCGCTATAAACGAAAATTATATAAAATAAAAATCATGCGACGTGTTTCAAAGAATAATATTATTATTGATGAACGGATGTCTTTGGAAAAAGATGAGGTTAAGCAATATTTTGCTAAGAAGTATTGAAAAGGTCGTTACATAATGTTCCAGATTAGAAAACAGGGTGTGTTGAGACAAGATGAATAAAGGTTAAATCGTGACTCGGCTTTGCATACACGGAGAAAAATGGTGTAATAAAAATTACTATATTTATAGTAATCGTGGGACAGACTTAAATTATAAAATTTACTACAATTTATAATAAAAATTCCAATGTTTTGAGTAATTTTTACTATGTACATAGCAATTTTTACTATAAATTGTAGTAAATTTTATGATAATTCGAGTCTGTCCCAAAGTTCCTATCGAACATAGTAATTTTTCTTACATTTATAGTAAATTTTCCTAAACATTTCTCTCAGTGTACACAACTTTGTTACAGACATCTAAAACTTTTTAGTTTGATTTGTAACTAGGGAGATATCTTGTATAAAAATAGACTTTTTTGCTCTGAAAGTTCTTTTATTCTCGTTCTATGGAAGATATTCCAGAAGTAATGCCCAAAATTTTTTTTTAAAAATGGCTTATCGATTTTATCCTTATCCGTGTAGTAAAGAATAAAATTTTTACAACATTTTTATAATATAACTTGATTCCGACACTAAATAAGTAGTAAAGGACAAAGGGCTCAGATCAGACATCCGTATGATTTCTTTCGCCAATAAAAAATTCAATTTTTTTTACAGCGCTCTCAAGTTTATTGTCTTTTGCACTCAGAGAAATTGTACGACTTTTTAAAGCTGTCTTGTGGGATGAAATTTACTAATCAATTTTTCAGAATGTACATACATCTGTCAATCTATAAAATAAATAAAGTGTTCTCAGAAGTCTCATAAATATTATTTGAAAACGAGTCGTTAACCTTTGTTACGTCATTATACAATCAAAATTACGTTACTACTAATTGTTGAAATGAAGGACAAACAGATGTGACACCTTGTCACGTGTATTTATTTCGATCAGTACGACCCATAAACACGACTCCATCAACACCGAGCCTGTCGTCATTTACGCAAATAAGACCCGCTTGAACAAACAAATACCAGCCTAAGATTGGTCACGACCGAGTATACGAGGGAGATGAAAGCAACGCGCGCCCGCTAGGACATAATCCAGATTGGCCTCAGTGTCGTAACTCGCTACACGAAGCACAGGCGGCGGTCGAAGACTGGTTAGTCATCGATATGGGTTATAATTATAACCCGCGCCTCGAGCGCCGGTCAATACACAACCGCCTCTCGTCGTCGCCTCTCTCCTGTATACCTCCACGCGCGGATAATCGTATATAGCCGAACCTATCCCTATCTCTCTCTCACCGGTTGCACGCGCGCGCACACATATGGGGCATCGGAGATCGAAACCCGCGCGAAAATCCTCCGCGAGTAATCGTATTACCTCCTATGCGAACGCTACGAGTAGTCGCGCCGCGTCGACGTGCGCCGGAAAGAGCAGAGGAAGAGGGAACCTTATTACGCGTGTGCTCTGTAGCGGTCTGCGCGCGGAAAAAGCCCGGGCTAGTATTTTTAGAGCTTAATGCGATTTATATAGCTGTGTGTGTGTGTGTGTGTGTGTGTGTGTGTGTGTGTGTGTGTGTGTGTGTGTGTGTGTGTGTGTGTGTGTGTGTGTGTGTGTGTGTGTGTGTGTGTGTGTGTGTGTGTGTGTGTGTGTGTGTGTGTGTGTGTGTGTGTACCGGCCGTCTGATTGGCTGAAAATGCCTTAATCGGCTGAATTCATTTGCATGCCGTTCCGTACGTGACACTTAACTGTAAATGCTGCTTCGCAGTATATTTAGAGCCCCGTGGATTTGTTTATTGATACTCGGTATCGTGTATTTAAAGTCTCCTGCCCGATATGTTGAAGCTTTTATTTACTATCGACCTTTTGTTTCGGCATTGTTAATGGAGATGTTTAAAATTTGCTTCTTGTGATAGTGTTGTTTTATTTTTAAATAATAATACTTTTATTATTACTAACTTATCAGGTGTAATTTTTCACTAACAGTTGTAAGATATTTTCTAATACTCAATTCTTTTTAAGTATAATTAACCAAATATTGAAGTTAAGATTTTCTTGGAAAATAAATCTCACATACCCAAATAGAGCGATGGATTCTATCTCTATAAGATAAAAAGAACATCAATCAGTTTAACGGAACTTTTCCACATTTGAAAATATTATGAGCGATAACAGAAGTTTTCATTGCAGCCCACTTAAAAATTCAAAGCGCGTAAACTTTTTATACCTATAACATAATTCACTGGTTGAGCGATAAAGCAACTTTTCTGCATCTAAACTAAAAAAACAAATAAAACTAACAAGGCAAGAAAAATTTTACCCCCGCCGAAAAGCGAAATGTTAATAACCGGGAATAGGATGTCAGTGACTGTATTTCCATATAGCCTGTATCTCATTAGCCGCGAAGAAAAGCATTGAATTACACAGTCCGTGAATTCTCGCAAGGAAGCGTCGGGCGCCGTCTCGAAACGTCACTCATAACTTATTCATTCGCTTTGCAGGGCACGAAGCTATGGATCATCATGGAGTACCTGGGCGGGGGCTCGGCCCTGGACTTGATGAAGGCCGGCAGTTTCGAGGAGATGCACATCGCGGTCATCCTCAGAGAAGTCCTCAAGGGCCTCGACTATCTACACAGCGAGCGCAAGCTGCACCGTGATATCAAAGGTGAGTTGAGTTGCGAGACAAACGTACGGGACGAGACTGCGAAGAGCGCGTGTTTCGGAAATTGAACTCGAATATACTGCAGGAGAGCAGTCGTCGACCTCGCCGCGAGCTCTTACATACGCGCAGCGTTCGCTCGCTCCTTCCCTTTTTCTAATTTCAATTGCTTTTACTCGAGAATGCATATACCGTTACGCGTCGAGAACATTTACATATTTTGCTTTGGCCAAATAAATGCTATGGTTTAACATTCTACAAAATGCAAATTTAAACTTCTTGTACATTTATGTAACTTCGACGTAAGTTTAGGTAATTTTCAAACCCCCAATCTTTTGAATAATGACAGATTTGATTTAACGCTTTCGCGATGAATATTGAAGAGAGTATAATGTATTATGCAAATTTGCAATGTATGGCTTCGTTGTTGTTAACAAGCTAAAGCCCTTCAGCCAAACTTCGTCTAAACAACAATGTTCAAACTTGCATATTCAAATGTTTTGAAAATTATCATTTACCAAGTCAAAGACTTGCTCAACTAAGTTTATCAACCTAAACTAATTACGTTATAATTGCATATTTTCAAAGCAAATATATGCAATTTTTCTATGATAAATAACTTGAGCAATAAAACGTTATGGCGAGATATTCAGACGAAAGACTTTGATAAGTACGAAAATGGTCGTAAAAAGTTAAATCTCTTCTGCTGAATTTATATCCTCGTGGTTTGGGGAGATAGAGATAACGCACGTCGAGACACGCCGCTACAGTTTCAATTCGCTTCTGCGCGCGCGAGCAAAGTTCAATTTCGTCCGAAGTGCGAGGGAGAGCGCACGAGTTCGCGTCGTTTTATTGTGCACTCGAAGTTTTGATGAATGGCCCGGGCTAATGATGAAACTTTATTAAACCGTCCGAGATAAGCAACCGTCTTAACAAAATACTTTGCTTATTACGTTGTCAATGATGTCTCAAACTAATCTATCTAAAAATAATGAGTTTATTATTGTTACGGGAAACTTTGTAGACGCCGAAAATCTTTACGAAAGTTTACAGTGTTGAAGTGCCAAAGGACTCGGTCTTTTACTTTCTCTTTAAACACCTGAAAGTTTTAATAAGTTAGAAAAGTTTAGTGCATCCTGCAAGTTTATAGCCTGAAGCATAAATAACGTGACGCAATCAATCTATTAGTAACGTATTTTTCATTTCAGTATGATTTTCACATAAATACCCTTCTATATTCTATGTAATAACTTCCTAATTTTGCTTACTAAAACATTTATATTGTCATACATTAACTATGGATCTATTGGAGTATTGCAGAAGCCTCGTACACGTCGCGAGGCGAAATTGCGCGTTTAAAAAACTAGGACGAGCATCAGCGCGCGCTTGCTCGCCTTATTGCGCATGCATCTATATATGTATAAACGAAATTCTAAAAGCTTGGCATTTGCCCTGTTCCAGCGGCGAACGTTCTCCTGAGCGAGATGGGCGACGTGAAGCTGGCGGACTTCGGCGTGGCGGGCCAGCTGACGAACACCACCAGCAAGCGAAACACATTCGTCGGCACGCCCTTCTGGATGGCGCCAGAAGTTATCAAACAGTCCGCCTACGATTCCAAGGTATTTTCCGACTTCTTTCGACTCTCAGCCCCCGAATAAGCTCGACTTCGAGAGCCCGCACTCAAGAGTCAGTCGGGGTATACATTCGCCGTTTTTTTCGGATCACACTGAAAACTTTTTGAAAGTTTTCGTAGGGAGGAGAGGTGGCGCTTCATTTCAAGGGTACTTTTTACGAGTATCGAATTGCGCTGAACTTCCTTTTTTTCGTCCTACTTTTTTCTTGGCGGAATTTCCCGCGTTGAGATAGATAGATGGCTAATGTGACCTTGATGCCGGAGGAGTGTTCCTTCTATAAATCAATCAGTTTGTTGTCTTAAGGAGCGAAACGGGACGTATTATTTTCAAGAACTTCGTTTTAGCTTCTTTTTTAGAAGACTTTCGTGTCAAATATAGAATGCGATAAACAGTGGAATTAGTGGTCGGATTTACTTAATACACTGAGAGAAGAATATTGTTATTGTTAACATATTTATCTATTTGAAATACAACTATTTGACATGTTTAAGGATAAAATGTGATATTGTAATAGTTACAATATCTATATTAACTAATAACATGTTCAGATTTGAAAGTAGCTGGTAAAAGTTCTTGTAAATTGTAGTTTTTGAATCTAATAGCCAATTTTCTATCAGAATGATGTTGTTATATAACAAAAAGATTTGAAATAAAAACTCGAATTAATTTTTTTACTCCAACGTTTCGGACATTTTTATTGTTTATGTCCCTCATCAGGATAAAGAATAAAAGTGTCCGAAACGTTGGAGTAAAAAATAAATCATGTTTTTATTTCAAACGTTTTTGTCATAAAACAACATCATCCTGGTAAAAAATTGGCCATTAGATTAAAAAACTACTATAATAAGCATATTGTAACTATTACAATATCAATGTTCTCCGGTAACATATTGAAATTGTTTATGAGAACATGGTAACTTAACTGTTAAAATGGCATTATAACTGTTACAATGCCTATATTTGGTCACATTTAAACATACGCATGTTAACGGTTACAATGCCATGTTAACAGTAAAAGATCCTTTTCTCAGTGTAAAATCTTAAAAACTATTACGTTTTCCAGTATTACATTACCATGGATCGCAGTGGTCTTTAAAATGACAATTAGTTATCGTAGAGCTCTTTATCCCCCACCAAAATTAAGCCAAAAGACGAACGTCCTCCGGTTAAGTTGGGCTAAGTGAAATCCCACTAAGGATGCGCATGCCAGACTTTGTAAAACCACATAGGGATCTCGCGGCAGCTAAACGACTGAACTTTTGCAGGCCGACATTTGGTCCCTGGGCATCACGGCGATCGAGCTAGCGAAGGGCGAGCCACCGAACAGCGAGCTACATCCGATGAGGGTGCTCTTTCTCATCCCGAAGAACAATCCGCCCCAACTCACTGGCAACTACACCAAACAGTTCAAGGAGTTCGTCGAGGCGTGCCTCAATAAAGATCCGGAGAACGTAAGTGTGCTGCTATATTGCTGGCTTGGCCTCCGCGGAGCCTCTGACCTTTTGTTTGAGGTGAAAAAAATCGAAGAACGAGATAGCCATCGCGACTTCGTACAAAAATAACAATTTCGCGAGAAACCTCGTTAAAGAACGAGTGGCTATTTTTCTCGCGATTGATTCTATAAATAGATCGATTTTCAGAATCTCCTAAACTGTCAATAATTATCATAGTGCCATATAAGCAATAAAAGTATTGTAAACAACTTCGAGTCAATGTATTCTGATGATAAGGAAACATGGAAAATTTTATCTGGATTGAACTATATATAATTTAGATTAAGTTTTTCTTCTTTGAGTAATACCCTGTTAGAAAACTTCCATATAAATAGATATATTGTGTTTAAATTTCTCGTTTCCAAATGTACACATTGTATACCTATATATATGGAAGTTTTCTGAGAGTGTAGATAAAATAATAATTTGTAAAACTTTATATTCATTATTGTACAACGTAGCTTATGACCATACAGTGGCTTGTATTTATAAATAGAATTTTTTCCGTCTGTCAAAACTAGATAAGTTAAGATTTTAATATTGTGTACGAACTATTTTATATCATGCATAAGTATAGATATAAATTCTAAAATATTTATAAAATCTTAATCTCCATCACTAAATAAATACGATAATTAATGAGTGTTATTTCCTGTTCAAATAAGAGCTTGATAAAATGAGATTAAAGGTGGTATGTCGTATATACCAGATCAAGAGCGAGATTCTACGGGTAAATTTGCCATGATAACACCGGGAACCTCCATTATTGTCGCAAAAAATTTCCAATCCTCACGTATCTTATAATACTTAAAAGAAAAATTGATGTCTTATCACATATTATTGTTTAAATGGTAATTTAAAAATTGTTATCAAAATTTTTTTCCATCAATATAAACCCCGAGGCACTAGGTATATTAAAAATAAAAAATTATTGTACCACTTAAGTTGAAATAAATTAAAAGACCTCTATCAATCGTTCTTAGAGGCATTAGCTTTCTTTATCGAACTTTATGATTCATAAAGTCTAGAAATGAAAGAGTTCGACATTTTCTTCTCACAAACGAGAAACCATGACGTCAGCTTCCTTTTCACGTGTTTCAGAGGCCGACGGCGAAGGAGCTGTTGAAGTTCCAGTTCATCAGAAAGGCGAAGAAGAACTCGTACCTGATTGACCTGATTGACAGGTATAAGAAGTGGAAGTCTCAGCGCAGCGAGGAGTCCGAGACGGAGAGTGAGAATTCGGACTCGTAAGTATCGTTCCTGCAATCTTGCTCGTGACTTTGCAAATAGTTTGATTATCCACGTATATACTTGTTTGCCTTATTTTTTGCGACTCGGGGTTTTGACTAGTGTTTTGACATTTCTTTTCATCGACTTCGCTTGATGAAATACATATTATGATAATTTAAATAGTAAATAAAGTAATTCAATTTGTTGATTAAAGAATATTCTATTCTTTAAAAAGATATTGTATAAAAGCATCTGTTATGCTTAGATAATTTGTATAATCAATAATTCGTATTATACCCAATCAATGTAATCATTATAAATTAAAATATAGCCTATTGAAAATAATAATGGCTTTGTTCGTGAAAATGAGCTTACAAAGCAAAGTATTGATCTAATGGTGGCTTTGTCTGCGTTCCGCAGGGAAGAGTCGAAGCAAGACAGCGACATGGACGAGCCGTGGATAATGACAGTGAAGGGACCCCACGGGGTCAAGGGATGCTCGGGCGTTCCCATGATGCCTCTCGAGGAACAGCAGCCACAGCAACAGCAGCAGCAGCCGACCTCGCTCAGCCACACGCCAAACCACAGGCCTCAACACAATCAGCACAATGAACAACAGCAGCAGCAGCAGCAGCAACAACAGCAGCAGCAGCCGCCGCAGCAGCAGCAGCAACAACAACAATCCAAGCCACACGCGAACGGAGCCTCCAGGTCACCGCCTAAGGAGTCTAATCTCAACCACTACAAGAACGACTCGAGGGATTCGTCGCGAGATGGACAGAATAAACATATGCCGGTAATGTTGTTGGCCGAATTTCTACGCCGCGGCTAAAATTGGACATTGAAGTTTAAAACCAAGGATTATATTTGTTAAAATATAATGATATTTTAAAACAACGCATAAAAGTTTTCAAAAGCATCAAGATACGTAGAATTTGGAAAATAGTATTTTGTTATTGGCTTTTGTTTTATTTTATTTTGTCAAAGATATTTTGATTCGATAAATAACTATTATTAAAATTATGTACAAGAGCAGATTATCTTTTCAAAATCTAGTTCACTTGTAATATATTGTACTTGTACAAGATTTATTAATATAGTATAGATTATAAATATATTTTTTATGAATAGAAAAATGAATAAAGAAATTTTTCTAATAATATTTCAGTCCCGGCCACATGAGGCAGCCCCTAAACCGCCTTCTTCGGCTGATTCGCGGGACAGTCGCGAGTATCAAGATTATACATTGATGGCCGTAAAGGATATAATTCGTCGCCGTGATCGCGGTCATGAAATAGATGACAGAGAGCAGCGGGAAAGAAAGAGCAAATCAGAAATACCGGCAATGGAGCATCGTTCGTCTTCAGACGATAAACAACAACAGAGACCGAGAAGTTCGCAAGAATTGAAGAATCCGCGCAGTCCCATTCTCAACGGTGTCATTCTCCCACTTATATCTGATGTAAGTATTCTCTTTTTATCACCCGCTGATAAGTTTTATTTCGTTAAGAAAATAATAAATGTCTATTTGAACTATGCAAACATGCTTTACGATGTACACTAAAAACTTTTAAAAGCCATTAAAAATATTATAAATAATATTTATTGATCTTATCGCATCTTTTATATGTCAAGCTTACGTATTAAGAATTATACAATTACAAAATTTATGCATACTTTTTTATTTTATTGTTTAACTACTTAAAAAACTCTTATTTACATACTGAAAAAATGTTTATATTTCTATTAAAATAGTAACATTTTAATAACGATATATCCATTTTAATTTCAGTTGCAGCGAAAATATCAATATACCTCAAGGGACAACGGTGATGGTAGCAACAGTAGCAGACATAGTGGAGCGTTAGATGAATTGAGAGGTGCCTTTGAAGTTGCAGAGCGAACGTCGCCTGGAATAAGCGAGAATCTTGTTAAGGAAATTTTCAAAGCATTGCTTCCGCCCAACCACTCGGATGCACGTCTTTCCATGCTTATGGAGAAGGTTATTTCAAAGTAAGTTATATATTATAAATTTCAAGTAAAAAAAATATTTAAATATCAGGATTGTTAACATTTTATTTTGTCAAAAATTCATAATATATCTGTACATTATTATTCTATAAATATTAAAGGACATTATTGTATTTTAGGGACACGTAGGGACGTGAGAGTGCGAGGATTCGCAGAAGACTGTGGTCAGAAAATACATTAACACTATAGACGATGGCTCGTGTTCTATGGATTCGCCAAGATCGTCAAGTTTGTTAACGATACCTGATTTGCAGCACCAGCTCCCCAGATCCTGCTGTGCGAATCTGACAATTGCCTTCAGATTAACGTGATCTCGCAGGGTTTTTGCGTTGCACCTGCAACTTGGTTTCGTTTAACTTTTTTTTTGCTTTCGTTTTATTTTTAGAATAACTGTAAAAAGTAAAGTGGTACGAGAAATCAAGATATTGAGGAGAGAATTTTGTGAGCGTAACTGTGTTGCGTTTCTCTTCTATTTCTAAGTAACTTTTTCTTTTTCTATTTTTTGTTGGAAGTTTGTAAGATTTGGCTATTTAAGAATAAGCCAGAATTTGTTGAATTGTTCTTGCCTCATTGCAGAGCTATCCGGAATTCGCACTAGTCTTTTAGTCGCCTCGAATATTTGACGATCAAAACAATCGAAAGAGATTATCTATTTGCGATTATTTGAGATGAATTATGAAAAGTAATTGTTTACTTACGTTTAATTCAAGTATTATTGTTGCAGTGCCAAATGTTTTAAATTTTTCAAATAATAAATTGTTATAGCAGGATGTGGTGTTTAAAGAAATATAAAACCTTGAGTACAAAATATCAAAAAGAACATTGAAAAAAAAATAGTTATAATAATAAAAAGTAGTCCATCATTAATAATGGAAAATGAATCTCTAGATAGTAAGAGGAAATGTATTAGCGTATGTAACGTGCTTTTTAAAAAAGTAGACATCGATTTCGATAATATCACACTATATGATATTTTTTCACGCGTGTAGCACTTAGACCTGATTATTTTTCATAATTCATATAAATAAAGGATGTTCAAGACTGCCTCAGATGTTTCCTTTTGCTCTTAGTAGTTGAATAACGAAGTGCTACCGTACACTCGTTCAATTATTAAAAAGATAGATTCTGCAGAGAAATGTTTCAAAAACAAAGCGAATAGCTCGGAGCAATGCTAGTGGCATGCGTTGTTAATTTAAATAAAAAAAAATAAGCGATATAATGCGCGTTCCGGATTCTGTTTAAGAAAGAGTGAAATCAGAAGTAGAAAAATCTTAGCCTCGTTGCCAGAGGTTCTGTAAATATGTATTTAGCGCGTTAAAATAGAAATCTTGTTCTAATTATCGACGTGCCTGCTAAATCGTCCTGAAAGTCCGCAGTGAAAATTCGCAGGACGCATCCTTAAATAGTCAAGGGAGCAGAATAATTCATTTTGAACGATACCTAGCGGAATAAACTTACAGCCAATGGTGTTACTTGTACAAGTGAACGTAGCATAGAAACAATAATACATTATAAGTAAATACATTTTTTTAACCCAAAATTAGTTTTATAAATTACTATTACGTAATGAACAACATTGTATTTCCACAAAATTTATTTTTAGTTTCACTCTATCATACTTTTTTTGCTTCGTAATGAGAACCCATGAGTGGCTTTAAAACATTTCATCAAAGACAATACGAAGAAAAAAACTCTTTGCCATTTACTGGACATCATTGTTTTTCGCGTATCGCGAAGATTCCCATAAAAGTTGCAGGACGTCGATGCTTAAAAATCAACGTTGTTTGTAAATGTAAACTAATGTATTTTATAATAATTATAATATATATACATATATAAATATACAACTCGTAGACGGATTCCTCGTGAGAGTAAAAATGAAAAACAAATCGTGATACAAGAATGATAGAATTTAAAGAGAGCGGAAGAGTGAGTCAATAAAGAAAGTCGATAAGAATATCGAAGATAGAGCTATTATACGAAAAAATAAAACAACAATGTAAAGTTTAATGAAATAAGACTAAGTATTAATTAGAGACGATGATATGATGATAAATGCAAACATAAAAATACAGACACATAACTAAAGGTAAGAGAGCAGAAAACGTTAGGTAGTTGCGTTTATTCTATTTGACGAGTTTACGAAAGGATTCTCGTTGTAACAGCGTTGAAAACCGCAGCTAAGAAAATAAGAATATAAAGCTTAACTCGATGACGCGTCTTTTACTTACTTAACCAATTAATTATATGTTTTATAGTTTGTTGGTTCGTCTTCAATTGCGAGTTATCGAGTTTAGCGAACTTTAAAAAAAAAAAAACTACTCTTACGTCGCTGCCATACTATGCATACTTTGGCGATGCATCGTTATCCCTTAAAGAAATTCTTTTTAATTTTAGATAGCTTTGTCGAAAAAGAAATAAATACTTTACTTCTTTTTTATCAAACTTGAAAATATTTTAAATTACGTTAATTGTACTTGTTGTGTAATAAAAATAAAATTATTTCATAACTTGATTTTCTTGATTTGTATTCTGTAATCCTTCAAATTTAGTCAAATATTATATTTTAATTTCATCAGTTATAACCTTACTGCAAACATCTATTTTATTATATTCTTTCACTGTTGATTTTATTCTATAAAAATTTTAAATATGGCATCCCTCTCCGGGAATTTTTCGACTGTAGTATGTAGATTTATGTAACAATACCGTATTTAGTCTTGCATACATTCATTTACTTATTTTTGTGAATTTACAATTCAAACAATAACTCACTTATAGTATTACATGTATTTTAGTTTACATCAATGGTTAAAATACTAACAAATTAGTCCATGTAAAAATTACCTATTTTCCAGTGTTATGATTAAAGCTATCAAACTTTTAGTCATGATTTATCAAATATTTCTAAATGTTTAACATTTTATTAATATTATAGATGTAGTGAACTGTATAATGTTAATACGAAACAGTATCAAAATCAATCTGACTTTTCTTGACAATATTATTTTCATTGTATTTTGCCATGAATATTTAACCATAACATGCAGGTTTTTATTTACTTCGATAACTTTCGATACATTTTATTTATTAAATATCTTACGTTAAATTATTACATAAATAAGAAAAAGTACTTACAAGTAAAAATTACGAAGAAAACAGGATTTTTGAAATATATACAAACTTAAATATTAATTGTAAGGGTTTCTATTTTTTTTTTATATCTTTTTTTTACCAAATTTTAATTGCAATAATGAAAATTATCTAAATATTTTCTAGCATTAAAATTTTTTTAATATAAAAATTTTAAAGTGAATTATTTTGCTTCTTAAAAGATATATATTTTTAACATTTCGTGAAAAAATGAAGCTGTTATATGTACAACGATATTTTTGTATTTGTTTTATGAAATGTCCAATGACGGTTATTATAGGGATCTTTTATATATTTTAAACATTGGAATTATTACTTACTAAATTATTATTTAAAATTTAATTATTTTATTAAAATTATATCATTTCATGTAAGTTAAGATGTTACGCACATATATTTACGTATCAAAGATCTTTATTATTGAAATCAGTAATATGTGTCTTACGAAAGGTTCAAGAAAACTTGTAGTTTCATGAGCGTTCGCATTATATTCCTATAGTATCGTATTGATATACTAGAACATAAAATTAATATGAAATCAGGTCGCTTATATAAGAACGAGGATAAACTTGTTTTTTAAAATTTTTATATTAAATAGCCTAATTTAGTACTTCATAGAATTCCCAAATCATGCGAAGTTTATTAATATTTACGATTGACGAATTTTTATATAATTAAAAATATGCGGTAAGTATACATATTTATATTTAACTTTTATCAATTTGCAATTTAAAGTAGCTAATGCATTAAATAAAGTTCATAATTTTGATGAAAATCGCTATGAAAAAATGAATTTTGTTTTACAATTTAAACAGTGGCAATCATTTTTTATAAATGATACATCGAAAATTTAACATTCAAAGTTTTTTGATATGTGATGCATAAATTACTTGTAATCTATATCTGTAATCTAAAACTTGTTATTGAATCACTAATTCTTAATTTTAAGTGAAAATAATTATATAATTCTGATAATTATATAATTCTGATTTTTATCATTTACAGTATAATTAACTTTTAACGTTACTACTCAAAACTTACATGTACTTGTACTACAGTCTCATCATTTACCATAATAATATTAAAACTGTAAAATATCAACACAAAATAGGTTCCTATTATAGTAACATTTTAATTTTATTTATTTTTAGTAATTTTAAAAAAGGTCTTTTTACTGTCTTCCGAACTTTATAAAATGATTTCATTAAAGCTTTTTTAGATATGATATTTAAAATTAAAAGTTACAGAGTAATAAGCAATATTTATTGGTGAAATCGTCGAGGAAGCAAATGGAAGATTTAATACAGTTGCTCAAATGTTAAGAGAAGCAAACTTAAAATTAGAACCGGAAAAGTACGAATTTCTTAAAAAAGAAGTTTGTTATTTAGGGTATATGATAAGCAAACACGGCATAAAACCAACCCAAAAAAAGTCAAAGCAGTATAAACTTCCCTATACCACAAAATGTTAAAAACATTCGAGAATTTTTGGGACTCTCGAACTATTATAGAAGATTTATAAAAAACTATGCAAAAGTGACTAGGTCTCTAAACATTTTACTAGAAAAAGATGAAAAATTTATAATTTTAATATGTTTAAAAGATCAAATAGCGGAATCAGTTTCAGATGCTTTTATAAAAAAAATTACATGTATTTTCGGATCACCCAAAGTATTATTAAGGGGATGTGCAACCCTAATTTCAATATTTTTTAAAATCAACATTCAAACATTTATTTGGAAAAAGACGGCCGTCAAGCGCTCCGTACACGCAAACACTATATGCAGATTTTTTTCTGGATAATTCTATTGATATTTGCGTGAGTTATGCTCGTTTGAAAAGTAGGTCAATTGTAGATTCCTACTTACCGACAGTACGGTTTTTATTTAATTCAATAAATTCTCATCATTTTTTTGGAAAAAGACGTCTGTCAAGCGCTCGGTACACGCAAACACTATATGCAGATTTTTTTCTGGATAATTCTATTGATATTTGCGTGAGTTATGCTCGTTTGAAAAATAACGTCGGTACTCACATCCCCTTAACAGACTAATTTCACAAGTAAAATGATGAAATAAATAGCACGCAGATTTAAATTCGATAAAATTGAAACTACAGCTTTCTTTCCGCAGTCTAATGGTTCATTAGAAAGAGCACATCACCCATTATGTGAATATTTAAAGAATTTTTCAACAAAAAAATATGAATGGGATGAACTATTATTAAACGTTGCATAATTTCACTATAATACTAGTGTACGTACTAGCCATCAATTCACACCATATGAACTAGTTACTTTTTGCCTGTCCTACTAGAGTTTCATCTATAGTGAACCAGTAAAAAAGTTAGAATTATTACCAACCTATGACGAATATTTGGAAAAACTAAATTTCTTGTTTGACAAATATATTATGATAATATCTTGAGTGGTCAGTAATAGAATAATTTAAGGGGATGTGAATACCGACGTTATTTTTCAAACGAGAACATCTTACGAAAATACCAATAGAATCATCAAAAAAAAATTGTGAGTATAGTATTTACATATACGGAGCGCTTGACAAACGTGTTTTTCCAAAAAAATGATGAGAATTTATTTAATTAAATAAAAACCATACTGTCGGTAAGTAGGAATCTGCATTTGACCTACTTTTCAAACGAGCACAGCTAACGAAAATGCTAATAAAATCACTTAAAAAAATTTCTGAATATAGTGTTTACGTGTACGGAGCGCTTAACAACCGTCTTTTTCCAAATAAACGTTTGAATGTTGATTTAAAAAATATTGAAATTAGGATTTCACATCACCTTAATAAAAATAGAAATTACATATAATTGTTATGATTATATAATTAAAATAAATCTATCAATGTGTACCAATTAATTATTTTTTTTCTATAAAAGTAGTAATAATAAATCATTCTTCAATAATTCACGAGTAGTTTCACTTTTTTACAAAGTTTAAATTCGAATAGTATTTCGTGCACATGTATAGGTATACGTCTATGGTTATTTACATTTCAATTTTTTTCTGTACTTTTTAATTTTTTATATACTAAATAAACCCTATACTGTGTTACATTAAATTCATTTGATTTTGGTTAATAAAATGCTATACGGAGCACGGACGAATACTTCGTGACACATTGACTACTCTTGTACCAATTTACAGTTGCTGACAATTTACACACCATACAGCATCCCAGTTGAAAGTAACCAATAAAATCCAATACAAAAATTTTGCATAAGATATTATAAGTATTTGCACCAGTAAAATCTTATGAAATCAAATAAAATGTGTGTGTTAATCTGCAGAAACTAATGTTTTCATTAGCTTAAGCCAATCAATAGATTATACCGACGTTGTTTATGCCGATAAATAGACACATTTTATTTGATTTAATAATTTGATTATTGGTTACTTTCAACTGGGATGTCTTTAATTTTCTCTTATAATCACGAATTTGTGCAAATTACGATCATAGTTCTATTGTAAAAAATTCTATTCTAATAAAAATAATTTTAAAGGACAGTACCAAATATAAAATCGACGAAACCAATTCTATTTAAAATTCTTATTACCTTCATTGGAAAACAAATTCATTAGAACTTTTTCAAGCTGCTTTATAATTGGCTACAATTTGGAAGGCTTTACGCCTAATACTTCGCTTTTTATTAAAACTTAATAAACAGTATCGAATATCTTTGCTTCCTTTAGTAGTAATATTATTTGTCCAAATGAAAAATATTTATTTCGAATTAAAAAAAATCAATTGATTTTATAAAAAGTTTAGATGCTCGTAGTATAAAGTTCTATTAGTATATTATTAACGGACGACAGATGAGCCAAAATATCTTCTCATGAGCTTGCCATTTCTATTTTCCTAAGTCGAAGGTGGGTTGTATTATGACAGACAAATCTCCCCGTAGGAAATTTTGTAGAAACACCCACAAAAGGCAAAATAATGAAAAAACAGAATTAATATGATATTTAAAAATTGTTAGATCAAATATAATTATATTAAACGACGTTTCGTCCTAGTTCTACCTGGTGGAATCATCAGGAATAGCCAGGCAGACCTTTATTCAACGTCAAGATGATAAATAACTATGTTATATTTAACGACCCAAAAGAAAATTTTATTTACGGATGCCAAGAAGTGGTAGCCACCTATTGGTAAAAAAGTTGAAGTTGAGATTTGACATTTTTATTGTCCCAATGACATTTAATGCAAATATTTTTATCATATTATAGTAGTACATTACGACACTGGGGTGAATAATTACCTTCCACACCAGTATCATAATGTACTATTTTGTGAAAGTCAGCTAGCATAGACTTCATTTTTGTTTAGAATCGATCTCTGCTGTTTTCAGTATAAAAAGCTATTTCCAAAACTTTAAATCAACTGTCACTGCACACTTGTATTTGTAAAGAACATGTGTCCCGAGTCCACACTACGTAACAGTGCGTTACGTCCGTCCAGGCCAACGCTGTACGTCCTACATACTACACAGCGACGAGATGGCGCCACGCGCCAAGCAGAGGTAGGGATCCTTTACCTTCGGATGCAAATCCCTCTGAAAGTAAAGGATCCCTAAACAAAGGAGCGCAGTGGACAGACAGCAGACTGCCGTCTCCCCCTCTACCCGTTCACCTGCATCGTGCTCGTGCCGTAGCGACGGCGTATCTCTCTCCTCTCTCTCTCCTCTGCCAAACGCCGACCGCATACGAACGCTTCGCCTACTTCCTTGTGCCATCGTGATTGTTTGGATTGTCAAATAAAGTTTTTGTTTTATATAAAAAGAGTGCCCAGGTGTTATTGGTCTCCTTATTTTATACCCAATACAGCAGTATTACGGGAAGAGCGGGGCATGGTGGACACGAGGCATTATGAACGTTTGAAATTTAAAAAAAACTACAGCATGGAAAATTATAATTTTTTTTAATACCCGCCAAATACAAAAATGATACGAAAAAGCACATTGAAAATGGATTTTATAGATAAAAAAATATCCCTGTCAGAGCACGAGCAAAAGGATCCTTGTCACTTTCAACTTTACGACACATTTAAAAAATAATTTTTTCGTAACACTTTAATAAAGACTGTTCTAATCGAAATTTGAAGTCTTCCTGTGTCGTATCTTTTTTTTTCAAATTCGTGGCATATTGAATAATTTATAAGCTTTCGAAAATAAGGACCTTTGGAGGCAAATTGGACTATATAGGAATAGGAGAGAGATATCCGCGGCGGTTTCGCTTTGTAAACATAACCTAGGTAAGGTAAAGTAGGTAGTAGTGGGACAGTTTTGACCATACTTTTTTTATAATCTTTTCTATTGCCAAAACTAAACACAATACATAAAAACTAATTACCTCAGCAGGTAGCTCGTGTCTCAAGGTTTATTTTAAGAAAAAAAGATGCTTTCTTCCGTTGTTGGTGTATTAAAAGAATCTCATTAAAAGAAAATAACTATCGACTAGTATAGTGGGACACGGTAACTTATTTATGACCGGTAGTGGGACGCCCCCCTGGTAGTACGTTCTGACGCACGCGTGAGTGCGCAGAACATGCATTGTCTACTTCTGCATTCTCATATCGTTCTGCAGTCAGAACCTTGAGCAGATCCTTCGCAGCAGACTTACAGCAGACTTACGACAGCTGGAGTGCAGTTAAGAGAGACCCGAGGTGCACGTACACGTGCAGTAGAATTGCGACAGATTCTCAAAGTGCGCGTACAAGCAGATACTTGGCAGCAGAATTACAGCAGACTTACGGTAGTTCGAGTGCAGTTAAGAGAGACGCGGGATGCACGTGCACGTGCAGTAGAATTGCGACAGATTCTCAAAGCATGCGTGCAGCAGGTACTTCTCCGCATAATTACAGCAGACTTACGGCAGTTCGAGTGCAGTCAAGAGAGTTACGGGTTGCACGTTCACTTGCTACAGAATTGCGATAGATTTTAAAATGGCGCGTGCAGCAGGTACTTTGCAGCAGAATTACAGGAGACTTACGGCAGCCGGAGAGTGGATATGAGACGGGTAATGCACGTGTACGTGCAGTAAAATTGTGACAGATTCTGAACCGGCGCGTGCAACAGATAATTCGCAGCAGACGTATAGCAGTCTTCCGACAGCTAGAGTGCGGTTGTGACGTGTGAGGCACGTGCACATGTAGTAGAATTACGACAGATTCTAAAATGGTGTGTGCAGCAGATACTTCGCAGCAGGCTTGCAGCAGTCTTACGACAGCTGGAGAACGGATAAAAGACGCGTGATGCACGTGCACGTGTAGTAGAATTGCGATAGATTCTTAAATGGAGCGTGCAGCACGTACTTTGCAGTAGACTTACAGCAGACTTACGGCAGCAAGAGAACACTGAGCCACTACTTCCGGCTATAATTTTTTAAGAGTGGAAATTATATTATTTTTTGAAAAATAAGAATGGACTACAAAACAATTTATATAACTGTTAATATTAGAAGTTTTTATTACAAACTTTTATATGTCCATAAACATTTAGAAACTGAATTATTTTTGCTAATAATACATTTGGAACCTAATAACAGGAGATTTAAATAAAGGAACGATAATAATAAATTACTAAAAATAATAATGATTAATAAACAGTAATTAAAAACTATTTATTTCTGCTGCACAGAATCTGACGTACGCTATACACATTGTACTTGTGTCGCAATTCTGCTGAACGTACGAGTGCAGTCAGTAATCTTTTGTAGACTGCACTGAAGCAGTAGCAAATCTGCCGCAATTCTATTGCAAGACACCTGCTGCAAATTACGTGCGCGATTCTTTCGCAATTCTGACGCACTCGAGCGTGATGTAAAAATTCCTCAGTTGCACTCGCGATATTGTAAGACTACTTGTTTCTGCTGCGCAGCATCTGACATACGCTACCCATTGTACTTGCGTCGCAATTCTGCTGAACGTGCGAGTGTAGTCAGTGATCTATTGTAGACTGCACTGAAGCAGTAGCAAATCTGCCTCAATTCTACTGCAAGACACCTGCTGCAAATTGCGTGCGCGAATCTTTCGCAATGCTGACGCACTCGAGCGTGATGTAAAAATTCCTCAGTTGCACTTGCGATATCGTAAGACTACTTGTTTCTGCTGCGCAGCATCTGACGTACGCTAGCCATTGCACTTGTAATGCAATTCTGCTGAATGCACACGTGCGCTTAGTAATGGTTCTTACACTGCAATTGACATGTTGCAAGTTTATTGCAATTCTGCTGCGAAGTACCTGACGCAATCGTCTTTAAGCAGAAATATAGTTGAAGTGGGAAGTAGAATGCAAATGGTCTGATGTAATTTCCCATGCAATCAGAAGAATTGCAGCAGAATTACGTCAGAATTGCAAAAGATTTACTACCAGGGCCATTTGACGCAGTTGTGGGACAATACTTTTTAAACGTGTCCCACTACTACGATATGGGAATTAAGAGGTACCTATAGTGGGATAAAGTTTTCGCTATGCGTACAGCTCAAACATAACCTCAAAAAGTTTGAATCTTGTTATACATTACTTTAAGAAGTAAATCAACAGAATAATGAAGTGACTACGTAGCTAATATCACAAAGAATACTAATGAAGTAATGCTTTTATCACCTTAACCGTTCATCGTAGTTTTTTACTGCTGTCCCATTTCTGGTCCCAAAATAGATTTTGTCCCAGTACTCCCTCCTTTACCTTATCATAAGCACCGAAAATGTAGATCGGAGAATTCGGAGTGCCATTTATAGTTTCTTAGTTGTAATTAGTAAAATAATTTTTAAAAATAATTTTAACAAAAGTCAGTGAAAATAATATGTTGTGTTAATATTGTTTCAGAGGTAGGGGAAGGTGGGGCACGGTGAGCCTGTCGGGTCAGTTGAGTATTTTAATATTAAAGCCGTAAAGGGTTCTTTAAAAACAAATGTACATAAAAATGCATAAAAAGCTATACTAGTTTTTATATTCGAGTGTTTCATACGAAAAAAAAACTCATATGAATTAATTTCATAAGGTTGAAATTCGGAGCAGTGAAAATACGATGACTTGATTTTTTACTTTACTGACAAAGCGTGAATATATCTCGGATTAATATGAAACGAAATGCATTTGAAATCTTAAGTTTTAAACTTTCAAGCATATTTCTTGTTTATCTCGATAGATATTCCATTTCGGAGCGACAGCCTAACCTCACCAACCTGCAAATCGGAGCAAGATTGCTATGATCTCATCCACTTTTTAGTGTTGAGTTAGATTAATTAAATAGTTTTAAGAATAGTTTAAAATATTTTTATTAGAGCATTTTTAGTTTTAAAAATAGTTTTAACCCCAATTATTATTCATTAAAACGTGCTACTCGTGCCCCATCCCCGTACCACATGTGCCCCACTAGTGGGGCACGGAGAGCATTTTCAAAGGTTTCACTTTCCAATTGTATATTACAAAATATAAGTCAATATAATTTTTTTTATTGATTGACTCAGTTTCCTAATGGTATTGACTATTTATTACAATTTTTTTAGAATTGAAATCCATAGATCTTTAACATAACTATGAATTAAAGTTAGGGTGCTCGTGACGTCCCACCTTCCCCTATGTCCAAAATGCTTCCCCGTATGTTCATTTTGCCTCTATAAGAGGCAAATGACCACTTTACGATTTGTCAAAACGCAAAATATTAATTTATTGCTGTGAATTTTCTATATTATATAATAACTTGAGCTTTCACCTGGTGAATCTCAAAGTATTCAAAATTATATTAACAATTTGCGTTTTTGAAAAAAATTTCAATTTTTTTTCTGGAAGAAAAGTGTTCATATAATGCCTCAAAAGTGCTCATTTTGCCCCGCTCTCCCCTACACTTTTAAAAACTTTTTTAATGTATGTACCTTCACATATAATACACTAAATGTTCACTTCCAAATCCGTTCACGAATGCAAAAAATGAAAACTAAGAACAACACTTTGTACTTATAAAGAAGGAGCTGGTACACTGATGCTTGCATAATTTTATGTAGTTTACAATAGTAGTGAGTGGCTGTCAATAAGTCAGGTTGTTACGGTATACCAACTTCAAATTCAAATTTTTATTTTTGTCAAAAATCACGCCCATAATTATATTAATTATTTTTTATATTAATGGTTAAAATATTATTTATTTATTTATTTATTAAACCAGAGTAAGTACATAGGTATTACGATAATATCAATATACATTTTTACATTACATGCGTAACCCAGCAGAGGAAGTATTTCCTGTATGCTGGTCTGGTGACTTAAACTAACTTAAAACTAAATTGAAGTATTGTCCCTGATTGTTTGTCGATCTTGTATCCCCGTAGCTAGCAGCTACGGAGTCAAGTCGACAACCACACATTATTCATGACTTTTCTTCTATCACCAATATCTAACCAACATTTGTCTTGCTGTTGTAAATGATTCCGTGGATGCGTTTCTGTCTCTTGCAAAGATGATTCTTTCGTAGCTGTTTAGTCTTGTTGGGCAGGTGAGTCCCACTGCACAGGTAACTCTGTAGTGTGGGAACATCAATCTGTGTTGGTTGGCTGAGTCACATTTACATGTTGATGTAAAAACAATGTCGTCTACTACTATGAGATCGTTGTATTTCGGGTGCTGTTCTAGAGTATACATTGAGTTTGTAAATGTTTGTTTACCTCGAATGCCTCTGTCGAAATACAGTAGTGCTTTATTACAGCCTAGATAGTTGAGATCTCCGTAAGACATGCGGTAGGTGTTATCTTGCAGTATAGGCTTTTTTTTGGATTATTTTTGGATTTTTTTAAAGTATGTATAAAGAGTGAGAATTTTAAATATATTGAGAACAGAGAAATAAAAAAAAAATTAGTAGAAATCAATATACGATTATATAAACATGTATACAAAGGAAAAAATGTAATTTGAACAAAAAACAAATGAAAAGCTTTATCAGTGTTTTGTGTATATTCTTAAAACAAAAATAGATAATGCTTTATAGAACGAATTGGGGCGTAAAATGACAATGCAATGGGCGTATGCAGGGGCACAATCCCTGGTAGGGTGTAGGGACGACGCTCCAAAATTTCACGTTTATTAATGATGGAATCTTCAGTTGAAAGACTCATTTTGAAAGACTTTATGTATCTATGAGACTTTTCTATTGTGATAGTTAAGCAAAGACTGGACGATAGACTATGACAATGAATATTCAAACACCTAATGTTGACAGTAACTTGTTGATGATCCGTTTGAAGTGAGTTTGTAAGCAAATATATTTATATACATGCAGATTATTTTTTGATCAGAAATACCATTTTTAAAATTTTTTTATTTTACGCCCTCGGAGGCGGAAACGCCGAATTTTACATCCGCAAAACGAGACGTACAATAGGCATTTTACGCCCATTGCATAATTGTTTTGCAATCTTTATAAAAGAAAAAAATGTCAAACGAAGATAGGAATCGTGTGGGAATGGGATATGCTTTGAGAATCATTATGAAAATATTTTATATACATATATATTTTATTTTTATTTTATAAGTAAATTTACGTGATGCTTTGTAAGAAGCGGTTTTTGATGTATCATCGACTTACAAAATAAATTATTTAATAAAGAATTGCAATTGAAATTTTTCAATGTATAATTCATTTGGGAAGTAGTTTTATTGTTTAATGACTGTTTATTTTATAATAATATAAAAATAAATATTTGGAATTTTTGTTTAGCTTGGTCATGTGGGATCCACGTAGGAATCATGTGGGAAACATATGAGAACCACATAGTTCTTTATGGGATCCCTCAGCAAAACGCCACATAAGTCTCAGGTGTGTCTCACAAGAGTCCGACATGTTTCCCACATGGGTACCACATGTTTCCCATACGAATTCCATGTGTTTTTCACATGGTTCATTCCCATGTCAGTTTTTCCAGTGGATAGGGATGCCACAACTGATCTTCAATTATATCGACGTACCCGACATAAGGTAATCCTCGATGCTATGAGGCAATTCGCGGTCCGTGTAGCCCTTTTTAAATTGGTGGTGAGGTCAACGTCGTAAAGTCGAATGACGTCAGGTAATCGCTTGTCTCGAACGCCGTGACGATCTTTTCGTTCCTAGGTAGTACTGCAAGATTCTCTTCGGTCTTCGAAAGTATATGAAAGAACGACACGGTGTTGTCTACGTCGATCCTCTCACTTTGCATTCGTTTGACCTCTTCACGACACTCATGGTCAAATTTCGCGTAGTTTACGCAGAATTGGGCTATTTGTTTGTGTCCCTCGCAAAAAGGTTGGCCTAATGTCTCACGTCTAACAGCTTCCAGGATGATGACTCTATATAGCGGTAGCACCGTCGCTGCATGGTTCGTTTGACAGCAGCAGTTGTAAAGGCGTTTTACCCTCTCTGTTGCGCGCGTTCATATCGGCTCCAAATTTAACCAATAAATTCGCCACGTCCTTGGATTCCAGCTCGCAGGCCACGTGCAGTACGGTATTATCCTCATTTGTTGCCTCGTTGATGCACGCGGCGCCTCGTTTTATTAGAAAACGGAGGGAAGCCGAAGCGTCCGATATCCCCGTGAAGTACACGGAGGACTCCCCCTTTCGCGATTTTTTGTTTACATCTGCACCGTTGTCAAAAAGAAACTGGACCTGGAAAACACAGCTGTTATTGTTTTATGAAGCTATAAGTTAATTACATCGCTACGCTCAGGCACCAAACGCGCACTCGTCGGCAAACACCTGTTCGCTCCCGCGTTGTTGCACATACTCTTTTCTTATACAAAGAGCGCTAAATACTATTTCTCACCATACCATGGCCGAAAGTACCACTTTCGCTTCCGACTCAAAAACGCGAATGTGGTATTTTCGGCCCGGGTATGATGAAAAATCGTATACGCAACACGGGGTAAAGAGGGCCAACCCAGAGCACATGTTTGCCACCCTCGCCTTCGGTTCGGGTGGCAATTTACACGTCCTCTGGACTGCCCAACTCTTTACCTCCCTATTTGCGTAATATACTATTCTTCGTCTATGTAGAGGAAGCAAAATAAATCTATTGCTACGCAATACATCTGTTTGCGCTCAGAGTGGGAGAAATTAAATTCCTCTGTTTAATTATTATTGAAAATATAAACAATTAAAAAAGTGTTGATAGACACGCAGATTTTTGTATCGTATCTAGACTCGAAATGTTCAAAACACATTTTCAACTTGTTTTTAACAAAACTTAAATATATACTATTACAAAAATTTGTAAATCTTGTTAATGTACGTAGAAATTAAATAATAAACCGTGAAAAAATAAGCAGCGAGCGGGACGCGGACTCACGGACTCGCGGTTTGTAATCTCGCGCTCAACCACGGAGCTAACGTCGCTATGGAGTGCATCGCAAGCTAGTTATTCTTTTAGCGAGTGTCCACATAGTATCATGTGCCTTGTCTTGAGACATGAGACAAAAGATAAGGCACATGAGACGCTATGTGGACACTCGCTTACTGAATCAAGAGTCACTCGTCTTCTACATTGTCTAAATCTCAACGGAAACCTCCGTGAGAATCCACACTGTAAAATGTATCTATGTAAAATTACTAGTTCCAGACTAGGTAACAATCAGACCTACGCGCTTATGAAACTAGTTAAGAAATTACAATTGACTAGTATTTATATGAAAGTTAAAAGAAATGTAAATATAATTTGGTCGCAAAGTATTAAAATTGGAGTAATTTTATGTAATGAGCTGTACGAATCGTTACTTTTCCGTGGAATAACCGCTAAGCGGCATTAAAATTAAAGGGCGTTTGCAATTTCACAGTAAATATAAAATGACTACTTTGGTATAATATTTCTTTTTTGGTATAAAGTCCCAAACTCGATAGTATTTATATGATTTTTTTGTTAATTTAATAACGAATGTTAAGTAACACTGGTCAGTAAAATAACTGTGCTGAGCATAGGTCGGACTACCCAGTTTCAATCTAGCCATTTTATTTTTTAGCTAGTAAATTGACGCGCGGGATGTATATTTACCTATAATGGAAATTAAATTTAATATTGTGTCTAGAGAAACTGCTACATTCGTCCAGTAGTATTAATATACTCAACTAATAAATCATTAATGTAATTTTACCATCTGCTGTTAATATTGAACTCGAACATTTTACAGTGCATATTATTATATACTCACAATGTCCGTCGTGCATTTACTGCGCAGCGCACAGTGCAGCGGCGTCTCTCCCGACCGGATTTCAACTTCGACATTTATGCCATGATGGCTGATCAGCATCTCGACCATCCTCAAGTTGAACTTTCTGAAACGATTTTTCGAACATTTACTATCCATTGTAACGCACAAGATTCCATTAAAGTAGATTTTTTTCGCGGGTGATTACTGCCCGCGGAAAAAATCTACTACTTTCGCCCCTACTTGTTAATAATAACATTTTACTATTTTTAAAATTATTTGAAGCTTTTATGATGCTCAATTCTAATAATTTTAAAAATAAAATCTTTCTTAGTAAATTTTCGTAAATGTTATTCAAATTAATTTTCCGCCCTTTAACCTCAAAATGCCATCTTAAATGTCATTTTGCGGCCTCGGACGGAAAAATACGTTACTGAAACGTGGACGTAAGATAATTTTTACCTCATGCGACTTTTCGACCTCGCTTCGCTCGGCCGAAAAACGTCGCATGAGGTAAATAATCCTCTTCCGCCCGCGTTAGTAATATACTATTTCAACATATATGTTATAACATTATAATTGTTGTGTTAATTGCATTAAAACAATAGTACGTTGAACATTGACTGGAGATGCTCAATTTATTGGAGATTTCCAAAGGGATGGTGAATCAGGAGATTTTGACCGTCTAAAATATGATCATTCAAGAGAAATGATGAATGTTAGTGAATTTTTTAATATTATATATAATGGATATTAAAGCAGAACAGATATTGTACATAATAATTACACTTTAGGTATTTAGACAAAAATTTGGTTTCTAACAATTTAGACCCAATCATTTACAAACTATAGCCTGGCCTGGACCATATCAGGGATAAAACTCCGTATTTTGATCCGGGCCGTATCAGGGGTGGCTCTGTAGCCCAGTCAGGACCGTATCAGGAGTAGGGGGTACGTCCGTAGGACGTACGCCTGAAGCCTGATCTGGGCTGGGGTACTTCTGTAGCCGGACCCAGGTGCTATCAGCGCGTGTTTTTCCAAAAAAAGACTATTATTCCGAGGGAAGATTTTCGTACACTAAGACTGAAACGATGATCACTTATTCAGATTAAGTAGGAGAAAGTACTCTGCGGTAATAGAGTTTTTCTTTCAAATATCTATTAATAGTGGTCTACCCTAGATTACAGATAATTCTTGGAAAGAACAAAGTTTCTGCAACACGCTGACCTCTTTCATAAATTTGCCTGTATAACGCTCGAGTACTGCACATTTAAACATATCATATATAAGGCAGGCGCAGTTCGCATTCAGATGTCTGATTCTCACACGCATTTTCAGCGTTTAACCGCGCTCGGTGTATTTTTTCGCAGACTCCAATCCGGCAACATCAGTTACCCTATACGCTTTTGTCATCTAGCGAAATCACAGCCTACACTAAAGTGTGAAGTATAACTATAATAATCTTGCCGCATCTTCACTCAAAATACTTATACAATTCAACGAAAAAAATGCAGGCGGAGTTAGTGCCATCATACACCTCGGTTTCGCCCACTGTGTTGTGTACCATTTCACGAAGTATAGACAATCCTCCTATATCACGTGTCAAATACACCCATAATATAACCAGTATCTTACGTAACCGAGTACCAAATGTAAGCTACTTCAAGAAAGGTACGAAATTAGAATACAATCAAGCAGCACAACCTCCTTCCCTTCAATGCGTAACCCCGAGGCAACCGGCCTCGCGATAAAGAAAATTCAAGCGAATCTCTTTCTTCTCCCTTTCGAAATCTCTCTTCTCAAAACACTCTGGAAAGTCGCGCATCTCCCCGGACGATCTCGCCGCTCCAGGATTCCTCGGGAAAAGCGGAGCGAAGACGCCTGCAGCGCTCCTCCTCCCTTCCCTGGGCGCACCTAAACACATCCCCGCTCGCGCACACGGACGGAGAGCCTCGTGCAGCGCCTTCGTCGTCGATAAGGCAGCGAACGGCGGGCTGGGTGCAGTGCCGCGGCGGCGTCGTCCGCGCAGGTCTCTGCGGCGCGAGCCAGAGAAAGGGAGAGAGGGGAAAAAGCATCGCAGCGGTGCGGCTGGAAGGCCGCGGCGAGATGAGAGTCGCGGCAGTCGGCAGCATCCCGTGCGCGAGAGGTCGGCCTGTGCAGCAGCGCAGTGCCGCGCCGCGATCTACAATCCGCTACGGCCGCGCGTCTATACGTGTACCCCATAGTGTATATATATAACACGAGTCGGTGTGACCGCGCTGACAGGGCGGCGGTGCTGCGGAGGCCTGCACACACTTTGCCCAGGGTGCAGCAGCTTTCGGAGCTGCGTGGCGCGCACGCCCGCTTTGCGTTTTCCCGCGCGCGCTTTGTTTGTAAACGCCGCAGTGTCAGTGTATATGTAGTGGACGACGCGCGGCCTTCGTCAAGGTAAGGGGCATATACGCGCGGAGCTGGACGTTGTCCTGCGCTCTCTCTCTCCCTCGCGCCGGTTCGCGATCGTGGTGCATTATATATACGCGGGCCAGTGCAGTGTGTGTAATCGAAAACACGCGCGCGTGCCCACGGCGGCGCGGCACTGCAGCGTCGTCTGTTTATTATGCATGCGGGAGATTTAAACGGCTCGCTACATAACAGCGCGCTCGATTTATTCTCGCTCGCTGCTATACAGTGTTAGTGTGTGTGCGCGCGCGCGAGACCCGCACACAGGTGCAGTACAGGCGGCGCAGTCCTTTGCTGCAGGTGTCAGCTTTTGAGGGATAACCCCCGCCCCTCCCTTCGCGCGAATCATTCCTCACTGTCACACTTTTTTGCTTTCTCATTGCGGCTTCGTTTCGTTTCGGTGAATCTTTTTCTCTATGTTGCGGGTGGAGTAGATTTTTTGTTGGAAAAGTTTCAAAGTTGGAGTTTGTTGATATATAGGGTGCAACGCAAGTATTCATTACGTCGATTTATCATTTTATACCTTATTTTGCGCAATATATAGCTGAGAGTGGCGCAGTATTGGCATAATATTGTTTATGTTTGATTAATTTATACATATACATACTGTAAATGCACTTAATATATGTTTCTATATAATTTAAAAACACTTGAATAATTCATACTTTATCATTGAAATATATATTATGCTTTTTTATATCATCTTGCACCACATATTGTTTCTAAGCTAATAAATAAAATAGTCAATAGAAACCCCTATATTTAATAAACGAAAAACGTGAAAAAGAAAAACAAAATTCTAAAACCATTATGTTTACCAAATAAATAATACTCTTGAAAAAATCGCGTAGTATCAGTCCTGTTGGCATAAAAATCCGATAAAGCAAACAGCAGCATTTCTATGAAACGTGCAATGTTGACTTTTGAGTATAAACTGTGAAAACAAACTGCCAGTGAAAGCACTCGAACGAGCCAAGCCCATCCACCACCGCTTATAGAGTGCAGTTCCCGCGCTAAAAACTCTCGAACGTGTGTCACCTGTGCGCCCACATCTGCGAGGAAAGCCTACCTGCGCACACGAGGAGAAAGAAAAGCTCGCCGCGCTACATGCAAATGAGCGAAGAGCTCCTTGAGAGAACGAGTCACGCACATATACACACGCAGACAGCACATGTACTCGCAAACGGACGAGCGGCCGTGTGCATAATCCACGCGAGAGCAGAGACAAAAAAAAACCAACGCGAGTTTCGCAAAAGCGCGCATTCAGCGCGCATATGAATATATGTACACACGCCTACTCCGCGACGCGCGGGGGCGCGTGCGCGCATGCATGCACACACCTGATATATCGGGTGTCAACTGCGTGCGCGCGTGAAATATAACGTGCGCGCACGCTAAGCCCCGCGGAGAGGAACTTTACGGCGTCGCGCTGCACCCGACGAGCTTTTCGCGAATGAGATTCCGAGGACTTTTTAAGAGACGTGTAGGTACAGGCGCCGCGTTGCCATGGAGCCTCCCGAGAGTTGATTTATGAAGCGAGTGCACTGCTACTCGGTTTGAGAGCGCGATTTACAATTGGCTTCTCCGACTAACTCGCACGCGATCGCTCGAGTCACTTTTTAATTATTTCGAATTGTCGGGAAAAATGCAGTCGAGCGGCATGTGCGTGGGTCAACGTAGAGGCGTGTCTTGCCATGCTGGACTCATTCTACTAGAAAAATGCACGTCTTATCACTGCAGACTCTTTCTACTGCGTCACGTACGTGCGTGCGCATAACGCCTTGTTTTAACTTAAATTTGTCAGACTTTTTCACCTTATTATAAGTATTTCTTCGTCCACTATTTCTAATTAAATCGCACGCAGTAATGTAGCGTGAGTTTCATAAGGTCCTCTAACGGGTGCGCTATCGTGTACTTATCCGTTATATCATCCTCCTTTAATGCGCGCGTAAACTTGCGTTATCGTATAATACTGGCGCAGTGTACACTCCTTTATTATAAAATTTATTCGACAAATATTGAAGCTCAATATCAGTTTTATATTCTGTATTAAAATTCTAAATTAATATATTGGTATATATAGTTTAACGGATGAAAAATGTTTTCACGGCCGGATTTAAAAATAATTAGCTTGATGAAAAGAAAATCCCTTTCCCACAATTCAAGCCGCGGCTCATTATTCCCCCTCAAATACAAAGAGCTACTCCGCGCCCCGCGTATTAAAAAACTTTCACAATCTACTACACCGAGGGGTATACTACGCACACACATGCATATTACACACACAACCGCAGCAGCGCGTTAAAGCAACGCACAGAGGGCACATATATGCACGAGTGCGGTCGGGGCAAGCGCGAGGAGCAGCCGAGCGGGCAGCAACAGCATCGTCGTCGGCGATCGCGTCATCACCGTCATCATCAGCAGCAACAGCAGCAGCAGCAGCAGCCTCAACAGCGACGTCGGGTCGTCGCGGTTTTCAAGTAGTACACTGACAGAAAAAATCTGGTAAAAATTCTTATGTTGTCATGTAAAAATTACCATGTTGGAATCGTAACTCGACCATATGTCGGATTTTTAGCAGAAATTGCAATACACGTAGGAAAAATTCCAAGTCTAACATGGGAATTTTTTTATAACTGATTTTAAAGAGCGAAAAAAATTATTACATCTTTTGTTTTTTAGGAGTGGGGGAGCGAGTATCAGACACATAATTATTATATTTAGACAATACAGAAGTTATTTTTGAATTAAACATGATTAAAGAAAATTTATTAAATAAATTAAAAATTTTTGACGGCATCGAGACTCGAACCTGGAACCCTTGGCACGGTAGTCGGGAGCGCTAACCACTTACCTAAAAGACATATGTCCTACAAAATTTTGGAACTTGTATATCCCCAAACGTAAGTTATGCGCGCTAATTTTATAACAAATTATGCTTTAACTCGAATAATATTATTCTCTATTTTAACGTAATTTATTACAAATGTTATATATTAAGAATATTGTTTAACATTTTATAACTATTACCAATACCTTAAATTAAACAAGCTCATTTATTTATTAATGAATTTGTATTTTCGATATAATGGTTTTTCACAACCTTCCTTAAAAATATTACAAATAAACAATGATTTTAAAAATTGTCTTATCATAAAAAATAAAAAAAAAATAAAAACAAGTATGTTGGATTAGAACGCACATTCAGTTGTTGCGTTTAGCGTTTGTGTTTTGTCTCGATGTTGCCAAGGTGGATTGAGTTTGTTGACATGTATCTGTCTGAATCTTTCCTATTTTGACATTGAAGAGGTCAACTTTTCGTGCACTCGCGGGCTGTTTACGATTGAACGTGTGAATTCTTACTCTAAAACTCTCTCAATTTTTACCATGCTAGCCTGGGAAAATGTACAAAAGATAAAGTTCCATTAGTCACGTGTTAATTTTTACTATGCTGGCATAGGAAGTTTTACTTGTGACATTGGACTTTTTCATATAAAAGATAGTAAATATTTCGATTTTAAGCAGTTGTGGGCAACTTCCAAGAGCAACATAGGAATTTTTCCCCGGGTTTTTCTGTCAGTGTACGTATCCCTCACTCTCTCGATGCTGCAAGACGCGCGTATATATAGATATAATAGAGGCGTTGTACATAATATAAAAGAGCATCGCGCATTGAAACTCAGACACACGCTGTTACAGCAAGCAGCTTCCGCAGCTATATGGCAGGCCGCTCCGCTGCTGCTCTTTCTCTCATGTAGTTGTGCCGTCATGCGTGCCATACACATATACACACATATGCATGTAAGTATGTATAATATACATGCGGATCGTCGCCGCCTTTATTACCGACGCATTGTGCGAGGATTGTTTCTCGGATTATCGTGGGCATCGCAGGTATGCGATGTCGTGTACTCGTATACACGAGTTACTTCTTTCGTCACTTTTATGCTGGGCTTTTAATTATTACGTAATAATATACAAGCTCGAATCTTTTGTTTTGTCACTCTTGGACAAGGATTTGAAAAGATATTGTTAATGTTTATCAGCAGCTATTCAAAAAACATAAAATTGCTATATAGGATCACACTTACTTTTAAAAAATCAAAATGGGTTTGTTTTATCATCGGAATATTAATGGACTATTAGAAATTTGATATCAACACATTCATTTCAATACTATCACAGAATTCGAAAATACGATCGTCCGTAGTCGTAACCCCGCGTACAGTCACAGTTCATAATATGCACACGTCCCACGCGCATAACTCGAGAATTGTTAATAGAGATACTAAGCCAGAGGTAAATTGGCTCGTTACACATTAGCGTTACTGGAACGATGAGGAATAGGAAAGAAGAATTATACTGACGCAAGCACTTGACACATTTTTGCCTCGCAAAGCTTTTTCACAGGCATATTTCAAAGATTTAAACCATTTTTTTCACCGTTAACTTTTCATAGTTGTAAATATACTCCAAAGCTTATATTAGCATCAAATTTATCTTAAATTAAATATATAAAACTTCAGAAAAGTCACTTGTTATTTATATTTATGAAAGCTTGATGAATAAGTAATTATTTATTCCTAATTATGTATCGAACAAACTAAAATGGGGTAATGCATGAATGCTAAAAGTCTTATAATTATACGAAAAACGGCAAATGATCAGCAATAAAAAAAAATCATCTGTAAGAGTAACTGGTGTACCCACATCATTCGTATGTCAAATGATCTGTATGTTAGTAGCGGAACCTGCAGCGCTGTTTAGCCTACTTTAACGACTTCTCACTTCTCGATGACAGTCTTGCAATAATCCGTAAACCTACACTACTCGCATATACTCGCTCATTTTCTTTTATTTTGCGGTCAGCCGGCAGTTTTTTCTTTGCTGATGACATATTGTATGTTTATGGCAGTCTATTAGAAAGTTAGTTTGCCAGAGATTGTGTTCATGTTGTTTATTCAAAATTACATACTTTTTATGCATATACAAACCTATATGAATAACATACCAAAGGATATTATAGTACATACATTACCAAAACTTGCTTGAATTAATTGCGTTGCACATTATTCCACCAAAGCTCATGATATTCATTAATGTTTGTTTTTTAAAAATATACGAAAATTTACAAATTTTCAGATTTTCGCTATAAAACCAACATTTATTTCACGTAAATGTTTCATATATCTGGTATTTATATTGGTACATTTTTCAAATGACTGAGCAAGCTATTAAGCTTGTTTGTCGCGCGGCTTATAGCCAATGAACGACGGAAATGTGGCTTCACAGTGTCATGTAAGTGAAGAGTAAGGAGTTCCATAACTCCCGTTTAAGTCAATTTTGCGGAAATAGTTTTAGCAATGCTTCCATTATTATGAGGCCGTCAAAATCTACCGGATTATCTCCCTATCTAAGAAACAGCTTACAGTTACTGTTATCATGAACAGATGAACAATATGTAAAATTATCGAATTAGGAACAATTTTTTATAAATAAATCTATAGCTGAACAGGTTTTATTGTTTTGACGAATTACTATTGAAGTCTTTAACAAAGGCACTCTACGAATGAATGATTCTGTTGTCTGTGAATATAGCGTGACAATTCTTGATCGATATTTTCCATAATGAAAAGTGGTATTCACTCGATATTTTCAATTCCATTATAATCCTTAATAAAACTTTCATTTAAAAAACTTGAGTAAACATCGCCTCAATACATAACCCTGTTAATAAATAACGCTCATCCATTCTTTAATATTGAATGAGGTTTTCGTATCGGTATAAAAATTTCAAAAATAAACCCTCTACCCGTAGCGTATATCCGCGTATACCAAGGCAAAGAAAAGCTCTCGTACCCTCTCACTCTCTCGCTCCACATTCGCTACAACGAGCGCGCACAGAGGCCTCGAAATCGAGCGTACTGTTACTTACTCGCGGGACAAAAATCACACACACAGAAAATTAATAAAGGTCGAGCAGGCACGTGTATAGTCTCTCTTTCCGCGGGTGAAAAGCTCGGCCGAGCGAGCGCTTTGTCGTGTGCGAGCTTTTATAACGCGACGAGCCCTGTATATTTCAAATCTCGATAGCTCAAACGGTCGCTAGAACCGCATTTGTGTGTAAGCGCGTGTGTGTATACGCGCATTACCCTCTTCATCCGTTGGCGTTATATTATGTTGAGCTCGAGACCGCGACAGCCGTGCGTAAACATGTTTTTCGCGGAAAGAGCTGGTGGAGATTTTTCTTTGCAAGTTCGGGAAAGCGGTGGGTATAGAATTTTATTTATAATAGGAGTAACGGTATAAGGATAGTTATGTGTAATGAGGAGATTTGTTGGAACATTAAAATAAATCGTAAGTATTGCGAAATGTGAATTATCACCTATAAGATTCAAAAATTAATTGAGCGATCAATTTCAAATTACATTTAGCAGATTTATCAATAACGTAGTAAGTGTACATCACAAAGCTATGTTTTCTTTATAGATCTATTCAAATTAAAATTTTTACAACAGTCAGAGGAAAATTATGCTGTTAATCTTAAAAGTCTAGAAAAATATAATTTAAAAAAATTACCATGACAAAGCAATCCCTCATGAAATGTAATTCGGAGTTATAGCTTTAATCTCAACTGCGCTACACGTATACCCGATGCATCATTTCCCGCGGCATATCTCGAAGCCCAGCATCGCGGCCCTGACAAATACCTTAATGACGTTCATGAATATTTTTCCCGTCTTAGGAGCAATAAATATGAGAAACAACCGAAACAGCGGTGCAGCTATAAGCTTTTTTCTTTGAAATAGCTACTTCAAAGCGGCACTTTAACCAACAACGGAGTCAAGGGGGGCATGGCAAAGCGAAAAATTTACAGCCCGTTTTTCAGGCCCCTTTAAATCGCGTGTACATAGACGCGACGAATCCAACCCCTTCCGCGCAGTAAACAATGCCGGTGGCTGTTACGTATATATATAACGGGGCGCAGTCGTGCACGCGAGCGGGCGCTATACTCACACATCGTTGGCGCCTCAAGGTTCCCGAGATTACAAACGAGTGACACCGAAGTAGCGCGATTAGCCTTATCGGCACGCGCGCGCAGCAGAACCCACGAGGCTTTTTAAACGCCAGTCAGAAAAGGTGTGTCGCTCGCGTGTGCTTCGCGCCTCCGTGAATTCGCGAATCGCCGTTTTTTGTGTGTGCAAGCTGGACTGCCTTACGTCGGTTGAAGAGTTGTACGTAGAAACGATGCTGTAGTGAATTTCATGATGGTTGATGGAATTATGCCGACGATGATTGATAGCTCGCGTTGCATGTACGTCTTATCGGGGACGATGCAAAGATGCAAGCCGTTGCAAGTTGAGTAAGTCTTGCGATATGTTTTCGAGATCAATGAAGAGGAAGAGGAAGCGCAAGCTACTTTTATTTACGCGTTTGTTTCCGTCAATCGGACGATAAGCGTTTGCACTTTGTTTGATTCATAATGCTATTATTTCTTTAACAGGGGCAAAATTACGAAGTAAGCTAGGGTTTCTTCTAATATTCTATGCGAGATAATACTTGTTGCATATATTGAGAATTTTCTAAATACAATCATAGGCATTATTCTTTTACTCAATAGAATATAAATTGCATCTATTATGCGCAACAAAGCGTATGGTGATGCATATTTGTGCAAAAACATATGCTTTCATTTTAAAGAAGTAACTATATACGACTACATCTATTATATTTCGAATTTTCATCAATTTCATATTTAATATTCACGACTAAAGCCAAGAAAATATAAACATTTTGCTATTTATAAAGAATGTGATTCCTATCAGACCATCATTACCTCTGTAAAGCGCACACGGTATGCTTGATTGTGATTCTGAAAGATGGATAATCTGATAGAATATCGTTATCAGGTTTTGTCATCTAAACGAAAACTCGTACTTTGTACGACTTTATTTGAATAACTACGCGCTTTGTGGAAAAATGGCTCGAAACGAATAATGCGATTACTTATGAATATGCGACAATAAGAAAAAGATAAAATATTTTACGTTCGCACTGCATTCTCATTTTTTACTAACGCGTAACGTTTTATGTTCGCAAAGCTCACGTTTCCCATATAAAAGCAACCCCGTTAAATCCGTATCGGATGACTTACTCAAAGTTGTGCAATAGTCACGTTTAAGCGTATGCTTTTAAACAAAGATTTTTTGAAAGCTTTAACTGGATAAATATGCATGCGATCGATTTTATCGATAGGAAATATTGGATTAATATTATAATGGAAGGTCAAGGAAATTTTGCATTTTTGTTACTGTTTTAATAAATTTGCTATTGTTGTATAGAAAATACGTGATAAAGTACTAATTGTTATTCAGTTTTAAAATGTTTTTCTAAAAGTATGTTTTATTATTATACACAAAATGTGATATTTTTACTGAACTTACAAACTTTACATTTTTTATAAAAAAGGCCGTTTTTGAAAAACGATTTTTCATAGTTTGTTAAAATTACTTCCTTTTCCTCTATTTAAGTTGTTTACTAAAATGACACGACAATGTGTTCTCTTGCAACAGATAGTATTAATTTCGACGAAAAAACTACTTTGCTCGATTAAAGATAAATTAACTACAATAGTAGATTCCCGGAACTGTTTGTTCTGGTAGAGTTGAAGGTATTCATTTTTTGAGGATTACATAAAACTTCTCCTCTCTTTGTATCACTGAGAAAAGGATTTTTTTACTGTTAACATGCGTATGTTTAAATATGACCAAATATAGGCATTGTAACAGTTATAATGCCATGTTAACAGTTAAGTTACCATGTTCTCATAAACAATTTCAATATGTTACCTGAGAACATTGATATTGTAATAGTTACAATATGCTTATTATAGTAGTTTTTTAATCTAATGGCCAATTTTTTACCAGGATGATGTTGTTTTATAACAAAAACGTGTGAAATAAAAACGTCATTTATTTTTTTACTCCATCGTTTCGTTTTTGTTATTTATCCTGATGAGGGACATAAACAATAAAAATGTCCGAAACGTTGGAGTAAAAAACTATATGGAGTTTTTATTTCAAATCTTTTTTTTTATATAACAACATCATCCTGGTAGAAAATTGGCTATTAGATTCAAAAACTACAATTTACAAGAACTTCTACCATCAGCTACTTTCAAATCTGAATATGTCTATTAGTTAATATAGATATTGTAACTATTACAATATTACATTTTATCCTTAAACATGTCAAATAGTTGTACTTCAAATAGATAAATATGTTAACAGTAACAATATTCTTCTCTCAGTGTACTTTTAGTTACTAAATATTACTACTAGAATCCAGAAGTTCTAATAATCGTTTGCTTTTTTTCGAATTTCAAAGCTGTCGATTGAGACCACACAACTACACAAGAGGAAAAATCATCAATGATCATAAAAATTGCCAATCTATCCAATTCCGGAATCCCATTAATGTCCAACGACAGATTTTGACGAAGATCGGTCGACTGCTTAATTTCCCAAAGAATTTCCACCCACGTCCATCAACTTCTCAAGCGACAGTCCATTCCCGAAAACAATCAAGCAAAAGAACTTTTTATCTGACTCGAGGCAATAATTCCGCTGACTCAGACTCGCGAGGAATTGGGGGGGAGAAAGTGTGTGCGGCTTTTCTTCCCTCTCTCTCCCTCGCACTCTCTTTCTCTCCGAATCAATACTCCTTTCCGCATCCATCAAAGCCCCGTCAGCCTTTAATCCCTATATCTCAGTTGGGCGCGTGTACACCTCCCGAAAAAGGCTTATCGTCCCGGCTCGGGCACGCCGATAGCCCGCGAATTATTGCACCTTGGCGTCGGTTCTGTGTACACACAGCGACGAAACGATCGCGTGCGCGCATGCGAGCGAGCTAGCGCATCATGTTTATTGCTTTCTCTCTACGTATACTTACTGCGCGGCGGGGGAGGAGAGCGAGCGAGTGAGCGCCGCGTTTAAAGTGTACGCGCGCGCGATGGAGGTGGCCAGTCGCCGTGCAAAAGCCCGCCGAGCGGCTTATCGCGCCTCTCTCTGTCTATATACATATATATGTATCCGCGTGTATTATGTCGCGAGGAGTTGGCGATGCGTAGCGTCGACTTATTGTATTGTTGTCGGGCGGCCGGGGTGAACAGCAGTGATTCGTGCGCGAAGACCGATTGCTGTCAAGGTTGGCAAGGTGTTGTGTCCGCTACAGTTGCCCAGACACGCGCGACTGTTTTTTTTTTTTTTTATAAATATACTACGAGGCGTTATGTAAAAGTGCTTTATCGTTATTCGATAATTCTTCGTTTTTATTCGGAGCCGAAGGGAAATGGAGGGTCAACCACGAAGCCTCGAAGTTTCTGCTCTATTCTATTTCAAAGTGAACAATAAATCACGGCCGTTTAATCATTAGAAAAGTCCAATAGACATCATTTATATCTCCGCCGTCCGTTTCATGTTCTGATGTATACACATACACGTACGTTAGCCGCATTTGTTTCCGCGTTTATTCTGCTCCGAGTGAACGCTCGCTTACTCGTTTCTCAGTCACAAAATCCCGCGAGAATCTCCAGTTTTCAAAGGAGCAACAAAGCTAGTGCATTTTTGTTCCCTATTAATTATATCCCCATCACGAACATCGCGCTATGCAGCGAAACTTTCTAACGCTCATAAAGCACATCACTATCTCCCCGCTGATTATTATTGATGTCTTGCATAATTAAGAATTTCTGAAAACAAAAAATTATTCAATTATTAAGATTCCCACGAAGCAGAACATGCGCATGTATATGGGTGTACATAAGCAGATCGGCACGTGGTCGTATAAATAATGCTTAATTACTTATTTTTCTACGCGCGCGCTCGCCGCTCTAAAAAGCCAGCGGCTCGTGGCGATGCTCCCGCCGTCTTTTTCCTTCCGTCGAGCGTATAGGCTCTGATGATCTGCCTCGCGGAGCATCGCCGATGCGCGGTGATAGCGCGTACACGTATATGTATAAGTATGATACGCTGTGAGCGAGCGCTTTTCTCTTCCTCCCGCGGAGCCTACATCGACTTTTTCTCCTCATTTTTTTTCACTATCGGCCATTATTTTTAAACCAAGCGATCAAAGCGCCCGCGTCGGGCTCTCTATGCGGTGCGCTGCTCGGTGTGTATATGTACATGTGTACGTGTGTGGGTAATGGAGATACAGTCGGAGTTTTGGACTATATTGCACTGCGGCTATACGCGCGCGGTTATATGCGTAATTGAGTGTTCGCGATGTTTTGATATTTCGGTTGATGGACGATTTCCGCGCTGGTGTAAACGATGCCTCAACTATGCGGATGTGTCATGTGTTATGTCTGCGTGGATATAGCGCTGAAATAAAAAGTGCACGTTGGATCTCAATTAGCTTTTTATTTTTTTTTTGTTTGTTAAACTTTGTTATATAATGTTATCACTGCCTTTTTCACAAAAACTCCAAACAAAGTTTAGTGTCGTACAATCGAGCTCTTTATTAATGAGCAGACTGAAAAAAAAAAGAATAAAAAATACGTCATTTGTATTCATGTGGTTTATCTAGTATTGAATATTACTATATACTTACTTACATAACATTAATCTAGTTTCCTTTTGTGATATTTATTTACAGTCCACTGCCTTAACATACATTTTATCATTTCTGAACTTAATAACGAATCTTTGTATAAAATTAGGAATTAGTCACACTCGAGGTTTGGAGTATAATTAAAATTTCAATAAAAATATTTTCTACAATATAATGGAATGAATTGCTTCTTTCTATAATGTAATACCTACATTATATCGGATAAGTAAAAGTTCTATATATAGCATTTCTGACAGGATTTTCTCTCATATATTTGTCTGCAACAGTGAATTAGAATAAATTTATTAACTTTACGAATATCTTAAATAATCAAAGTAAGAAAAAAAAACCCCTTCGGTGTTATATGATATAAATATTTTATGATGTCAGTTATCATACTATCTGTTTATCCATATTAATTAAATATATTTATATATCTCTCTCATTATTATCATTATTACGTATAATCGATATACAAAAATAGGAAGTACAACATAACTTCATTCTGCACTTTATTTTAAAATCTGGAAAAAATTTTCTAGAATATCACGCCGTAGATAAGTTAGCACCTACATAAAATGTATAAAAAACATGACTAGGCGCATTTCACTGAAATTGGAAAACACAGACAACAAAAAATTTTGCGGAACTTGCACATTTTTCTCATAGTGTATTTTACGACTCGAATAAAATAAATCAGTTTCTGTATAATAAAAAATAAGTTTTCATCTATTTTTGTACTTTAATTTAAAAAATTCTTAACTGATATAAAGGCATTATTCCACTGTCAGAAAGCTTCCTCTTCGATAAAGTAAAATTATAATTTACAGGCTTTCCCTTGTATTTTGATTAATCTATAAAGGAAAATGGGTCACGGGAATAAAATTTATAACCTTACTGTATTATATTTTTTACCCTAGCAGCCATTTTTTTACTTTTTAAGGATTATAAAAAGTAAATAAACTGTGTTATTTTTGATCAAATAAAAAAATTTTTATCCATTTTTTATAACGATTTTTACTGTCGCTGAAAAGAACGTAAATAATTGAATTAAATTTTGACTGCCCATAGTGAGGTTTACAATATTATATCGATGTATATAGATATATTTTTTAATTTTCACCTTTATGTAACTGAAGATGTAATGTGAATGTAAGAGTTTTGCATAATCCAATAATTATGAAAAGAATGTTTAAAATATTGTTTTAATGATCAACAGTTTTATTATAATTTTTCTTGTTAAATTGAGTAGCCACGTCATAAAAATTAAATTATATATTTAATTATATTGCAGAATTATTCTTATTTATAAATAGACTTAACAAAAGTAACAATAATCGAGATAATATTAATTAATTTGAAAGTTTTCAAATTCATAAATTTCAGCTTCATAAATTTGCCACAGAATTGTAAATACAACGATTTGAGTAATCACGAGTAAAAAAAATACTGTTAGTTAATCAAGTAGAATACATCTGAAACATTGTGAAAGTGAGACAATCTCATCATATGATAAAATGAAAAATCCATATTTTATTCCACTTTTTTTGATTGATTCTCGTGATAATATCTGTAATTAATCTATGATCTACTTCTATTTCTATTATACTCACACTCCTAGCAATCTCTTACGATTAAAATAAAGTGCTAAAAATATTATCCTCCGATACTAACGACAATTACATAAAAAAAATCAATACACAAGATAACACTATAGTTGCAAGGAATAAAGCTGCGTGCAGTCTACAGTGTATCCTCGAAGCCCACGTCTCTGCGCGCGCACGCGTGACCAAAGTCAAAGTTCAATACACTCTTTGGCTGAATGGCCGTGCCTTTTAAATACCCTCCTCCCCGCGACCTCATCTTCTTCTCTTCCGTCTCGCACGCGTCGCTGCACTGCGGTGCAAATACCTCGTCGTCGTCGCAGCCGCCGCTCAATTGCTTAATTCATAATGACCTTTGAGCGCCTCCCTACTCTCGCGCCGCGCCTCTCGTCTTTCTCGTGAATTCAAAGCTCCGGAGGAAAGCCCACGACGTGCACTCTCTATTCTTCGTTCTTTTTTTTTCCTCTCTCGTAGTCGCGCAGATATACACATCTCCAACTGGCGCTAACATTGATCAATAAGCGCGGGAGAAATTAGCACAGGAGCTCGCGGCCGCTGCAGCCGCCTATATCGCCGTCCTTGTGCTACTTGTGAAAAGAAATGCAAGCGTATAAACAATGCGAGAACCGGGACCAGAGGGACTGCTCTCGGCTACTGTAGTTACCTAGGGTGCAGCGATGTTGCTTATTACACGTATACACGTGCGTGCGCTCCGAGGAGATTTTATTGGATCGGACAATTGGACTCGAGACCTAGATCTCCTCAATTGAACTATTTTCGTGGACTGTTGTGTCTTTTCACTGTGTGAAAAGTTGTGTGTCGGCATGGTACTGTATTGTCCAGTAATTGGTATAATTATTATATTATATTAATCTTTTAGAAGAAATGCAATTCATGTTTTGAATGTTACAAATTAAAGGCTTTTGAAAATACTTTTCTTTAAAGTTCATTTACACTGACTAAATGCTACTTTCAACTGATGAGAATTTTTCCATCGGTCTTACAGTCTTACTAAACTAAAAAACTTACATACAAAACTAAAGAAAAAATAGTTAGAATTAACTTTTTCCCGTTTGAAAAAACTTAAGTATATCCAATCTGCGAGTTTTCAGCAGAAACTTTATTTCTCACTTTCAAAGTTTGTTAAAACTTTTCGATTAAAAATGTTTAAAGTTTAAGTGTTTGAAATCAGATATTTTGAATGATTATAATAGAAAATTATTAATAAAGGGGTAACAAACATATAGTAAAGGATCTCATCGACATATATATATATTATTTGGACAGAATCAGAAAAGTCTTTGTCCCATATTGTTTAAAAAAAAAATCTTAATATTCATTCCCGACAAATAGCTGTCGCTTGTAAAATGGTAATGAGCAAATGATTATATAGCCACTCTTGGTTTCCAACATTCCAACAATCATTTCCATAATCAAAATTCATGAATCGCGCGGATATTACAAAGGCGTGCGTTATAATGGAACAAAGTTACTTAACGCCGCGTGCGACGATAAAGAGGAAATTTGCAATTTTGATAGAGGCTACTCCGTTGCGCAATAAGTGGTGCGCGAATATCTGTGCAAAGGAGATCAAAGCCAATCTTCAAACTAGATCACGTACATACTTTTTTCACTTAGTTTGCTCCACCCGTATACAATAAGCCTTTTATTCTGCATAACCAATATTTCAAACTATAATAAATATCGATAAATTTTAATAACGACCTTAACGCGTTACCTATTATATAAATATATTAAGTACTTTGCCGGATCCCCGAGCGACCTCCCACCCCGAATTCTCTCGATTATTAATTTTAGCACTCTCCTGAATCCACTCCTCCCCGCAGTTATCGACATCCCGGCCGAACAATATCAGCCCCTCGAGCTCTGGCTAAGCCTTTTCTAAATCCATCGCACACCTCCGCAGTCTATTTTCCCCCCTCATCTTCACCGGCACTCTCTCTTTCCTCTCTTCAAAGACAGCCTCGACTGCTGCACAAAGCGGCGCCGTGAGCCCGCGGCGGCACGGCCAAGTGGCTGCATTACCTCGCAAATATACGCGCTAAGTATACTGCCACTCAATCCGGGCCGCGTCAAGCGATATTCGCCGCGATAAATATACCAGGGACGCGAATCTCGGCTATCACACGAAAAAGGGGGAAAGAGAGAGAGAGAATATTATTATACTTGCGTTGGAGGTGTAATGGCGCGCGTGTTTATAAGCTCGTTTCTCGTTGCGTTGCAGAGACGCACAAGCCAGAGGATGAATCAGCGACAAGGACGTAGTAGCAGCCGTCAGCGGGCCAGTTGGCATCAGGGCCCCGAAACCGCTGCGACCCCAATTTCCGTCAATTAAAAGAGCCCCTCGTGCCCCCTTCCCCTCCCGGTGTACCTTCACACGTACGCCCACGCTGCACACAGAGTGCATACATACACACATATATATGTATACGAAATGTCGCGGCGGGTCAAGTGCAAGCAGAAAAGCAGCAGTCGCCGGATGATCTGACTCCTTGTTGTCCCCGGCCAGTCTCGCTCGTAAAGCGGCATAGAAGTAAGGCATGGAGCAGACGGATACGCGGCCGAAGATCGAGATAGTGCGGGTGCCTTCGATCGAGCGGGGCAACATTAGGCCGCTGGACGGCGTGCAGCTGAGGGCGGCCTACAGCCACGTGCGCATCGGCACCTACTGCCCGGAGTCGCCCGAGCCACCCGCCGACCCCGCCGTCATGGTCACGCCCAAGCGCCTCGGCCACGTCAAGCCGCCCATCGAGCAGTCGCGAAAATTCAAGAAGTCAGTGCTCTCCCAAGTCCGAGCTATAATATTGTATCTTTACAGGCTTGTAACAGAGGCTGTGAAAGAGCGATTTCACGCTTTTTATACGTTATTTTTACGATATAGGTGAAGGATATCTCGTCTTTGCGTTCGTAAATTATTAACAAGTATATTGATATAAAGGTGGCATCGATTTTATTTTAAAACGCCATGTGAAAAGGTCGTAGAATCTTCCGGTACGCCTGTGATACGCTTGATTAGATTTTATTTTATCAAAACTTGAAAGGGCTTCAAACTTTATGAAATTTTTTTTCTAAAATAAGTAAATTGGATCACTTTCAATATAATTTAGAAACCTCTGAAAAAACTCGTTTAAAATACCAAAATAGCAAAGTAAAGTCAAATTTGCATCTAGTAGCATAAATAATGATATTTAAAATTTTTTTAAATCGTAAGAATGTATAAAAAGGGTAAAATTAATAGAATGCTTCGTAAACAGATATATTGGTTTAAATGAATGGTGAAATGTCTAGGAACTTGGGACCAGTATCAAGACTGCTTAGACGTCGCCATCATGCGACGAGCCTTGCAACCAAATCCTGTGATAACATTTATAGTGTCAATAAAAATAACAGCTTCTTTGAATGGAAACATGGACAGAGCTGCCACGACCAAGGTAGACCGCATTTTTCGTATCGCTATAACGCATTCGAAACTCGTTAAGCATCTCATCAGTATTCACATTGTTATGATTTTTTTAGAGTAAGGCAAATATTCATTATCGACGCCTTTGTTTAAACTTATTCATAATTCTTCCTCAAAAAAGTTTCATTTTTATTTCGCTACTTCGATGCAATGTTTAAAACAGTCACATAATTTACTTTTAACATATAATAATATATCCTCATATGATCATAAGTTTAAATTTATAAGCAAAATTTGATTATGATTAAATTTAAAATACCTAAGCGCAGTTATAAATGATCTTTAGAATTGTAAATGATGAAAAATGAGTGAAATTCGTCATCTCATAGCTCCACTGAACCATTAATCACGCGCTTGCTATATAATGAGAAGTTGCATTTGTAAAAGAGCTTTAAACGCAGTCAATTAAAGCAGTTTAATTGTTTCAGGACTGCACGTTCGGCAGAGCAACAGTTTAGACTGGCGAGTCGGTCGGAGTATCGAAAGAAATTCGAGCAATTTGGACAGTCGAAAAGCCTCTCGCAGCGCCGAGCAGTTGTCGAGGAGTGGTACTCTCCAGACTCCGAGCACAAAGTAAATTATCACTTTTCTTAATTAGCTCGCAACACACGCCGTTCCGAACCTCTCGACACACGCACTTATTACTGCAGCTGACACGTTATAGATGTTTCTTTTTTTATACACTCTAATTTCGTACTATATCTCGTCTATCAAATTCTACTCTAAGTGTTTTTCCATTATCTCGTTGTTATATTCACTTTACTTTTTAATTATATCTTTATTATATCTTCTTAATAAAGGAAGTTTGTTGTTGACGTCACGCGAAAAAGAAAAATAATCAAAAGATAATGAATTTTCTGAAGAAAGAGTATTTTCTTTTTTAATAGTACACTGAGAAAAAAATTTCGTTAAATCAAACAAATTTTGATTAATCCAATAAAATTACTGAATCATAATATTCCCATACAATATTTAATTGATTCTAATATGTAAAAATAATTAATTATTTGTTAAAGTCAATGAAATATTTACTTTGATTTTACTAAATAAATTTTCACTTCAAATGAATATTTTATTATTACTTAAAATAAATTTATTGTTAATAAAATACTGTTAATTTAGTGCATATAATATTTAATTGTTTCAACTCAAAAGCTTATTTTAGTTAAAAATTATGTAGTTGTTTCAATTAAGTATTACTACATAAAATGAAATAATTGATTGCATTTGAAAACAATTTATTTTATAAATTTACTTTTTCATTTATTTAATACTTAATAACGTTTAATTCAAATAAAGAAAATATTAATTTATTATAGTAAATATTTATTTAATTTTATTAAATATTTTTTTTTAAGAATTAATTCAATATTTAATTGGAATATTATAATACAATATTTTAGTTGCTGCTATTAAATATTTGATATATTCATAACTCATTGACTTAACATAATCAATTATTGATTTAATGTTCATAGAAAATTGTTCGAAATAATTATTTAATTACATCAATTATTGTCCCTTGCACAAAATATTACATTGAATCAAACTATTTTTTGGGAATTCAATTTCATTAAATTGAATTTTTATTTGATTGAATCAATTATATTATTTTCAATAACATTGATTTAATTGATTCAATGAAATTTTTTTCTCAGTGTATGGTCTTAACTTCTTAGTGAAGTATCTTCTTTTTGGTTATTAATTTTTTGCAAATTCTGGTAAAAATAAATTATACTTTAAGAAATAATAGTTGAATTAGGATTACATAAAGAAATAAGAATTGTATGAATTATGTTAAAACTGTATACGTTTGAAGAAACAAGTAACATTAAAAAATTTGGCACGACGACAAACTTCCTCATGTTGTAAATATGTCAAATGAAAATATACGCGACAAATTTAATAAGGGCACTATTTTACGTAAGAGGTTTTGGCCAAGAACGGAATTTCGCTGACCTGGAATGGTTTCTTATTGAATTCTGATAACGGAAAATTGCTTCTATTGAGTTGAAAATTTCATTGACATATGTTCCTATACAAATACACTGGACGATAAGAAATCACTGTTGTTATTAAATTATATATTTGTTATCTGAGATTGATGAATCGCGATTATTGAAAGGAGAGATATCTGTATTGTACCTGTATTTGAGTGTTTATAGTTTATACTATTACTTTAAATATACTAAAAACGAAACATTTTAATTTTCAACGACAATAAAAGCAATAGAGTTTCGCTGTTTGGCATTTTATTTTATTTGCTTCAAGTACTATAGACACAATTCACAAATATAGATTAAATCATATGTAGCAGTAGTAGAACAAATCGCTGATAATCAAATCAAAATTAATGGATTTCCTTGAAAGATATTTATAAACGTTTTCACAGTTTTATTAAGACCCTACGAAAGCGAGTACGCGTAAGACTTCTGATTTGTCTGAAAAGGTAGGTAATATCTCGAAAAATAGTTGTTACTACTTCATACCTAGATCAGTTCATAAATTTCAAGCTCCCATTAACACATTGAATAACGATCACCGTAAAAGTATATCTAGAAAATGTTTGCCAGCTCGTTCGAGGGCCACGACATTTTTCTTTTCAACGATCATTCATATATCTCTCAGGCTTGCATATAACCTCGATCCATCAAACGTAATCGCACGCTTTGGCTTCGCAACCCGCAGGTCGAAGATAGTCTCGCTGCTGAGGCGACTGTCGCCGCGACTGCCGCGGCCGAGCAGCAAAGGCTCGCTACCCTCGTCGCCGTCGATCTGCCCCTGGGTCCAGATCGAGTACTCAAGCGGAAACGATGGCCCAGTCGCCCAGGACCAGCTGGCTGTCCAATCGGAGGACACCGTCGACTATAGCTTCCAGCGCGAGCTTCAGCTCAATGAGATGCGCAAGAGGGCCATCAAGGCGTCCAACTACTCGAAAGTGAGTTGCTCATATATGTATACCGGCCGATATATTTTTGTTATCTGGGCCGAGAGGAGTTTTCATCTGTGAGCTCGCGCGGAAAAGTCGCGGGTGGTGTTAGTACGTGTGTGTACTCGGGTTTCTCTTTTTTACGTTTGATAGCGAACTATAACGGCTGAGGGTATATGTATACTGCAATGCTGTGATGCGCGGTAAGTATAATACCGTGATTCGAGGAGTTCGGCTCGAGTTTCCCTCTCCGCGTGCGCTCGTTACTTTGAATTCGGAGATGCGCTGATTAATCCGAACGAGAAGGTGCTCCAATTCTGGCTTTTTCCGTTTGGCTAATAGCGACTGACGTTGTTTCTTTCATTTCTTTTTTACCTTTGGTTCTTTTTTTCATTAATCCATTGAGTTTTGGTAAGGGAATAATTGGAAGTACTCTAGTAAAGTGTACAATTTTTTAGAATAAAATGATATGAAATTTACAGTTAGCATTTTAGAAAATATGATGGTAGAGGTATACAGTTATAGTTTTATATTATTTTTGTAAGAGGCATCGAATAAACTATTAAGGTAAAATACCCAATACTTGGACACAACAAAAAATCAGACCAGCACTTGAGACAGTGGTAAAATATTACTTTTACAAATAAATATGAAAACAATATTAATTCATTAGCATTGTTTATGACATTAACTGTCTAGTGAATTTGAAATTGTGTCAGTTTCGGTCTTATTAAATTTATAATACGAAATATAATTTTTATGAGGTTAGGTTTTGAAAGAGTGCACATATAAATGTTGTACAACTATATATGTGGTATTCCTCAATTTCTATATACCCGTTGTTGGACACATTTAAACAAATTATTAAATCCTATTTTATTTCTATTTGGTCTATGGGAAATGAATATAGGGCACCTTATTAAAAATTTCAATCCGAAAAGGATCAAATCGGATTTAATAGATTTTTTTATCAGGGTTAATTATATTGTGCAACTACTGGTTCCAAGCGTTGTCCAAGTATCGGTATTAGTTTGACATATACTGTCCAACTATAGGGGTTTTAAAGATATTTTTTAAACTGACTTTTTTAATATAAAAAACATTTAAATATCTTTGCTTTTGCATAACTTAATAAAATAACATCCCGAATTAGTAATTAGATTAAAAAGATTTGACAAATTCCGTTTATTGAATTTATAAATACCGTTTATTCACGTTATGTTTCAAAATGTGTCCAAGTATTGGGTGTTTTACCTTATTATTTTTCTTAAAATTGAAAAAGTACTTTTGATTATTTCTTAAAGTGACATTTATTCCTATATATTATGTTTTATGTACATTGCAAGTTATGGATATGAAAGTAGAAAGCATCTATGTTCAGTGATACGTAAATGGCAAATATTTAATAAAAAAAAGTTTATTAATATGACGCGAAAGTATAATGTAGTAACTACTATAGTAACAAATATTGAAAAAATTATAAAAAATAATTTTTGTAATGTTGATCTATACTGCAGGACACACTATATATATTCTGTATATTCAGTATTTTGTTAGATACCATTTTTTCATACTGTTCATAAGTTTGTTTGAATAGATAGTTATTGACCAAACAACCCTGGTAGAAAATTAAGCATATTTTATAGCTAACGTGTTAATTAAATGGAAGTACTTTTATAAAAAATCCTAAATGCAAAAATAATATAATTCATCTAAAAGTTCTACTATTACTTAAAATACATATTTTATGAAGTGTAAATGCCATAATTTATTTCGGATTGGTACATAATTATGAAATACAAGCAATGTTCGTTTTTAGCCATAAAGTTAACTGAAAAATAGCTAGCTTCTGTTAACATTTCTACCAGGGAAAGTAAAATATTAATATAAAATTTATTTATAACCTTGAGAAATTTTTCATATAATTTTTCTTTTAGAATCATATTTCTATTGTATACCTATTTAATCCATAGTTTTTCGCGTGAGCTCACAGAAAGTACATCATTATTATGTTTATAAATATCGTTGGATCATTGTGATAACTAAATATTATATTTTTCCACGACAGCAAGAGCTTGTAAACGACGCTACGATAATAACAAAAGAAAAGAAAAGCCCTCGCCGGCAGCCAAATGTACAAACTCAAGAAAAACACGATACGAATTCAAGTCGACGAGCGTAAGCCAAAATCAATAATTTTTTTTACTTTTTTCTCTTCCATTTTCACGCTCCTTCTGCAACTTACTTGACACGTACTTTTCTAGCGTTATATAGATACCGCCACATTCTATGAAATCTATATTAACAGAAAATAAAGTTTCTATCTGTTTAAACATATAAAACTGATATTATTGTATAATATCCTCTTTACGTAGACTAGAAAACTCCAGTAGTTGTAGTGAATTAAAACTTCTTTTTTTTTATTGTAAATGCTAACCATTAATTTCCTATGTACCTATAATGGTTGATACTGTAATTAACATTTTACTAATCTTCTATTATACCGAATAACGTTATTATATCTCCATTAATACAGCATGGTTAACACTGATTAGATAACAAACACTGATTAGATAACAAATCGTTTTAAAATGTTGACAAACAACATGCATGAATATAATTTTTGATAAAGTATATGTAAACAAAGGAGATTTACTGTTATTCTTGCAGTAAACCATTACACGAATAAAACGTCGCTTCGACGCATTTTATTCAGAACAATGGAATGCTTTTGAAAAAACTAACTCCAGCTGGAATTCTCCGCGTTTTAAACAATTCTACCCGTACTATCGGTAAATTCATATCGCGCGCAAACGGAACTCTGCTCGCCGTGAAATTTCAGTCGAAACGCGAGCCTTCGTCGTCTCCCACGTGCGTCATCCGCGGCGAAAGCTCGCGCGATGCAGTAGTTATACACGGGCGAGCCATTACCCGCGCTCTAGTCCTTGAAAGAGGTCAACATTTTAGCTAAACCTCGCTAAACACAAGAGCCTGCGCGAGCTTTTATCCCAAATAAAAGAAACGAAAGAGCCTCGCTGCTGCGCCACTGGGCGCGCTAAAAATAAAAGACATTCGGAAAAAAAGGAGTCCGCGCGCTCATCCCTGAACCGTATATACGGCGGTGTGTCGCCTAGCAATGGGTCCACCGGGGCGTATAATAACTGCGCACGTACGTCGTCCTCGAGTGCATTGAATGCGCGCGCTCGCCGCTGCTCTCCATTCATACGAGAGACGAGCGGCCGTGATCAATGAAAAGTCCACTCGCGACGCGCTGGGGGCCAGCGTTGCACAGCGGTGCAAGCTCTATACTGGCTTCCGGTCGCGCGCTGCGTCCGCAAGAGCGTGCGTATGTGTGTTGGAGCGCGCGTTTTCGTCGCGATCGATGCTGGCTTACCTGATAAGCCTCTCGGTGTATATACATATACATGCATCGCTCTTACTTGGGTATAGGATTGCGTGTGCGAGTTTGTGTGTTTGTGCGGGGGGGGGGGGGGGGCAATCGCGTAGGTTCCGCGTTTCGGCTCGAGAGATGCGCGTCTGCGAATTACCCCGTTCGGTACATGTTTTGAATAGAATTCAGTGTTTTTGTAGAATCAAACGTTTTTTGTTGAACTTGAATCTATTATAAATATACTATTTATCAGAACGTGATAAATCGATATCGTCGTTATAAAAATAGTCCACTTAAAACGTTTATAAATAAACGTTTATAAATAAACATTGTAAGAAATTCGATACTATACGTAAATGTAAATTAATGTTCAAAATGTCGAAATTATTTGAAAGAATAAAAATGCATGTGAAAAAGTTCACCTTCAAATTTATAGATAACTTTCGTGACTAAAGTTAAAGGTTGTTATCGTCCGAATATCAAATACTTTGCATTTTATTATCGCCCTTTTACTCGTGCAAACATTATACATATGTGAAATTTACGTTCTTGAATAAAGTTATTAAGTAAATGTAAAATAAGTCTTTATCAGCTTAAGGAAAAAGACACAAATTACTTTTAAACTTATATCCCTTAATGTCTTGCTCGAGACAGAACTGGCGTTAAATTGCATGTGTATATGAAGTCAATGACATGCAAACTTCTACTATATCTCTAGATGAATTTAAATAATAATTTAACTACTGACGAGATTCATGAAAATGTTAAACGCAATAATATTCGCAAGGTTCTACTTTCACCCGTGTATACCTACACAATTCGTTCAACTTTTATACTGGTAAATATATCTGTCGTGGCTTCCAGGAATAACGACCTAACCCACTTGTACGTGTTTTCGAGAAATCGACGTTTTAAAATTTCTGTCATGACACTTCATATGTAAGTTCGAAATGCGCGAGGTGAGTCATAACAATGTAGACATTTACAAAGCTATCGAATATCTTTCGAACCCCACTATCAACTGCTAGAATAAATTTTTATTCTTTTTATAAACAAACAAAATAATGCAGTTAAGTCGTTATTTCGGTAACTGTGCAGTTAAGCGGTTTAGGGAAATTGTTCAAATAAGATAAATAACATAGTTATTTCTACACTTAAAACATAGAATACGAATTCTTTTTTAAATATTCATTCGCACGCATGTGCCTCCCAACGGGGAATTCGGTAAACCGAATACCGAACGTTACTCGGTTACTGTTTATGCACACTCGTTCTATCGCCCGGCAATCAAAGCTGTTGTGTTACCTTCTATTATCTATTACCTTTGATCTTTGTTGCTATAAAAGTAGGTATGTCATAATCTGTTTATTGCGTAGTATTAACTTCAAAATGGTGCTTTTAATTAAATATAAATATTCAACTTTACCGACAATTATATTTTACTTTTAAATAAAAATTTTTTTTTTTTTTCGAATTCTTGGCTGCTTTTACAAAGATTCTTATTCAAATTTTTAAGTATTATTTACGTTTTTCTCTAAAAATGTTTTTAAAATGCTATTGTTATTTATGCTTTAATTGAAAGTTTCAAAGTTCTCTCTGTATTGATATGTACTATTTTTATTATCTTAGTCAAAATAGATTGAGTGTATTTTCGTAAACATATTCATTGGTTTATGTTGAAATTAAATCAAAGATATCAATTTATTATTTTCCCTAAAATATAATAATACAATCATATATAAACTGCATATATGTAGTTGGAAACTAATTTTGAATTAAATTTAATTACGTATTGTTTGTTGACAGATACTGTACTCTATTTCGAATAATTAAAACTAAAATGCCTAATATGAAACAATATTTGATATAAAGTAACCATAAGTTTGAAGTAACAATAATCATGTAAACATTGTTTTAATTTATAATTAAAGGGAAGAGCTATAGGTGTTACAGGATAGGGAAAGTGAAAAAGATATGTAAATTCAGTTAAACGATCATAAATACTGATGATTTTTATTAATACGAAGACTATATTACATGCTAATCGCACGACGAATATTTAATGAATTCCTTAGTGCTTTCAGACATATGCCAATCACTGCTCGTTGCCCTCGTTCGACTGTACAAATTTAATATAAAAAAAAAAGGCCTGCTAATAACAAACGAGTCGAGCATTCATTTCATACGTTCGCGCGTTCATCGGATTCGCTTTAACCAAATACGTTAATTTAACGTTATAATCTCACTTGTGTCCTCGATTGTCATCGCTAGCTCTCACTCCCAGTAGGTGCAGATGAGGTTGTAGAAGTAGCCCTTGAAGTAGTGATTGACATACTTGTGAACGCGGCAGGTGCCGAGGTTCCTATACACGAGGCACAGATGGTTGTTCTTGAAGGGAACGTGGGCGAGGGTAGTATCCAGCTCCTTCGCATCGATGTAGTCGATGCTCATGTCATCTGGGATGTGATCTGTGTGGAACTGCATAATGACGTCAAGAGTGCCCGGCACCTGAGGCCGTGGCTCTTTTGGCTCCGGTGTCTCTGCCTCCTCGTCGTCAGCATCAGCGTCGGCCTCGGCTCCGACATCGTCCTCAGCTTCGTCCTCGTTCTCCTGCTCGGAGCAATCGAAGGAGCAGTCGAGCGGGTCGGACAAGTAGTCACCGATATCAGATACCTCGGAATCGGAGCGGTCTGAATCGAAGTTCCTTCTGGGCCTCGATGTGGGCGTCGCGTCGAGCTTGGAGGGAGACGACTGCTTCTGCGAGCTGCTACTGCTACCAGCTGTGGCTCTTACGGATTTGGGTGACTTGTCGGTTATCGTGTGGTTAGACGTGTTACCTTCATCATCGTCGTCTAGCCCGTCGTCACCCGTGCTACTGGGAGGAGTGTTGCAGCCGGCTTCTTCGCTTAAATTCTTGTTCCTCGAGTCGGATTCTTCATTGTAGTTGTTGCTCGGTAGCCTCGAGGTTTGCGAGGAAGTCGAACTCTCGCCAACTATCTCGGGATCTGATGTATCCGCGTTAGTCGAAGGCTTCTTTTCCGTGGCAATGGTGGTAGTAGTAGCAGTAGTATTTGTAATAACATCAGAAGTACTAGCATCACCAGTAGAACTTGCAGTATCATTAACAGTGGGAGCAGCAGCGGGAATGGGTCGTTCATAGTTGAATTTATCACTCATCAATGTATAACAACCCTTTGACCATCTCTGCAGTTCTATAGTCATCTTTGGCTGCATATTTCTATCAGGTACTAGATCTAATTCTGTATACTCTTTCAGTAATTGGCATACTGTAAGCGACTTGAAAATTTTATAGAAATTACTCAGTGTTTCAGGTAAACTATCTTCTTCTGCTACTTCATAATTACGAATATCAGCTGGTCCAGCTTTTTTCCACCTTATATTCTCTGACTTTAATTCTTCAGAGAGTTTTTCATAAACATCTGCATTTAAAAAATTTGATAGAAATGCATATGAATCTTGTTCAACGTCTTCTTGAATTTCCTGAATAATTCCTGGGAACAGATAAACTTTTGATACCCATGCTTCTAAATCTACTTCATATGGTTCAGGTGAATAATAATTTATGACTGGCCTTGGCCTTTCAGGTCTCTCTGATTCTACAACAGGTCCATGAAACCAGCCATTGAGACTCCATCTAGATTTATCAGCTGACGATACTTCTGCTACCTGATGATACGAATTATTTACAACTTCAAAAAATACTATTGAATTATATTGAGGTATTAAAGATTTTACAACATCTCTTGGCAATCCATTTTCATCCGTATCAAAGAGATCCAAAGCACCACCATCTTCCTCAGTCCAATTCTTTGACAGGTACAAAATAAAGGCAATTCTTCGATCAGCTAAATTATCATCATGGCAAAGAAGATAATCAGTATCTGAATAACAGGAACTCGACATAGATACTGTCTTATTTAATTCAATTTTTGTATTTTTTTCCATCCAGGTAGCCATATCTGTTTGGAAAGTCCGATACAAGATCTTTAAATTCTCACTATCTACCTTTGCTAAGTCATTTGATTGTTCAAATTGGTATAGGTCAATGCTGTTCCTTCGACTCTTGACATCAAGTAACTCATTTTTTATTTCATCCATAAACTCCTCATTCTTGAGAAAATTTGTAATCCTGCATACACGAAATGGCTCTGCAATCACTTCTAATTCAGGAGTTTTAATTGGTGTCCTCTCATTCCAATGCTTACAAAAGATCTCTTGAAAATCTGATTCGAACATGTGCTCGGAAATAATGGAATGTTTGAATTTCTTGGTCTCGGGCTCTCCTGCTTCCATGATTTTTCTTTGAATCAGCTATCGATAGGATAAAAGCTACCTCTCTCCTAACTTTCAGTCACTAAATATATAATTCGTTGTATCACCCTGTCCTTTGGTTCTCTGGAATGAGAATATCTAGTCAGTTCTTCGAAGGCCGAATGACTGTTGCCAATATCACATTAGGTTCATGGGCAATATCATGCATCAATGCCTTAAAATCTTATAATAAATTTTATTAATTTAAGTCAAATTAGGAAATTCGTCTCTCTCACTAATTCCAGTCTACTTACAGTAACAAAAACAGTGCAGTCAGTCCTTTCGAAAGTGCAAATCTTCGTATTTAGCAAAAAAATCAAGTCCGTCTGCACTCGCTTTTTGAAGTTGCCGCCAGTGCCGAGGGTCCCGGAAACGTAGTAGCAGTAGACAATTTTTTCCGTGCATCCACTGTACAGAAACTTCAGCGGCGAAACTCTCGGCGTATTCAGCTAGGAAAAAATCTTAACCCCTTTTTTGTCCAAATTCGAGGCTAATAGGTAGCCTGGTTCCCATATATCTTAGTCCATGGGAGCCCGTGCGTGTCTCGCGGCCCACGTGGTCGGCTCGGCGCTCCGCTGCTGCTGTTCGCCTCGTGTTGTTCTTCTAGCCTGCAATACACACCGACAAGTTTTACACTCTCGCTCCCACTCTTAACAACTGCACCCGCAATAAAAAGTCCAGGTTACCCTCGATAAAATGTAAACCTCGTGGAAGCACGGACTGACCTGCTGCTGCTGCGCTGCACCTCGTGTCTCTGTGTGTTGTTTGAGATGGACGGCGGAGACCGGAGAGCGATAGCGAGAGAGCGCGAGCGTGCGAGAGAGACGGAGAGATGTAAGGGGAGCCAATGTAAGAGAGAAAGAGAGGGAGTGATAGAGAGAGAAAGAGAGAAGGGGAAGCTCAGCCGTACCGGTGCTGCTCCATCGTCGACGGTCCTCGCGTGTGCATACACACCGGCAGAGTGATACGGCCGCCGGCCGTGGAGCGGAGCGGAGCGCAGCGCGACAGCGACGGCGCAGCCCCGTATCTACCTACTGCTTGATGCGAAAACATCGATCGGCGGCCGGTGATTCGCTGCTGCCGCGCGGACAGGTCAGGCGTGTAGCTGAATTTCCGGGGGGGGTCTCGCGAGTCGCGTCGTATCGCGCGCCCACGTGCTCGCGCGTAAACACCGCATGTGCCTCGTGCGCACCTCCAAACTGCGAGCTTTTTCTTCTCTCCGTTCTTCTCCTTTGCAATGTCCTCTTTCTCCCTTATTTGCAGATCCAATACACGGAGAAATATCTCATTGTGTTCGATTGTTTTCGCTGCGATAAGCGTCTGAGTCAATTCCAAGGGGGAAATTACATCATGGTTTTCGCGTGAAGTTTCAGCCTGCCGCACCGGAAATTCTATATAGACGCGCTCTTGCGCGCGACCGCGTGTGTGCGAAACAATCGAGAACGTGCTGCGCTCTGCGCACGTGGTGTAAGTAATGACCATATGCGAGTGCGCGCGATGATCGTGTATAAAAACACACGCAGAAGCCGGAAAAATAACGCGCAGTTCCCGTTATCGAGGTATTCGGGAATGCGCGCAAGAAGTTTATGGATGTAGTTGGAGATGTGTGTACACTTAAGATTTCTGACGAGATTATTGGATTTGCTCGTATACTCATTGATTTCCTATAAGTAAATTGTGCTGAGTTGGAAGATGATGATAAAACCAATCTCTGCGAAGATTTCATATCATATTAACAACGAAAGAGGTCGTATTTTGTATTGCCTTGCCAAAATAACCAGAATAAGATTCGATTTTTTCAAAAATACCTATATGTGAATTTTACTTTTTGTAAATTAACACGTGGTTAGCGGAAAAATACCAGCGTCCTGTTTTATCACCAAGGAAAACTTCCCGATAAAATTATCCAGCCATTTGTAATTAAATTACTTTATAGCCTGTTGACTCAATGTTTACGCAAGTAAATATTAAAAATTTTATTATAATAATAAATAGTTATTAATCTTTAAAGAAACGTAAACTTTTTCACAGATATTCAATATAAAAACTTTGTTACCCTGTAATCACATTGCTTTCATCACTTTGTTTAATTTTGTTAATATTAACCTTTGATATTTAACGTTTGTTCTCTTATATTCTAAAACTAATAAAATCACAAAGTACTTAAAATTACTGCGGACTTCATAGTAAAAGATTTTTATTCAGGTCATAAAAATTAAATCGGGTCATAAAGAAAGTATAATACCTACCTGTAGAGGCAATATATACCGCAAATAAGGAATCGAAAAAAAAATCCAAAATTTTTTCTTTTAATCGAGATTTACAATAACGTGCTGATAACATGAATGACTGTCATACTAACTGAAGAAATTAAAAAAAATCTTGTTTATCAATTTTCACATCAAGAAATCAATTTCACAACTTAATATACCTTGCAAATGCGAATAAATTTTTTTTCGAATTTTCCTATAAATGAATCAATGTATTTTTTTTTATTTTCTTTAGTGTGGATTTGTATCTTAACAAAACAAATATTTGACAATGAAATTCAAATAATTTATATCCACTGCTTTTAGAAAATTTGAATTTGTGTATTTCTAAAAATATAAGAATCAATTGATACTTATATTATTTGCAATGTCTGTGTTATATTCACGACCGAAAGAATTTCGGTATTAAAAATTACCATGCATGACAATCGGACTTATACTCAAGACAATTCAAGCAATATGATTTATGTAAGAGATTAATGAACCGTCACGACTATCAAATGATGATCTTAAAATATCTAAGGAAAATCAATCCTTTTATTAGAAGGCACCGATGCACATAACGATTTAACCTTCGTCTCGTAATATTTTTTAATAATGATTAATGACTCATTCTCGTTTAGTTTAATGACTGTACGTACCCTTTTCATGCTTTAATTTTCAACAAGATTTTCTATACAAGACAAGAATAGTTTTTCTAAATTGTTCAACATAATGCATTTAAAGACAATTAATAAAGAAATTATTAAAATCTACAGAATTATTATTACCATAGTTTAAATTGCATTAAAAATAAATGATGTTAAATGTATTTCACAAATGCGGGAAATGTGGTGTCCCGTAAATGGGAATCATCCGCATGAGCTGCAAAGGATATGTTTTATAATAGTTATCTATGCGGGATATTCGTATTTCCCGCATACTATTAAAAATAAATAAAAAAAAAACATCATAATAGATTTTTAATACTTGAACGGTATTTTACCGATATTTTGACCCCTTGAAAGGCCCATAATGGATACATTTTTCGCAAACTTATCTGCTGTTGCACAAAAACAACTCGAAAAAGAAAGAGTCATATAGTCAAGTTTCAGTTAATTGGAGTTCGTAGGTAATTCAAAGAAAAATAAATTTTTCGTGAAATGAAGTATCAAATTAATAATATAGTTTTTCTTTTAACCGTTTTGTGTGAATATTCATGTTTAACACTTTTACGCCAACATGATCCATGTATGGGTCATGCAGGACTGAAGGAAGACAGTTTTCTTACAGTCCTGCATTCTTAAGTATACTGGGTCATGCGTATTTGAAACTAGATTATGTTTTCAAATAATAAATTGTATCATATGGTGTTTTTAAATTTTTGTAAATAACAACTTTTCAAAAAATTGTGCCACTCAGCGTTCGACTACGCAATTCAAATTTCAAAATATATTCATTCCCAATTTAATTTTGATTCTTTAATCACAGCATTTTACATCGTACTAAATTTTATTGAAATATTAAGGGGGTCCGAAAGTCAATTAAAAATTCAAATTTCGCGCCACATTATAGCAGACGAAAAAATAAGTAATTTGCCTATAACAAATAGTAAAAACAATATTACGGAAAACCAGGACTGCATTGCCCTCCGTTACATTATTATCTATCATTTTACAAAGTTTGAAGTTTCTATATAAATATTTCGCTGAATGGCATTTGAATTACTTGATTTTGAGACATTATTCAAATGCCATTCAGCGAAATATTTATATAGAAACTTCAAACTTTGTAAAATGATAGATAATAATGTAACGGAGGGCAATGCAGTCCTGGTTTTCCGTAATATTGTTTTTACTATTTGTTATAGGCAAATTACTTATTTTTTCGTCTGCTATATTGTGGCGCGAAATTTGAATTTTTAATTGACTTTGGGACCCCCTTAAAAACACATGTACTTACTAGGAGAAAGTCTGGGCTCCGAATCACGGAGTCGGTTCAAACTTTGGGATACGTTTTTCAATGTAGAAATACGAAGAAAGCCGCAATATTCGACTCTAACGCTCCAAAAACTGGTTCTAGACATTTTTAGCTTTATTTTGAAAAAGATTTTTATGAAAGCCTCTTCTTTAAACGGTAACCATTTAATCTTGGAAAGTCTTAGATAACATTTCAAAAAAAGAAAATTAAACTAGAGAAAACGAGCTTTCATTTATCTTTTTCAGAATTAAAAAATATAGATTCTTTCCAAATTTATGAAAGTTTAAATTTGTGCAATGAAAAATGCACTGTTAAACCCCGAAAATTCGCTGTTCGACATATTTCGGTGCATTTTTGTTGCTGAACTTTGAACTTCTATAACTTTGACAGAAATCAATATTTTTTAAAACTGAAAAAAGTAAATGAAAGCTTGTTTCCTCTGGTTTTATTTATCTCTTTTTAAAATGATATTTAAGACTTTCCAAGATAAAATGGTTACCATTTCAAAAAGAGGCTTTAATCGAGATTTTTTTTCAAAATAAAGCTAAAATATCCAGAATTAACTTGAGTTTCTTTTTGGAGCAGTAGAGTCTAATATTACGGCTTTTTTCCTGTTTCTATATCCAAAAATATATCCCAAAGTTTGAGCCGAATCCGTGGTCCAGAGGCCTGGCCCTCTCCTATAGTTTGAGAAATAATGTGGCGTAATGACACGAGTTGAAGATCGAAAACAAAATTTAATGTCGTTTTAACACACGCAAGTATCACGAAAGTGTCTAGTCAGCTTATAATTATGTGCGTGCCACTTGGAACGATCGCTGAGTACTTACTTACACAGGCCCACATAAAAAAATATGTCCCAAGTCGGCGTGGAGGGCTGAATCCATATTTGAAGTGAAAATAGAGGGTTTCCCATGCTGATATTCTTTAAATACCATTTTATCATTAGGAAATACTGGAAACCAGAGAAAGGCTTACTCTAATGAGAATATCGGAAACGCCCTATTTGGACTTTAAATGGGGATTTAGCATCTCGAAATACGTAAGAAAACATGTTTTCCACACCGAGTTCACACATGCATGTATTCTTTTTTGTGGGCCCGTGTTATTCGCGTTTATTTAATAATTTTATTCAGTAGCGACAGTTTTTAATAAAAAAATTTCATTAACGCGCGATATGTGAAATGCTTTAATTTACCACGTGGCTTTTCTATAATAAAAATATACTTTATAAGGTGTAAACAATAATGTTCGTAACTCGAGTGTATAATTTGCACGCTCGTAAAACTCGGAGTGTAGAACTCGACTTTATGCTCTTGTTACGGAAAGTACCATTTTTTGTACAGTATTTTTCATCATAACACTTTCATGGACCATTGACTTATCATGTACACACATTTGTCAGTAATTAACACGCCCAATATTGACCTGTAACACTGAGTCAATATCTCAACAAGTTTAAAAATAGCACGCTCTCTATACATATATAACCAACGAAAGGAACCTATTGAAACTCTCACTCTCCCGTGCACTCGTGTGCACACGCATTATGTGCAGCGCATTATCTCCGAAACATCATCATTATCTCCCCGCGCGCACATATGCACCTTACGTCTCTGGTATAATCGCAGCTGAAGTGTGCGACACCGCGTTTAAAGGGTCGGCGTGCTCACAAAGCCGGATGATAATCGTCGCCCGACCCTGCACCGCATATATTTACACAATGCGTCTCTGCCCTATCTCTCTTCCCCATATAACACATAAGTATCATCGCCGTCGCTTCCCCCATATTGAAATATGTTGACTTATGGGGCCTTCACAGAGCTCTGAGGAACAGATATAAAGAACAAGAATAATATGGGTTAGTATATCTATATATACGAGGAACAGCGAGATACACAAGGAACAAGAGTCTTGTACCTTGCTGTTCTTCGTATATATAGATATATAACACATGTTATTCTTGTTCTTTTTCTCTGTTCCTTAGAGCTGTGTGAAGGCCCATACACCCAGTAGTAGCCCCAGCAGGCAGCACCGGCCGAGGGAACAGACGGTGCAGAGTTCGCCGGTTCCTCGCGAGAGCGCGCTCAGCGTGCGTTTTACGCGCGCGCGCTCCTATTATCCAGTGCGCCACGGGCAATATGGCAGTCCAGGTTTGACAGATGCCGCCGCCGCAGCCGCAGTATAGTAGCAGCACACGCGAGCGCGAGTCGGGCACACCCTGGACTCGAGAGACTGAGTCCACCCGCGCGCGCTACCTACTCTAAATTCCCCGTGAACTTTATAACTATTCTCATCAAAAGCAGCATCTCGCGCGTGTCGTCGTCGTGTCTCTGTGTTGTCGTGCCTGTGTTTTCGCGGGTGTGTGCGCGCGCGCGCGCCCGTGCCGACTGCCGAAAGAGGAGTCGCTAACAACGCTCCGAAGGAGTAGAAGGACGCGCGAGTTAACAGCCGCTCCTGGACGACTGGGATAGAGAAAGAGCACGTGAGTACACGGCCGTGAAGCTAAAATATAGGGCTGACACCCATACGAGCACGCCAGATTATAACACTCATACCCATACGAGCACGCTACGTAGATATATATCTCTCACACTGTATACATCTCTCACAGCACCATCTCGTTCCTCTCGGTCTATCTCTTTTTCTCTCTCTCTCCGGGAGCGCGCGCGCGCAAACTCTTATAACCTATATGCCCTGCCGAATCCGCAAGAAAGTGCCAAGGAGGTGACACTCTTTCGAACGCCAAAGATGACACGTTCACCTTTTCCGTCCGTCTCTCTCTCTCTCACGCTCACTTGAGTATATGTACATACGCAATTCGCGCGGCTGTGTGCGAGTGCGTGTACGTGTATTTTCTCGCTTTTAAGTCCTCGCCGTGGCTGCTGCTGCTGCTGGCCTCTTTTTCGAATTCGACTGCGCGGAATGCACGACGCGTTGCACTTCTTCTCCTTCTGCATCCTCGACTCCTCTGGAAGCGTGTGTTATCATCGATTATTAAAAACCCGCTGATTGCACTGTTGTTGTTAAAGGCGCTCTCCTACGGCTATGTGTTATGTGAGCAATTTCGTGGCTATAATAAGCGTGGGCAGCTATTAAAGGGCCTCTACATATGCTGTAAATAAATAAGTACGGCGGAGCTATCATGCCTCGCGCGCACGCGTATAAGTATAGGTACATGTAGGTGTAAACATCGATGGTTATACGCGATAATAGTCTCTCGTGTCTGGCCCTCGTAACTTCTCGCGTTTCTCCTCAGTTTGGAACACCTGCGACCGATATAGACTCGCGTCGATCACCATGGATCAAACGCGCCATGTTTCCGGTCGTCTCTCCCCAGTCCCCGCACACAAGTACGTTTACCTTATATACCTATATATACATGCAGACACAGACACACATGTATATCCGATCGCTAGGCAACCCCGCAACTTTCAAAATTACGCGGATCGAGCGACCGTGGTATATTAGGTAGCGAGCGAGAATATTGCGCAAGCGGATCGCCGACAAATCGCTCCGTCTCATGCGAGAGGGAGAGGCCTGGCCCGCGGTAATCGCCCGCTCCTCTTTGTGCTGCCATACGCGATATGAATAATAAAAGAGTAAGACTCCGCTTTCCGCGAATCCCTTTGATTTCTCCTTCGTTTTCGTGTATATATATATGCTCTCCCGGCTGTTTCGGAACACGCAGCTTGCAGCGGCAGGACACGCTCTCTATCTCTCTCCCTCAGTCTCGGCCTTGAACGGGACTCTCGGGATGCGCGCGCGCGTGCTAGAGAAAGCCGCGCGCATTGTGTGCGTGTTTCCGCTCACGCTGCAGGTATCTGTGTGTTTGTGTGTACAGGTTTTCGGCGCTGTTTGCCTCGGTTAACCTACGGCGGGCCCTACATCGTGCGCGTGCCTGTGTTGGTATATAGTATGTGTGTCGGGATTAACTCGATCGGCCACAGTGCAGATCTTTTTCGGGGATTCCGACTTCTTGGCTCTATATACTTCTTCTTTTTGGGTTACTCTCGGTCGGATGCATGGGTTTTGAGTGAAGGACTGAGGAGCGGTCGGATCTCTTTGACAGCCGAGGAAGATTAAGACGGATTGGTGATTGAAATTGGGTGTGCTACTTAATTGGTAGCCTACTACGCGGTATTAATACCGTATTTGTGGATGTGAATCACATCGTTCGAAACTTTCCGAGATTACTATTGATAGTCTATTCTCTACGCCCGTGACCATAATTTAGTAAACATATAGAGTATTTGAAATGATGCAGAGTCAAATACTTTTCCTATGAGGAAACTTATTCGAATGAAATTGATTCTATTAAATGGGTCTGAAGTTTGCAACGTTGGAGTGCAACGAAATAAAAAAAATACTTCATTTTACTTCACATTTATGCTAATAATATTAATTTTGCGTGTAGATTTATAGTGTTTTATAGTATAAAATAACTTTAAAACAAAGGTTTAGATAAAATTTCCATTGTTTAATAACTTTAATCAATCGTAAAAAATTATTTCGTTGCATTCCAACGATGCAAACTTCAGACTCATTCTATTAAAGTGTACTTGCATCTCTGTGTAAATGAATCATGCCCATATACATTTTTTTTGTAATTAAATTTATGTTTCCTCAAATTAACCCGTTATATATATTTTTTTTTACATCTTAATAACGGTAATGTTGGTGCTCTAAAAATTATATGAAGTAACCTACATTAAATTTAATTATTTTCTTAAAAAACGAAGTTTTTTTTGTTAAAATGCTACCATCTTTTTTTTCATAATGATACTCTTCCTATAGAAGATGCAAAAAATTTTAATTTATAAAAATGAATTACGTGACATAAAATAACAAAATTATGTTTATTTAAAAATAGAAATATCTTTAGGTCTTTTCATTCGCTTTATAATTTTTATAATTTTAAGCATAATATAGAATACCAATATAAACACTTCCAAGTGCGTAATATTTATACATTGTATGTTTGCGCATGTAATTGGTGTAAAAACTATAATAATTGTAGTAAATGATTAAACGCTTGATCAATCATATCGTGTACACTCGGTAAAATATAAGCAATTTTACGACGCTCTCCACATAAATTTTTGTATATTTATTCGTTCAAACACATAAAGTTGATATTACTTCATACTTAAGTATCCATACATTCATTACTTCACGGAAAAAAATTAAGGACTGGAAAAGCACTTATGATACAAGACTGCTTCGTTAAATAAGAATTAGTGACACGATAGCTCTGAATTTTGAGCGCGTAAAGCTTGTTGTCAAAAGTGCCGAAAAAGATAGAAGACCATCGCTGTTTTAGCACTCGCTCCGAAGAGAACAAGCTCGTTGTGTTTAATGCCGGATGGGATATTTCGAGAGAGCGCGTCCAGCTCGAAACAAGTACCGACAGAGTTTGTCACCGCGGCGAGGTATACGAGCTCAGCGTACTAGTCGAATAGACTCGCGGGGCTGGCCGGGAGAGCACAGGGCATTTCGAGCGACATGCCGTCGGGCGGCAGAGCGCGCTCAGCACGAGACGAGTAGGCGAGAGCGCTCCCCACTCCAACTAATCCAGGAGCCTACCGAAAAGTGGCCGCTCGCCACTTGCGACTATTTGGAAGACCTCGCGGCGCTCGGAGCCCCATACGATCGTCTAGCCGAGCGCGTTCAGTACGGTAAGAGTGGCGACAGCCCTCCGCACTACAGCTACCTTTGTCAGCTCGATCAACTTGTGCATTTGTCTACCGCGGCAGACATCGTTTATTAAATCGGTTACGCAGAGAAGAAATTCGTTTATTAAATCGGTTTAATTTATTATATTTATTGCTTTTACATTTATGAATATGTTAGGTAATAAAAAAAAACAAAATTTTCAGAAAATGCTTTTATTGGACAAATAAGTCAAAATTATAATTTTTGAAAAACCTTATTACAAATATATTGAAATGAAAGAAAAACAATTTATCTCGATTGATTTATATTTTCAATATTTTCAATAATAATGCATAACTACTATATTTCTTCAATTCATTTCAAAATGCAGCGCAATCATTACACTCACATTTTGTTATCTTTCCTATAAAATAAAATTAGGAAGTAGTTTTTCTATTACTGATCTAGGGAATATGCAAATAATGTTCGAAAAAGGGTTTCATCGTGCTATTAATTAGACAGTTTTACTATCTATTTTCTAACTTATTAGCCTTTTCATATAAACAAATTTCTACTTGGATAATGTGGCTTCAGCTATACCTGTATTAAATTGAATAAACAAGGTATCAATTCAGAAATCTTATTTCCGTGATTCTAGTAATCAATTATAATAGTTTATTGTTGATCGCTGCATAATATCCACTTACAAAATTGTATACGTTTCTATTACAATCTACGTAATTCCCACAAATACACAATTTTTTTGCGAAAGAGCGAAAATTTAAAATTGATTTCAAATCCTCGCTAAAGAGCACGCCCAGCGCGCTTGAACTGGCTAATCTTTTTAAACATATGAACTGCATCGCATTCTCTTATCCCCATCGACAGATTCAGATATTTCTTTAAAATAAGTGTTTTAAACTTATCAAGGAACGCGGGAGCGTTCCGAAGGCAAGTATCTGTCCAATGTAGAAAAGCCTGAGGGTAGACCGCGCTACATATACTTTGAAATGGATGCCCAAGAAATTGAAAGATTTTATACAATTTTCAAGACTTTTATATTAACTAAAAAAAAATAACAACATGTGTATTATTGTTATACTATGTTGCACAAAAAGTTTCATGTAAAAATATGTTCTCATATTAAAGATATTAAATAGTGAAAAATTTTATGTCTGTTCCGATCTTTCTAAAATTCTTCATGTTTTCCATAAGATTCCACTTCCGGTATACGTTTCTTCCCACTTCCGGTTATATATATATATATATATATATATATATATATATATATATATATATATATATATATATATATATATATATATATATATATATAAAACCGGAAGTATATATATATATATATATATATATATGATGGGTTATTAATACAAGTGGTCTAATCATATCTACTGAAATCTGTGTAAATCCACCCGGATCCAGCTGAATTTCCCATGTGACATAGATCCAACTGGGTTTCCTAGCTGGATATTTTTGACCGGGTTCTAGTGATAATTTCAACAAATCCAAGTGTTGAGAATAATATAATTAATTATTGGCTCATGGTGCCAATAATTAATTGCAAAGCTACAAAAATAATTAATGATATTATCATATAGCAGTCTTATAGTAGAACTAATTTAAGGCTTTAATAATCAATTTCTAGTACCAAAAAATGAAAATACTTATATGATCTGAAAAAAAATTATAAAAATATGAACTAAAAGCTTCGTTTTAAGATCTAATTTGTTCAAAAAAATATCGATCCCTTTAGTATTTATGTAATTTGTCTTCTTAATAATAATCTTTGAAAGTATAAAATAAGGTATGTATATAAGTTTTTCCTGCAAACTGAAAACATAAAAAGAATGATATTTTCATATGACTTTATAATAATTAATAGTATTGTTAAATTATCATCATACCTAAGAATATATACGCGTTTGATTATATTATTTCAAAAAATTTTACTAATGTAATCATTTTTCGAGCTCCTTGAAGAAACATTCAAATTTAAAACTTTTGTGAATAACAATACTATCATTTACGAATGATATTAAAAATATACTATACTATAATAAACCCTCATAATGTTATCACACTGTGTAATTATTATTTTCTCTTAAAAAGTTGTGAAATATATCTAAAAACATTTTACAAAAGTTTAAGGTGGCTCATGCGTTTGGTGCCGTATCAAGTCAGGGCCCCGCAAGGGGCTTCTTTATTATTGCCAAATTAAGTTAACGTATTTTACGTAAATTTATTGTAAATAACTTCTAAATGTTCAAACAAAAAAGATTTTATAAATAAGTAAAAACTTTGCTAATTTGTCGCTACATTTATATGACTGGTCGTAGTGCGCATGCGCAGTAGCACATTTGTAACGTTTATTGTTAATATCTTTTTTGTTTGGTCGTTAACCTATAATTCTGATGATATCATTAGATTCTTCACAAAAAAATCTTTAATTTCATATATTGTACATTAAAAACTGCTTTTTTACAAGTTACTACGAAGCAATAAACTGTTCATTCCCATAAGGTTATGTGTTAAACGTACCTATTTATAAACTCAATTTTTTCGATAATTTGGTCGTTGACCTACAATTTTCTTAGTACAGATCGAAAGTTTAATGTCTAAAGAACATATTTGTTAAGTTTAAGATGTATCTGCTTTTTTATAAGAAATCGCATGAGCCACCTTAAACTAAGACAAGTATTAGTCTCTCCCGCCCTCCCTCCCTTTATCTCACGCTCTCTCTCTCTCTCTCTCTCTCTCTCTCTCTCTCTCTCTCTGTTTCTCTCTCTCCTCCCTCCCCTCCCTCTCTCTCTCTCGCAACTTCCGTGAAACTGAGTACCAAAAACTTTAATGAGAGCTTAAATATTTTTTTAAACAATCAACACGTTTTTTAAAAGCTATTTTTTAAGTACGTTAAATTCTAACAACACAATTTGTCTAGTCCTTTTATTTCTTTTAGTCTCATCTATTCAATAAGGACTCTCTACAAATGGTAATAATTTTTTTCATGACTATAAACTCTCTCCCTCCTTCTCTTTCCCATCCCACTCTCTCCCTCCCTCCCTCTCTCTCAACATCCGTCAACCTGAGTACCAAAAACTTTAATGAGAGCTTAAATATTTTTTTTAAAACAATCAGTACGTTTTTTAAAAGCTAATTTTTTAACTACATTCTATAACAACATAATCTGTCTAGTCCTTTTAATTCTTCTACTCTCTTCTATTCAATAAGCACTCTTTACAAATGGTAATAAGTTTTTTCATGACTGTACAAATAATAATATTGCTAATATAAAACTTTCTACGAAAGTATAAAATAAGGCAAGTATAGACGTTTTTTCTGGATAATCTATAAAAAAAAAACACAATTTGTCTAGTCCTTTTATTTCTTCCAATCTCATCTATTCAATAAGCACTCTCTACAAATTGTAATAATTTTTTTCATGACTGTACAAATAATCTATAAAATAATAATATTTATGATTTTGTAAAAGAAATCAAATAAATACGAATGAAAAAGTCTTAATTCTTTGAGTCATTGTATGCTGAACAAATTATATGTAAGTAAGTACATTCAAATTGTTCACTGCAAATCAAACAAACGAAAGTTGTGAAATCAATTATCGATAGTCAAGTAATGCAAACAACTCTCGGAAACTACTGTATGACTGTTCTCAGAAATATATTCAAATTTGTTCATCTTTCTGAGCTATACAAATTAAACACAAGAACGTGCTGAAATCAATTTATTGTAGTCAAGTACCGGCCATAAGTTAACTTACTGACATAATAGAACTTTTCGTATGTAGCATGTAAAATTACATTTTACGTCCACGTTGTAACTTCAAAATTATTCAGCCAGCAGGCATAAAATACTACTTAGCGCCCAAGAGGCCCAATAGCTCACATACTCTTACAAAACTTTATAGAACCTAAGCACTTTACTCCCGTGTGGGAGAAAATTATTTTAATTATATAACTGTAATGCCTTCTCTTTATTTCTAAAATTCATAAGAATTTTTTTAGATATTTACGAAAAGTCAAAGCCTATATAAAAACCGCTGCCAATTCATTGGCACGTAGCTTCCTCAAACTTAATTTACTGATTCCTTTAATTAATTTTTAATTCCAATATTTAAAATTTAATACTTCAGAAAGACAGAAATAACAAAACTCCAACATAATTTATTCAAATTTTTATAGATTATACATTTCCACAAAATTTCGCATACATAAAATATATATCAGAATTGCCTATAAATTTGCAACTGATATTTAGAGCTCTATGTATTTGAATGTAATTTATAGCATTCGAAACATAATTAAATTACCTATATTTTCTAAAAAAAATTAATTTTCTAGCTATCACGGTTCTTTTGTTATTAACAGAAATGTAAAAATTTAAAAATTAAAAAAAAAAATCCTCAAGAAATAGATTTTAAAAATGTCTAGAAAAATTTTAACCTCAAATATCTGAAATTTATGAACCAATCACTTTGCCAAAAGAACTCATCCGAGAACTATCAATAATATACCTCTACAATGAATTTTGAAGCGAATAAGACAATTTTACTCTTGTAATAGTTGAACATATAAAACTCATTTTTTTTCATTTTTCAATTTTTACGTTTTTGTTAATAACAAAAGAACCGTGATAGCTAGAGAATTCATTTTTTTTAGAAAATGTAGGTAATTTAATTCTCTTTCTAATACCACCCACCCCATTTAGATACATAGAGCCGTTCTCGAGAAATTACGATTTAAAAAGAAATTGAAAAAAATTTTAACCTCAAATATCTTCGAAATTTATGGATCAATCCTTTTGCCCAAAGAACTCACTCGATTGGTATACAAAATCTACCCCAACAAAGAATTTCAAAGTGATTAAGCCAATTTTACTATAGTTATTGAACGACAAAAGAAATCACTTTTTTTTATAAATTATTTTTTTTCTCAAAAAATAATGAATAAAAAAACCTAAAAATTTAGTAAGTTATAGTACTTAATATCCTTTATAACCAAAAAAATATTCATGTTAATATCTTTTTCAATTTCGAAATATAACCTATTTACAAAAAATTACGTTTTCATCAATAACTTATGACGAAATATAGCTACCGACTTTTCTTTTTTTTAAATTGTAGATAATTTTATCCTACATACAGAGAATTCATGATATATAAACAATATTTGTTTTAAATACTAAAAAATGGAAAAAAAAAATTTTGGAAATTAAAAAATGGATATAAAAAAAAAAAATTAAATTTTACAAAAATAGAGTATTGACCCCAATTGTGGAAGCAAAATCTAAAAAAATGATCCCTCTCTCGTTAAAATCGGTCGAGTAGATCATGAGATATCAGCGTATACACACACACACATCCATACGGACATTTTTTCTAAAAATAGTGTATTTCGATTCCAAATTTGCTAAATAACATATCTAACACATTCTCTCATAAACTTTTTTTCTTTACTATCACAAAGCTTCCTCTATGAGGAAGCAAAAATTACATAGTTACCAACACATCACTATTTTTCATGATTCTTTCTCAATTTTGAACTTTCTATAATATTACGCACCTTGGGAGGAAAAGAGAAGTCTAGAGCTGCTCTAGCAGGGTGGTCCTCCGATCTCCCATACATACTTGGCGGGCCCGACGATTTGAAGTTTACCGGTGGGCTACTTAAATATAGAATACAAATTTTTGCATAAATTCATTAACAATATTTATACCTATAATTGGTACCGTTAAGTACAACATCCCTATATGTGCAGAATCATGATTTACTTTTATTACCCACAATATTTTTCTTTGTGTCTGTCCTTTTTAAACGAGAATAAAATAAAAATTCATATAAATTTATAGTCTACTTCTAAAGTGCTTTACATTTTTCTAACCGTTTTATAAGCGACTTATTGTGTATCCTTTTAAAAAATCTCATATGAGAATTTCAGGCATCGCATATCTCGTATCAGATCTCGATATGCGATGTCATCTACAATTTTATATATTATGGGATTACATATGAGATCTCATATGATACTTTCAGACGGGTTTGCACTTTCTATTTAAAAAGAGAGCGATAGATTCACGGATCAGTAGTTAATATGTAGAAGCAACCCATTTATACATTTTATCTGATCTTTAAACATATGAATATTTATATGAAAATGACCATGTCTTACATCTTGAACTGCAAATCGTCGGGCCCGCCAAGTATGTATGGGAGATCGGAGGACCACCCCTGCTAGAGCAAGGTGCGTAATATTATGGAAAGTTCAAAATTGAGAAAGAATCATGAAAAATAGTGATGTGTTGGTAACTATGTAATTTTTTTATATAGAATTTGACTTTTCGTAAATATCTAAAAAAATTCTTATGAATTTTAGAAATAAAGACAAGGCATTATAGTTATATAATTAAAATAATTTTCTCCCACACGGGAGTAAAGTGCTTAGGTTCTATAAAGTTTTGTAAGAGTATGTGAGCTATTGGGGCTCTTGGGCGCTAAGTAATATTTTATGCCTGCTAGCTGAATAATTTTGAAGTTACAACGTGGGCGTAAAATGTAATTTTACACGCTACATACGAAAAGTTCTATTATGTCAGTAAGTTAACTTATGGCCGGTACTTGACTACAATAAATTGATTTCAGTACTTTCTTGTGTTTAATTTGTATAGCTCAGAAAGATGAACAAATTTGAATACATTTCTGAGAACAGTCCTACAGTAGTTTCCGGGAGTTGTTTGCATTACTTGACTATCGATAATTCATTTCACAACTTTCGTTTGTTTGATTTGCAGTGAACAATTTGAATGTACTTACTTACATATAATTTGTTCAGCATACAATGACTCAAAGAATTAAAAGACTTTTTCATTCGTATTTATTTGATTTCTTTTACAAAATCATAAATATTATTATTTTATAGATTATTTGTACAGTCATGAAAAAAATTATTACCATTTGTAGAGAGTGCTTATTGAATAGATGAGATTGGAAGAAATAAAAGGACTAGACAAATTGTGTTTTTTTTATAGATTATCCAGAAAAAAAATCTATACTTGCCTTATTTTATACTTTCGTAGAAAGTTTTATATTAGCAATATTATTTGTACAGTCATGAAAAAACTTATTACCATTTGTAAAGAGTGCTTATTGAATTTTTATTACATTATTATAAAGTATTTCCTTGATTACATTCATATTGTAAATATTATCTTCTATATTTTCGAGAAGTATAATTTAAATGGAAGACTTTATTATATATAAGTATTTTTATACCACTCTAATCTTAACATCATAACTTTAATCATTATTCGGCTCTCGTGGTATAAAATACGGTCCGAAACTGCGGTGCTTAAGAGAATTTTTACTTCATGCGACTTTTCGCACGAAAAATTTGTCTTCATCTTGAGTGATTAAATGGATTGTATTTTTAACCCTTTTCTTACGTTACCTTTGATTGTTTATATTTTCCTGAAATATCAATATTTTTTTAACGAATCAGAGCTTAAATTTTAGCTCTTACTATCCACTTTTATAATTTTTTTCTCGTTTTCGTATCTTAAATACTTGCAATGTGACAGTCAATACCATTTTTTTAACAGAATAAAGGATATTTGAGATGAGATTGCCCATATCTCGAGAAAAAGAGCCTATGAGATGGAATTTGTCAGACTGGGCTTCATTTTTAGGTACCAGAAATCGACTCTCTAATGCTCGCGAAAATCTGTTTTCCGGAGGGTGTGCACTCTCCTTGTAAGATCTCAAAACGTTTTCACAAAAGGCATTTTTTTAATAGTTTAAAGAAATAAAAAATTCACCCAAGTGCGCACAGAAATAATGAAAAATTGATGTTTGTTTTTAGTTTCATGAAAGTGCGTTCGTTCATAATTACCTTTATGATAGAAGGACATGTTCATACAACTATAATTTAGTAAAATTTCTTTTGGTCTGCAAATGTATGCAATCACTTCTTTAATTAGAAACTATGCAACGGTAACACGAATATTAAAAGTTTCATAGATTTGCCCAAGGGAATCACGTAATCAAGGAACGCGGGAGCGCAATTTTCCAAAGGAAAATTATAGAAGAAGCCTAAAAGGAGCGACCCGTGCTACATATACATTGAAATGGGTGTAAGAAAAATTCAATGCGCTTTTACGTATATTGCGTTAGTTTTTACTATATAACATATCCCTCTTAATCGAAAGCCATTTCATTGCTCTATTCAAATCAAAAGATTTTATTTAAAAAGATTATCTCGTTCAACAGATATTGATGGCTGAATTTTTGTATGTGCAGTTTCTTTTCCGAATTTTTCTTCTCCTTATTTCGATATCCGGTTTGCAGCTCTTACGACACTTCCGGTTGTCGTCTATCTTACGCTTATATATCTATATATATATATATAGTTATAGCATATCGTATAGTAAATAAATCTCACTCGACTCGAAAAGAAAGAGAGAGAGAGAGTATATAAGAACAACAAAATTTTGTGACTGCAAGTGACTACAATAACCTCAAAATATCGTATGGTATTTTTTTATTAAATAGTTGAGGACGATCTTTGGAGGCAAAATGAAATGATCTTATTTCTTTATGGCAACGTTTCGTTGGCTTAGTACGCCAACCTCATCAGGCCTTTATTCAAAACACAGAAATAAATTAACATATAAAACTTTTTTTTTAAAGACAATTAACCACAAAGTGTAAATACAAAAATCAAAATTACCGAAATTATAAATGTATATATCATTCGTCGATCAGATGTTATTCTCGACTGAAAACAATAACACATACACTGTATTTATATACGCTGGGCAATGTTTACATAAAGAGTTATACAGCATCAAGTTCGTTAATAATAGAAAAATACATTGTACTTCCCTATTAAAAATAATCACGTGAGAAGTAAAAAAAATGGTTTAAAAAAAATTAGTAATCAATGTTTTTTTTACTAAACTATTACATAAATATTTTAACTTTAATTTTTGCATATACCTTTCAATCCTTAAATAGTATAGGAAGATATCAAAAGCGAGGCAAGCCTCGTAATTATAACTCTTTTAAAAGAGTCGCGGTATTGACTAGTCTTATGTCTTTATGTATTCTCGCCGGTGTTCATTTGCTTATGAAAATCGAGAAAGGGGTTGCCGCCTGGCGGTTAAAAGAGTTACTAGACGTGGAGTTCAGACGGGTCCTATCAGTTCCGCCGGTGACCGCCAGGCGGCAACCCCTTTCTCGATTTCCATAGGCAAATGAACACCGGCGAGAATACATAAAGCCATAAGACTTAGTCAATATCGCGACTCTTCTAAAGAGTTGTAATTACGAGGCTTGCCTCGCTTTTGATATCTCCTATACTATTTAAGGATTGAAAGGTATACGCAAAAATTAAAGTTAAAATATTTATATAATAGTTCAGTAAAAAAAACATTGATTACTAATTTTTTTAAACTATTTTTTTCACTTCTCACGTGAGTACTCACGTGAGTACTCACGTGAGAATATGGTCGAAAACCTCACGTGAGCTCTCGCGTGAGTAGTCACGTGAGTACTCACGTGAGACTCACGTGATTATTTTTAATAGGGTTAGTCTTTGGATATCTTCCTTTTTATTAATACTATTTTGATTGCTTTTTATATAGATCATTTCGGAAATCAGTCTTTTTTTGTAATTGCTTTCAAAAGCTAAAATGGATGTATTTTCCCAATCGAACTCATGTTTGTTTTCTAATCGATGTGTACTGACAACAGGCCCTTTATTTTTGTTTAGTTTATGTTCATTAATGCGTGTGTGTAACGATCTTTTAGTTTCTCCTATGTATGTAGCAGAGCAATTTAGGCAATCAAATTTATACACCACATTAGTACGATCCCATTTTTTGGTTATGTCTTTGCCTAACCGAATGATCGAAGACAAACTTTTATTCAATAATGGGATTGTACAAATGTTATAAGATTTTAACATATTAGATAGACTATTAAAATCTTTGGTAAACGGTAAAGACAATTTTGGTAATTTTTCATAGCAATTTTGGTGCGTATTATATGTATAACCATACTTAAGTTTTTTAAATCTAATTTCGATATGTTTTTCTATAAACCACATAGGATAATCATTGTTACGTAAAATCTTCTTTATGAGTTTTATATTGTCTAAGTGAAAATTAGAATCTGAGAGTAAAAACGCCCTATCAACTGATTTCCGAAATGATCTATATAAAAAGCAATCAAAATAGTATTAATAAAAAGGAAGATATCCAAAGACTAAGTACAATGTATTTTCCTATTATTAACGAACTTGATACTGTATAACTCTTTATGTAAACATTGTCCAGCGTATATAAATACAGTGTACGTGTTATTGTTTTCAGTCGAGAATAACATCTGATCGACGTACGATATATACGTTTATAATTTCGGTAATTTTGATTTTTGTATTTACACTTTGTGGTTTAATTGTCTTTAAAAAAAAAAACTTTTATATGTTAATTTATTTCTGTGTTTTGAATAAAGCCCTGATGAGGTTGGCGTACTAAGCCAACAAAACGTTGCCATAAAGAAATAAGATCATTTCATTTTGCCTCCAAAGAACGTCCTCAACTATTTAATATAAAAATGGATGGTGTTATACATTCAACATTGAACGGATGGTATTTTTATTCTCTTATATAGAATCGAAAGAGAGAGAGAGAGAGAGAGAGAGAGAGAGAGAGAGAGAGAGAGAGAGAGAGAGAGAGACAGAGAGAGAGAAGAGATAATAAAACGAACAACTGTAATTCTAAAATAACTTCGAAATATGGTATGATTATATATATTTTTATAATTCAAATCAGCTGATGGCATCATATACTTTTATATATAGATAAGTATTATTTTTATACTAGAAGATATATCATGTAAAATATAATACAATAAAAAATCGAAACTTTGTGTAAACTTTTTCATTTTCAGATTATACAATTCTCAGTCTTTGGTGAATTTTACATATCATGTTACATTATAACTAATGATATTGAAAATCCCTAAAATAACACTTTTTAAAAAAGTAAAACTTTGGCGAGTATAAGTGTATTTGTAATCTCTCTCTCCCTCCCTCTCTCTCTCTCTCTCTCTTTCTCTCCCTCTTTCTCTTCATCTTTCTCTTTATCCCCTCTCTCGCCCAAAAAGAATATCATAGTTTAAAACAAACACATGAAAGAAGTGGAATCAATTATTATTTTATATAGACAAGTACATTTTTGTAACATAGAAATATGGAATTATTTTTATAACAAAAAATTGTAAGTACTACTAAAAATAAACTCATGAAACCAGTGGAATCAATTAAGTGCAGGCAAGTCAATTATTATAATAAAGAGAATTTTTAAAATAAAATTTATTTAATATATATTTACTATAAATATTTGTATAAAAAGTAATTACATCTAACAAAAAATATTACAAAAATACTAACATAATAACTGTAATTGAAACACAAAAAGTTAAAAAATTTTTGCGTAAACATTTTCGAAGTATAGATCATAGAAGTCACCACCCTGTAAAATAGTTTAACCATGAGCTGTTATACATCATAAATTCATGTAAGTTTTTCTTACACAAGTCAATCTACCTATTATCTGCAAATATGAATTTTAATTAAACATCTTCTTAAACTGTTAATGTAATTTTCAAAATTTTCGGAAATTTTCTTTTAAAGACAGAAGATACTTGCCGGACGCATCGTTTTGTAGTATTTAGGTAATCTATCAAATATTTATTTTTATATCATTATTTTTAGGAATAAGATTTATATATTATATTTTATAAAAACTTTTCAATTATATTATATCTATCTATCTATTTATTATATCTACTAATTTTACAAAAATTTTATATCAGTCTTTATAATTTCTATAATTATAATTTCATTGTAATATCTTCATTATACAAATTCATTATACAAATTGAATTATTATTAATTCTATAGTAAGATAATAACATTCTTTTTACATTGCGTATGTACACCCGAGGGAAGTTAATTCTTTCCTAACGTGCCGGGTAAATTTCAAAATCCTGCACTCCCATTGGACAATTCAAGTGTAAACATTAACCCTCAATTGGAATCATCCAATGAAATTGCAGAATTTTAAAATTGACTAGGCACGTTCGGAAAGAATCAACTTCCCTCGAGTGTACATCTATATATTACGTATGCTTGTTCCTAACATTATATAACGAACAAATTTTGTGTAAGTTTTGCTCTATTCAAATATCGAAATATACTTATTTTCTTGAACTGTTATCACCATTTTATTATAATTATTTACATACTACGTGATCAATAACTAAATACATAGAAGGTTGCGATTCCCATCCTACGCACCTTGAACTACAAAACGATGCGTCCGGCAAGTGTCTTCTGTCTTTAAAAGAAAATTTCCCAAAATTTTAAAAATTACATTAACTGTTTAAGAAGATGTTTAATTAAAATTCATATTTGCAGATAATAGGTAGATTGACTTGTGTAAGAAAAACTTACATGAATTTATGATGTATAGCAGCTCATGGTTAATAGTACATTTCGACACGGGTGGGAAGTCGATTATTTAGGTGGTGTGACTGTTTCCACGAGCGAAGCGAGTGCGAAAAAGTCACACCACCTAAATAATCGACTTACGCACTAGTTTCGAACGGTATTTTATACCACGAGCGCCGAAAAATCATATCAAAGTTGTGATTTTGAGGTTAGAGTGGTATAAAACTATTTTATAGCACTGTGTGACCTAAGCCCGCACTTAGGTCACGCCTATCCGTGACCTAAGTAGTACTTTTTTGCACCGTGTTTATCGCACTCGCTACGCTCGTGCGCTAACCTCACGGTGCAAAAAGGACTACTTGGGGCACGGATAGGCGTGACAGCGGGCTTAGGTAGGCAGTGCTATAAAATATTATACGATACTTGTGACCTAAGGAGCACTCTGCACGGCGTAATTAGGTCCCTCGCTGCGCTCGGGCCCTAACTTCACGCCGTGCAAAAAGTGCTACTTAGGTCACATGTATCGTAATGTACTAGAAACAACTGTATCTCGAAAACGGTGAAACTAGGCTTTCCGAAATTTAAATAGCATATTCAAAGTATTGTCATTAGTAATATATCTCTTTTTCTTTTAAATCTTAACAAAATTCTTGGCGTTATTGACGTAAATGTTTTTTTTTTTTACGTTTTATGATGACTCTACCATAAGACACCGTGTTAAATTTTGGAAGTTTAGGAGCTTATATCTCATCAACGGTAAAGGTAGGGTTTCTGAAATTTAGATATGTTGTGTATAATGGTAATAAGGGTCTTATCTGCAAATTTCAAGAAATTCTTGAGGGGTTATCATGATTTTAAAATGGGCTCACTATTTAATTTTTATGTCATAATAAATTATTAACATATAATAATGTAAGTACACACAGATATGAAAGGCAAATACTTTCTGAACCGAAAAAACTATTATGATAACAAATTGTTAATCGGACACGTAGATATTGTTCAATAAGTAAAAAAGTTACTTTCGTTATTTGCCAACTTCTTATTTTTCATTCGATTTTAATGTTTAACATCTCATTTTACTCCTTGAACATTTGTCTACGACTCATCCAGGTTTATATTATGAAATAATTAATAGGCTTATAACGCGCGAACAAGATTACAAGCTTGAGAAAAGCATGTACGATGCAAACAGCGAGCGATCGAAAGAGAAAGAAGACAGGGCCTGCAGCCGCGCGGTTGTGGCATTGTAGTCCAGTCAGATTAGTCTCAAAATGTACTGTTTAAAAAAAAAAACGTTAAGAGGCAATTTTTTTCTTGGAGGTGCTTTGGAAAGGTGTCAGGATATTAGGAAAAATGTTTGCGGTCAGTTGCTGGTGGTGGAACATTGTTTAAATAATGTATGAATGTGAAAAAAAACTTATATGAATATTTCAAGCTCAAATTTTCACCAGTTATAAAGCATACAAAGACCTTCAAAAAAACCGATGGTCTAGTTTTCTAGAAGCAAAAATTATTTATTTATATGAAATTCTAAAAATTGCTGAAAATAGCTGTTTTTCGCGTTTTGCAAAACAACTAATAATGACATTTTGGCGCGCCTTAGCTCATTTTGTAGGTATTTTTATACCTAAAAAACAGTACTTTTAGTTTTTCAATAGCAGCAACGGTTCAAAAGCTATAAGCAAAAAACGGGTTTTCGCACATTCATAAATTATTTAAACAATGTTCCACCACCTGCAACTGACCGCAAACATTTTTCCTATTATCCTGACACCTTTCCAAAGCACCTCCAAGAAAATAATTGCCTTTTAACGATATTTTTTTTTTAAAGTCTAATCCGACTGAACTATTGGCAGTGGAGGGATTCCCCGAGTCAGTGCTGGCTGCTATGTTGTTATACATGGACTGAGTTTCTTTACCTAATCTCGCCAGTCGTTTTTCGGTTTCTATACTTACAGCGATTCAGGCTAGCCCAAACACCGGAAAAATGTTTGCTTATGTTCCGACGTATATCAAGGATTGAATTGCAGAAAAGTGCAAAAATTTTCATCTTAATTTTAATGCATTTCTTTAAACAAAACCCAATTTCACAAAATAATAGTGGTTTTTAAATATTCTATAAAACATGCACGAAAAATCAATATTCAAAGAGTTATACATTTTAAAAATATTATAACTTTTAATATTTGAAAGATTTCACAAGAAATAGTCACAAAATTAAACATCAAGCACAGTAGTATATCATACACCATCTAAAAAGAGATATGCGTAGTTAATATCACTTTATATTACTAAACATTTATATTAAAATTAGTGGCAAATCCAGCGGGAGGCGGAGAGAGTAATCGCCACCTCCCCCCAGCCTCAGAAATTTTTTGAAATTTTCAAAATTAATTAAATCTAAATAGACGGAGAACACGAGGTCCACGCATATAAGGAATAAGTCATGTAGACATGTAATAGTAAGCAATACGATTATTCAAATAATTTTTAAACCCGAGTAGATGGGGGTTGCGAGGTACACGTATACAAGGTGTCCCATTTTAATCGCCCCAGGCAAATATCTTGAAAAGTATGAGAGATGGAAAAAAACTTTAAAAACAAAAGTTGTAGGGTGCAAAGGGGTCAGCTAATGGTAACAACGACTTTGACCTTGAACTCTATTTTCAAGGTTATTTCAAGGTCAAAGTGATTTTTTAAATGAGATTCCCTATTTTCGAGCCCGGAAATGGAAAGATCAGAAAATTTTACGTTCAGAAAGGTCTGATATGTTGGAGTTTCAAGGTCAACCAGCTAATTTAATGAGGTCGACCTGGGAATACCTCTAGGAAGGACAAAATTGACCTTGACGTTCAAGGTCATTTTAAGGTAAGTTGATTTTATAAAATGGAACCCCTTATTTTTGACCCTGGAAATGGAAAGAGCGGAAGAATTTACGTCCGAATATGACCTTGACCTCGACCTTGACTTTAATCGTGATCTGGAAGGTTAATTTAAGGTCAAGTCGATTTTTTTAAAATCCCCTTATTTTTGACCTCGGAAATGGAAAGAGAAGAAAATTTTACGTTCAGATATGTACCGTCATATGGTGTCAAAGTTGGCCCTCTGGGGTCAATTAAGGGTCAAATCGTGCTTGAGGTCAATTGGGGTCAAATTAATTTTTTTAATCTGATGTGTTCTTACTTTTGTCAGCGTAACTCTGAAGGATTTTTGGGATTAATTTTCGGTATGAAAAGGTACTTTTCTTCTTGTTCTTTCTTGGTTAGGTTGGCACCATTGAAATGTACGGCTACGTCAAATGATATTTTTAAGTACGAGTGACCGATTACTTTAAGGTAGTTATGAGGCGATGATTTAATGGTTTTGTTATGAGTCAATTATAAATATTCGAATTCTTTAGTTTGGTCAATTTGGGAATATTTTCATTTTTTTAAAGAGTAATAACAATACTGCACTCGAAAATAGGTAGAGTTAGTTATTTTTAGTGGTGTCACTGTGCACAGTACAAATAAAGAAAACGTTTTGATTTCTTATTATTGAATAGCATACAGTAATGATTTCATGTGTTTATTAGAATAAATAACTTTTTCGCTCATTTCCGAAAATTGCCTTCTTAATTTCTTTTTATACATACAATTGAAGTGGAAAACCAAATTTCTTTTGTGGTACCATATTCCTTTTTGAGATGGCTGATTACACGCCCCAGGAGATTGTGAATATGATAAAAGTTGTTGGTGAATGTCATGATAATTATAGGGCTGCAGAAAGACGCTATGCCGAGAAATATCCCAATGCCCGTCACCCAGATAGGAAAGCCATCAAAAGATTATTAACGCGAGCTGCACAAGGCTCCATCGTTCGTAAGAGGCGCAAAACTGGAACGAAACAGCACATTGCGCTGGGTGTGCGAGCTATTATTGCTGAAAATCCCCACATTTCAACACGAGATTTGCAACGAATGCATGGTGTTCCCTAATCAACAGTAAATCGCCTGTTGAAAACATCTAAATTTCACCCCTACCACGTTTGCCTTACACAAACACTGGAGGATGGAGATTATGCACGGCGTTTAAATTTTTCTCAATGGGCAAATAATCAGATACGTAGGGACCCTTTCTTTTTGATCGAGTGCTATTCTCAGATGAAGCAAAATTTGATAATATGGGTGGTGTCAATCTTCATAATGCCCACTATTACGCTGAACAAAATCCTCATTGGCAACGAGATCATCGAATCCAGAGACGTTGGTCAATAAACGTGTGGGCAGGTATAATTGGAGATCATGTGCTGGGACCTATCTTTTACAATCAAAATTTGAATGGACAATTGTATTTGGATATTTTGCAAAACCAGCTACCTCCTCTATTAGAAGATATCCCACTTATCTTACGGCGGGATATGTGGTTTCATCAAGATGGAGCTCCTGCACATCGCGTTCGATCAGTCAAGAATTTTCTCAATGATATGTATCATAATCGTTGGATTGGCATCGGCAGCCAAGTACACGAGTGGCCGCCTAGATCCCCAGACCTCACACCTCTTGACTTTTTTTGTGGGGAGTAGTTAAAGGCAAAGTTTTTGCACATGCTCCAACAACCTTAGAGAACATGAGAGGAAGAATTATGGAAGCTTTCCAATCCATTTCAGTGGAAACATTGAGGAATGTTCAAGCAAGCTTCCGAAGAAGGATGCAAATGTGTTTCAGAGAGAACGGACACTTGATCGAGCATTTGCTGCCTTAGATCTTCAAATGACAGTCCGTTAATCAATCGGCCCTTTTCAGGGCCAATGATGTGCGAAATCCTTTCGGCAACCTCCACGCGGTGCACATTGGGTAATGCTAATGTCGAGGGTAGTCTTTCTAATTTTCGATTCATTTGAGGGAGAAAAAATACTTTTAGATTCCTAAGTAACTCATAAAAACAGTAAAATCCACTTCAAAAAATTAATTTATTTATTATTACCCTTAATTGACCCCAGAGGGCCAACTTTGACACCATATGACGGTACATATCTGAACGTAAAATTTTCTTCTCTTTCCATTTCCGAGGTCAAAAATAAGGGGATTTTTAAAAAATCGACTTCACCTTAAAATAACCTTCCAGATCACGGTTAAAGTCAAGGTCGAGGTCAAGGTCATATTCGGACGTAAATTCTTCCGCTCTTTCCGTTTCCGGGGTCAAAAATAAGGGGTTCCATTTTATAAAATCCACTTACCTTAAAATGACCTTGAACGTCAAGGTCAATTTTGTCTTTCCTAGAGGTATTCCCAGGTCGACCTCATTAAATTAGCTGGTTGACCTTGAAACCCCAACATATCAGACCTTTCTGAACGTAAAATTTTCTGCTCTTTCCATTTCCGGGGTCGAAAGTAGGGGTCCTCATTCAAAAAAATCACTTTGACCTTCAAATAACCTTGAAAATAGAGTTCAAGGTCAAAGTCGTTGTTACCATTAGCTGACCCCTTTGCACCCTACAACTTTTGTATTTAAAGTTTTTTTCCATCTCCCATACTTTTCAAGATATTTGCCTGGAGCGATTAAAATGGGACACCTTGTATAAGGGAATTACGTAGACGTGCAACATGATTTTTTAATAATTTTTTCCCACGTCGCCAGGGTACGCGGGGTCTACGTATGTAAGGGAATTACATATAGATGTGCGGTAGTAAGTACGATTCATTAAATTATATTTAATTTATTTGTTTATCATTTATCTAAAATTAATTTGTAGAAATCAGAAAACTTTCTACGAAAGTATAAAATAAGGCAAGTATAAGTTTTACCAGGAATCTATAAGAATTAAAAGAATTATTTTCATATGACTTTACAACTTCCCTCCCTTCCTCCCACCCTCTCTCTCTCTCTCTCTCTCTCTCTGTCGCTCCCCTCTCTTTCCTTCCCTCTCCCTCTTTCTCTCCCTCAACATGTGTCAAACTCTGTACTAAGAACTTTAATGTGGGCCTATAGTACATTTCGACACGGGTGAGGAAGTCGATTATTTAGCTGGTGTGACTTTTTGCACGAGCGAAGCGAGTGCGAAAAAGTCACACCACCTAAATAATCGACTTACGCACTAGTTTCGAACGGTATTTTATACCACGGGCGCCGAAAAATCATATCAAAGTTGTGATTTTGAGGTTAGAGTGGTATAAAATATTTTTATAGCACGGTGTGACCAAAGCCCGCACTTTAGTCACGTCTATCCGTGGCTAAAATAGTCCTTTTTTGCACCGTGTTTATCACACTCGCTACGCTCGTGCGCTAAATACAAAAAAGGACGACTTTAGCCACGGATAGGCGTGACAGCGGACTTTGAGCAGGCAGTGCTATAAAATAGTATACGATACTCGTGACTTAGTGGCTCTTTATTGCACGGTGTTTAGCGCCCTCGCTGCGCTCGGGCACTAACCTCACGGCGTGCCAAAAGAGCCACTTTAGTCACACGTATCGTAATATACTATTTTAAAACAATCAGTAAAACAAATAGTATTGTTAATAAAACTTTCTACAAAAGTATAAACTAATGCAAGTACGAGTTTTCTCTGTATAATTTATACTTTTACTCTTAAAAAGTTGTGAAATCTCTCTAAAAGAATTTTTTAACAAAAGTAAAAACTTAAAAAATTATACACAATGTAATTATCATCCCTCCCTCTCCCGCCCTCTCTCTCTCGATCGTTTGCTCCCTCCATCTCACTCTCCTTCAACATATGTCACACTCTGATCCAAGAACTTTAATGAGAACCTAAATATTTTTTAAAACAATCAGTAAAACAAATAGTATTATTAATCTCTCTCTGTCTCTCTCTCTCAACATCCGTGAAACTGAGTACCAACAAACTTTAATGAGAGCTTAAATATTTTTTTTAAACAATCAACACGTTTTTTAAAAACTAATTTTTAAGTACGTTCTATAACAACATAATTTGTCTAATCCTTTTAATTCTTCTACTCTCTTCTATTCAATAAGTACTCTTTACAAATGGTAATAATTTTTTTCAAGACTATAATAATATTGCTAGAATATAAAACTTTCTACGAAAGTATAAAATAAGGCAAGTATAGACGTTTTTTCTGGATAATCTATAAAAAACAACACAATTTGTCTAGTCCTTTTATTTCTTCGAATCTTATCTATTCAATAAGCACTCTCTCTAAAATGGTAATAATTTTTTCGTGACTGTACAAATAATCTATAAAATAATAATATTTATGATTTTGTAAAAGAAATCAAATAAATACGAATGAAAAAGTCTTTTAATTCTTTGAGTCATTGTATGCTGAACAAATTATATGTAAGTAAGTACATTCAAATTGTTCACTGCAAATCAAACAAACGAAAGTTGTGAAATGAATTATCGATAGTCAAGTAATGCAAACAACTCCCGGAAACTACTGTAGGACTGTTCTCAGAAATGTATTCAAATTTGTTCATCTTTCTGAGCTATACAAATTAAACACAAGAAAGTACTGAAATCAATTTATTGTAGTCAAGTACCGGCCATAAGTTAAGGGGGTTTGGTACTCATGCACTCTGTTTTACCGGCAGAACTCGGCAAATTCTATATTATTAAAATAAATATATCGAATTACATCTTATAAAGAGATAGTTGCCCTGTGCAATGTAATAATCTACCAGCCTGCGCAGTTTTGAGCCCAAATATGAAGGACACCCTAAAAAATTTTGCGAACGAAATTTCGGTTATTTTTTTCGCTAAATTGTTTAGGGTCCCGTTGACATTTGAGCTCAAAACTGCGTAGGCTGGTAGATTATTACATTGCGCAGGGCAACTATCTCTTTATAAGACCTAATTCGATATATTTATTTTAATAATATAGAATTTACCGTGTTCTGCCGGTAAAATAGAGTACATGAGTACCACACCTTTTAACTTGACTGACATAATAGAACTTTTCGTATCTAGCGTGTAAAATTACATTTTACGCCCACGTTGTAACTTCAAAATTATTCAGCCAGCGGGCATAAAATACTACTTACTGCCTAAGAGGCCCAATAGCTCACATACTCTTACAAAACTTTATAGAACCTATAGACTTGTGGGTTAACTTTATAGAACCTGTGGGTGAAAATTATTTTAATTATATAACTATAATGCCTTCTCTTTATTTCTAAAATTCATAAGAATTTGTTCAGATATTTACGAGAAGTCAAAGCCTATATAAAAAAATCGCATAGTTACCAACACATCACTATTTTTCATTATTCTTACTCAATTTTGAACTTTCTATAATATTATGTACCTTGGGAGGAAAAGAGAAGTCTAGAGCTGCTCTAGCAGGGGTGGTCCTCCGATCTCCCAAGATGAACAAATTTGAATACATTTCTGAGAACAGTCCTACAGTAGTTTCCGGGAGTTGTTTGCATTACTTGACTATCGATAATTCATTTCACAACTTTCGTTTGTTTGATTTGCAGTGAACAATTTGAATGTACTTACTTACATATAATTTGTTCAGCATACAATGACTCAAAGAATTAAAAGACTTTTTCATTCGTATTTATTTGATTTCTTTTACAAAATCATAAATATTATTATTTTATAGATTATTTGTACAGTCACGAAAAAAATTATTACCATTTGTAGAGAGTGCTTATTGAATAGATAAGATTCGAAGAAATAAAAGGACTAGACAAATTGTGTTGTTTGTTATAGATTATCCAGAAAAAACGTCTATACTTGCCTTATTTTATACTTTCGTAGAAAGTTTTATATTCTAGCAATATTATTATAGTCTTGAAAAAAAATTATTACCATTTGTAAAGAGTACTTATTGAATAGAAGAGAGTAGAAGAATTAAAAGGATTGGACAAATTATGTTGTTATAGAACGTACTTAAAAAATTAGTTTTTAAAAAACATGTTGATTGTTTAAAAAAAATATTTAAGCTCTCATTAAAGTTTGTTGGTACTCAGTTTCACGGATGTTGAGAGAGAGAGAGAGAGAGAGGTTAATAATACTATTTGTTTTACTGATTGTTTTAAAAAAATATTTAGATTCTCATTAAAGTTCTTGGATCAGAGTGTGACATATGTTGAGGGAGAGTGAGATCGAGGGAGCAAGCGATCGAGAGAGAGAGGGGGAGAGGGAGGGGTGATAATTACATTGTGTATAATTGTTTAAGTTTTTACTTTTGTTAAAAAATTCTTTTAGAGAGATTTCACAACTTTTTAAGAGTAAAAGTATTAATTATACAGAGAAAACTTGTACTTGCATTAGTTTATACTTTTGTAGAAAGTTTTATTAACAATACTACTTGTTTTTCTGATTGTTTTAAAAAATATTTAGGCCCACATTAAAGTTCTTAGTACAGAGTTTGACACATGTTGAGGGAGAGAAAGAGGGAGAGGGAGGGAAAGAGAGGGGAGCGAGAGAGAGTGAGAGAGAGAGAGAGGGTGGGAGAAAGGCAGGAAGTTGTAAAGTCATATGAAAATAATTGTTTTAATTCTTATAGATTCCTGGTAAAACTTATACTTGCCTTATTTTATACTTTCGTAGAAAGTTTTCTGATTTCTACAAATTAATTTTAGATAAATGATAAACAAATAAATTAAATATATTTTAGAGAAAAAGATGTTAATGCTTTCTTTTGAAGGAAACATTTTTCATAGATTCTGTAGATCTTTTATAATAATTATTGTTAAGAAATCATTTGTTTTCATACAAAATTTTTGAAAAGATTTTTATAGACCTAGTTGGCAAAAGTTAAGGTGTTTGTTAGTAAGGAATTAAGTACATATATGAAATACTAAACCAAACTTATTCTTGCTAAGTTTTTACTTTTGTAAAAAATATTTTTTATGTACTTTTAACTTTTGTAATTCAAAATATATAATATGAAATTTTATTAATAATAAATATAGAGATTATTTTCAATTACATTTGTATTTTTTATAAATAATTTTAATTTGATTAATGAAATATGACATATATTCAATTATATTTTATATGTTAAGAATATATAATTTGTGTGAGTAGTGATTCTATCAATATTTACAAGATAATGATCAGCCTCGATGTTACACAAGCCATGGATCTATTTTCAAGATTTATTTATAGTTATAAACAAAATATCATTCGACACTCTAGCTTTTACAAGGCTTGAATCTAAAAGTTGATGAAGAAGTTGAGTTCTCATGCCAACTACCATTTTCAAAGCAGCAGCTGATACAAATAATTTTTTGTTCTTTAATTTTACCAAATCCAAAAAGCTCTTAACGCAGGCATTTGGTTAGAGTAAGTCCCAGCTGCAAATATTTTACGAGTAACCATTGCTGCTTGTTTTTTCGATTATTGGAAAAGCATGGACAATAATACACAAGTTTTTGAGTATGTATTCTTTTCTGTTCTCTTGGTTTTTCCGTACTCGACCTAAGTTTTACTTTTAGTATTGTGTCCAAAAGAATAATATCTAAAAAGCCATGTTTACTAATATATACATAATGGCCTTTTTGGGAAAAAATAACTTTTTTCATTCCATTTCCTAATTCACAACAATTTTCAATATTAGATGTAGCTAAAATTATTAATTTTTTTAATTTAATGTACAATCTGATGTTAAAACTGCCAGAATTGAGTTTGCTCTACCATCAAGTGGTAATGGAATCATTGATAACTGCCTGCCACCATTGAAATTTTCATGGAATTCCATGCTTTTTAGCAACTCCCATCTTGATGTATAAAATAAAAATAATTTATTTATTACACAAAACATTTTATTATATCTGGGAACTTGCACTGACACTTCACTTTAATTATATTATATTTATGAACACAATAATATATTTGTATCGGGCAGGTCACTACACTATTTTTGTTATCAGTGAGTTTTCAAAATCCCCAAGAAAAGTACAGGCTGAGTTTGTTCCATAAGTCTTCAAAAACTTCAACAGCTTTATATTTCCTTTTTTATTTTGAAAACTTATAACTTTTCAAAACTTGTATTCTAATTCAAATTCTACCATTTTCATAATACTTTTTATTTCTTACTTTCTGTAAGTACTTTCTGTACTTGCTTTCTAATAGCTCTTCTCACATTTTGAGAATCTATTAGATCTTGTTACATATTGGAGAATCAAATCAGGATATTTCTAAGTTATTTTCTTGTACGTCGCTTGTAGATTTCCATTTCTTCCATATGGACAAACAGCATTAGCATGAAATCCAAATTTTTTCCATTTCCTCCATATGGGCAAACAGCATCAGCATGAAATCAAAATTAGCGTGATAAGATCAAATATTACTATTACTTTAAGTAAAAAACAAAGATGAACTGCACTATATTCCGTTGACAGAAAAGCTCACAGATGTACTTCACTTGACACAAAACTTTGCAATAAAGAAAACTTAGCAAAAAAAATGCATATTATCATCCCACATTATTTAATAATATTATAAGACACATGATCGATATTGCCCATTGATATTTATTCAAAGATTTTTTTATAGATTCTTTTTCCAATACACTAGTGAGATTTTAATGATTCAAAAAAAATCTTCTTGTAGGTATATATCTGTAAAAAATAATAAAAAATTTTCACAAAGTATCAACTCTTTTATGTTTTAAAATAATTTTAGCCTTTAACATTTAGCCATTTAATATACTTATCTAAAAAAATTGATTTTCCCCGTTGATGCTCATAGATAAAAATTATTTTAATCAGTCAACTTCCTGAGATCTTTGATTATTTAAATAATATATTTACACTGGTGTAGTTTCGTTAACTGGTTCTGGTGTGGCCAAAGTTGAAATTGTACACAAAGGGAGTATTCGATAAACCTTGTCTGAATCTGGTGGTTCTAACACTTTACTATGACGGTTGAGGTGACTATCTTCCATGCGTCTGGGAAGGGCTGTTGCGCCTAATGCCATAATATTTTTTTTGTTTTTAATCCTATTTTCTTCCTCTATGAAGACTGATGGAATTCGTCCAGTAGTAGTATATTCCAAAATTGCATCGAACATCCAGAAGCATGCTATACCACCAACAATAAAATTTATAAAAATTTGGATGGTGATAAAAAATTTCTGGAAATGACTATCATCAATACAATTTGAGTCTCCATATATAGTAATTCTCCCAGCTAAACTCAATTTTGACTCAGTTTCTTTTATTTCATTATCAAAGGGCGCGGCAGCGCCTGCTTGGCAAGTATAAGGAACGAAGTGACAGATGAGCAAGCGGGGCGTCGGCGCACCCTTTATTCTTTGGTGTGATGTTCTAACCCTACTTTTTTTGTCATATTTACCTTATCATTTTTTATATACGGAGATACCGCGCATGAGGTACTCAATTAGAAAGCATTTTTCATTTACATTCTACACGGAAAAAATAAACAGTAAATTCTACTTTTTACACAGTAAATTTTACTGTAAAATAGCAAGTTAATTTTACTTTCATAAGTATCAGTAGAAACAGCTTTATAGAAAAGTAGAATTTACTTTTCGGTAAAATAAGATCTGCTTTCTGGAGTAAAAAGTAGTTTCTACTTTTTCTGAAAAGTAGTTTCTACTTTTTCTAAAATGGAATTTCGGAATGAGCGATTTTTTCTAAGTCCGCGTAATTTTCCAAATTTTTGTCATTTTTCGCCATTTTCAATTTCACATAGTTTTGCACAGAATCGATCGATTTTAGCGATTCACAACTTAAATTAAAGCTCTATTGTTCAACTTGAATCGCTTCTGTGTGGAATTTGGTTTGGCTTACTGAATAGCTTGTTATTGGTTAATCATCAATGACCACTTTTCGTCAATTTTTCCCATGTTAAATTCCCAAACAAAAATTCATATGCATTTAAAACTTTGTCACAAACCCGCTTTCGCTTGTTCAACTATTTTTTCTTATAATATATGGTATAGAGATTGAGAAAAAACTTGTCCGAAAGATGTGCTCCAAAAAAATTTTTTCGAGTTCTATGACACAAAAACTGTGACGGTTTCAAAGATTTGCTCATGTACCAATAAAAACATTTCATATTCACGCAGTATGTGTTAGCATGTAATTTTTTATAATTTTTATTTATTTATAATTTTTTATAAAACCATTGCAAATTCATTAACAATGAGCATCTAGAACTTAATTCATCTAAACAGTAGATTCTCCTTTTTTAAAAAGTAGATTCTACTTTTTAAAAAGTATATTCTACTTTTTTAAAAAGTAGATTCTACTTTTCAAATAAACTGTAGTTTCTACTGTATGAAATGTTGATTTTACTGATTTTATAAAGCAATTTTTACTTTTTCTTAAGAAAGTAGATTTTACTTGTGCGAAACAGTAAGAACTACTGTTTATTTTTTTCCCTGTACTTGTGAAGTTTCTTCGTGAAAGATGCTTTCGTATTGAAGCTATCAAGCTATAAAGTTTTTGTCGCCGCGAAATCAAAATATTTTTTTCCTTCAGCCTCTAGTGAAAATGGGAAAGACAGCCTGGCTGTAGTTGATGTCAAATCGTATCAGAATATAGTTATATTTCAGTACTAACGGCGTACGAAGCGCGGCGCTACTGCGCTTGATTCTTGATCATGGGGGAGAGAGAGAGAGAGAGAGAGAGAGAGAGAGAGAGAGAGAGAGAGAGAGAGAGAGAGAGAGAGAGACTGTGTCAGTGTGTGATTGCGGAGAGAGAGAGAGCGTTATGTTGTCTGTCAACCAAAAATATTTTTATTTATGTTATTTTTTTTCAAGAACGTCGACAGAACCATTGATTTAATTGCATTCACAAATATAACCAAGATCACCAAACAAACTGGTAATCGTTGAAAATACTGGCAAGAGTCCAGTACGCAACTTTATCTTTGCATTTTGAATGTTGGGTAAAATGAGTGATCAAGATGTAGTTCTGTTTTTATTTTTTTAAGTACTGTCAGATCAGATCTTAGAAATTGAGTCTATCCCAACTATACGGCTACTACAATACAAGAGTTAAGATAAGTATAATTTTCAAGTAATTTGTCACATTTGACATTATCTCTGATAATGTAGGCTAAGCGAGAAGCCCCAAAACCTATTTCATTCATCGTAAAGGATTTTCAATGTTTTATGTTTGCAACATGACCAGTCGGGCGAAGGCTTTTCTTGAGACAAAGTTTATATTCTTTGTATAAATGGTTTATAGTTATGATTTAAAAAGTATCAAACATAAAAATTTTTTAATTTTAATTATTTTTAAAAACAAGTTATTTCACAATGCCATTTCACAATAAATTTTTATATTTTCTAACTTTTCAAATCATAATTATAAACCATTTATACAAAGAATATAAACTTTATCTCAAGAAAAGCCTTCACCCGACTGGTCATGTTGCATAAATAAAACATTGAAAATCCTTTACGATTAATGAAATAGGTTTTGGAGCTTCTCACTTAGCTTACATTATGAGAGATAATGTCAAATGTGACAAATTACTTGCAATTAATTCTAACTATATATTTTCTTCATTCTTGAAGGGGATATCTGATGTAAAATCCAAACTGTTAATAAGTATAACAGTTTGCATTACTGATTGAGGTAAATATATAATAATACACTATTTAAAAATGGAAACAAGTAGTCCTTTATTTTAATCATATAGTTCTTTATAGTTCTTCATTTTAATCATAGATTCGAAAAGTTGTACTGGAATGAATTATTTCCATAAGTCATTTGTTAAAAAGTAGTCATTACAACGGATATGAAAAAAAATTCAAATTATTTTATTTTACTTACAATTATGAAGATAGCAATGTTTATTTTTATAACAAAACTTTCTACGAAAGTATAATGTAAGGCAAGTATAAGGTGTTTCTGTAATATATAAAAATATGAATAAAAAAATCTATGAAAAGGAATTCTAATAATACATAATTATTTTCTTCTGACAATTTTATCTTACCGGTTCTATACAATAAATTAATTTGTCTATAAAAAGAAGAGTATATATACTATTATTATATATAGCAAAAGGGATTTCTTGATACAATGAAAGTGTTATTCAATTTTTTTTTACAAATACAGCAGCCTCACACGATGCAATTATCATCATGTACCCACACGAAAATTAAATCTATGAAATATGGTATCATCATCCTTTACCGTTATAAAACTTTGTAATTATTATTGAAGCTCTTAGAAACTTGTGGAATCTCCCTAAAATAACACTTTTTAAAAAAAATAAAACTTTGGCGAGTATAAATGTATTTGTAATCTCTCTCTCTCTCTCTCTCTCCCTCCCTCTCTCTCTCCTCTCTCTTCTCTCCCTTTCTCTCCATCTCTCTCTTTCTCTCCCTCTCACCCCCAAAAGAATATCATAGTTTAAAACAAACACATGAAAGAAGTGGAATCAATTATTATTTTATATAGACAAGTACATTTTTGTAACATAGAAATATGGAATTATTTTTATAACAAAAAATCGTAAGTACTACTAAAAATAAACTCATGAAACCGGTGGAATCAATTAAGTGCAGGCAAGTCAATTATTATAATAAGGAGAATTTTTAAAATAAAATTTGTTTAATATATATTTACTATAAAAATTTGTATAAAAAGTAATTAGGTCTAACAAAAAATATTACAAAAATACTAACATAATAACTGTAATTGAAACACAAACAGTTAAAAAATTTTTGCGTAAACATTTTCGAAGTATAGATCATAGAAGTCACCACCCTGTAATAGTACATTACGATACATGTGACTTAAGTGGCCCATTATGGCACGGCGTGAGGTTAGCGCCCGAGCGTAGCGAGGGCGATAATTCAAGTCGTGTGATGGGCCACTCAAGTCATAAGTATCGTATATTATTTTATAGCACGTTTACCCAAGTCCGCTGTCACGCCTATTCGTCCCTTAAGCAGTCCATTTTTGCACCGTGAGATTAGCGCGCGAGCGCAGCGAGCGCGATAAACACGGTGCAATAATCGACTACTTAAGTCACGGATAGGCGTGACCTAAGTGCGGACTTAGGTCACACCGTGCTATAAAATAGTTTATACCACTCTAACCTCAAAATCACAACTTTGATATGATTTTTCGGCGCTCGTGGTATAAAATACCGTTCGAAACTAGTGCGTAAGTCGATTATTTAGGTGGTGTGACTTTTTCGCACTCGCTTCGCTCGTGGAAAAAGTCACACCAGATAAATAATCGACTTCCCCACCCGTGTCGAAATGTACTATTAACCATGAGCTGTTATACATCATAAATTCATGTAAGTTTTTCTTACACAAGTCAATCTACCTATTATCTGCAAATATGAATTTTAATTAAACATCTTCTTAAACAGTTAACGTAATTTTTAAAATTTTGGGAAATTTTCTTTTAAAGACAGAAGACACTTGCCGGACGCATCGTTTTGTAGTTCAAGGTGCGTAGGACGGGAATCGCAACCTTCTATGTATTTAGTTATTGATCACGTAGTATGTAAATAATTATAATAAAATGGTGATAACAGTTCAAGAAAATAAGTATATTTCGATATTTGAATAGAGCAAAACTTACACAAAACTTGTTCGTTATATAATGTTAGGAACAAGCATACGTAATATATAGATGTACATACGCAATGTAAAAAAATGTTATTATCTTACTATAGAATTAATAATAATTCAATTTGTATAATGAATTTGTATAATGAAGATATTACAATGAAATTATAATTATAGAAATTATAAAGACTAATATAAAATTTTTGTAAAATTAGTAGATATAATAAATAGATAGATAGATATAACATAATTGAAAAGTTTTTATAAAATATAATATATAAATCTTATTCCAAAAAATAATGATATAAAAATAAATATTTGATAGATTACCTAAATACTACAAAACGATGCGTCCGGCAAGTATATTCTGTCTTTAAAAGAAAATTTCCGAAAATTTTGAAAATTACATTAACAGTTTAAGAAGATGTTTAATTAAAATTCATATTTGCAGATAATAGGTAGATTGACTTGTGTAAGAAAAACTTACATGAATTTATGATGTATAACAGCTCATGGTTAAACTATTTTATAGGGTGGTGACTTCTATGATCTATACTTCGAAAATGTTTACGCAAAAATTTTTTAACTTTTTGTGTTTCAATTACAGTTATTATGTTAGTATTTTTGTAATATTTTTTGTTAGACGTAATTACTTTTTATACAAATATTTATAGTAAATATATATTAAATAAATTTTATTTTAAAAATTCTCTTTATTATAATAATTGACTTGCCTGCACTTAATTGATTCCACTGGTTTCATGAGTTTATTTTTAGTAGTACTTACAATTTTTTGTTATAAAAATAATTCCATATTTCTATGTTACAAAAATGTACTTGTCTATATAAAATAATAATTGATTCCACTTCTTTCATGTGTTTGTTTTAAACTATGATATTCTTTTGGGGGAGAGAGGGGGAAAAGAGAAAGATGGAGAGAAAGAGAGAGAGAAAGAGAGGAGAGAGAGAGAGAGAGGGAGAGAGAGAGAGAGATTACAAATACACTTATACTCGCCAAAGTTTTACTTTTTTTAAAAAGTGTTATTTTAGGGATTTTCAATATCATTAGTTATAATATAACATGATATGTAAAATTCACCAAAGACTGAGAATTGTATAATCTGAAAATGAAAAAGTTTACACAAAGTTTCGATTTTTTATTGTATTATATTTTACATGATATATCTTCTAGTATAAAAAGAATACTTATCTATATATAAAAGTATATGATGCCATACCATCAGCTGATTGTAATTATAAAAATATATATAATCATACCATATTTCGAAGTTATTTTAGAATTACAGTTGTTCGTTTTATTATATCTTCTCTCTCTCTCTCTCTCTCTCTCTCTCTCTCTCTCTCTCTCTCTCTCTCTCTCTCTCTCTCTCTCTCTCTCTCTCTCTCTCTCTCTCTTTCTTTTCGATTCTATATAAGAGAATAAAAATACCATACGATATTTTGAGGTTATTGTAGTCATTTGTAGTCACAAAATTTTGTTGTTCTTATATACTCTCTCTCTCTCTCTTTCTTTTCGAGTCGAGTGAGATTTATTTACTGTACGATATGCTATAACTATATATATATATATATATATATATAGATATATAAGCGTAAGATAGACGACAACCGGAAGTGTCGTAAGAGCTGCAAACCGGATATCGAAATAAGGAGAAGAAAAATTCGGAAAAGAAACTGCACATACAAAAATTCAGCCATCTATATCTGTTGAACGAGATAATCTTTTTAAATAAAATCTTTTGATTTGAGTAGAGCAATGAAATGGCTTTCGATTAAGAGGGATATGTTATATAGTAAAAACTAACGCAATATACGTAAAAGCGCATTGAATTTTTCTTACACCCATTTCAATGTATATGTAGCACGGGTCGCTCCTTTTAGGCTTCTTCTATAATTTTCCTTCGGAGCGCTCCCGCGTTCGTTGATTACATGACTCCCTTGGGCAAATCTATGAAACTTTTAATATTCGTGTTACCGTTGCATAGTTTCTAATTAAAGAAGTGATTGCATACATTTGCAGACCAATAGTATATTACGACACAAGGCATTTTGACGCCCGAGGCGAAGCCGAGGGCGTCGATCCGCGCCGTCCAGGGCATCCAACATTCTGGCCAAGTGTCGTATACTATTTTTCTTCATCCCCGCCGAAAGTACGCCCATATAATTAATTTGATATTAATTAATAAAATAGCGTTGTTGGTTGCTAACTACGGCTCGGCCATATGTATAAAAGGCCTTCTTCAGCGCCACTTTACATATCGCGGAGCGTAAGGCTCGACTTCTGCTTTTTTGATGCCCGCCCGACTTTTGCAAAACCGAGGCGAAACCGAGGTTTTGCTGGTCGGGGCGGGCATCAAAAGCACTAGCAAAAGATACTTAAAAAAGATGATGGACCAACAATATGTACATACTTAATTGATACTCATTTCAACTACAGAACAACCTCTCAATGGTTCCTCTGTTTGTCTTTTTCTATCCAATAAGCCATACATTATAGAATGAGACTCAAAAAACTTTCACATTTAAGTATATAGCTACACCATGTCTTGAAACTCAAAATGTAAACATCATGTCTATATATGTATAGAAGCTTTCTGACAACGTGTATGCAATATAAGAACATAATTGATTATCAGAGTTATAAATATATTGTTCAATATATTAATAATAACAAAAAATTAATTAAATACCCCTATATCTTTTCAATTTTCCGATTTTACAATTGATTTTCTTGTCATCACATTTGGAAGGGTTACAACACGTGCGCTGTCGCTGACTTTGCCACGCAACGATCAACAATCGAGCCGGGAAGACCGTACTTTCGGCTAGGGGATGAAGAAAAAGAAATTTTACTAAATTATGGTTGTATGAACATGTCCTTCTATCATAAAGGTAATTATGAACGAACGCACTTTCATGAAACTAAAAACAAACATCAATTTTTCATTATTTCTGTGCGCACTTGGATGAATTTTTTATTTCTTTAAACTATTAAAAAAATGCCTTTTGTGAAAACGTTTTGAGATCTTACAAGGAGAGTGCACACCCTCCGGGAAACAGATTTTCGCGAGCATTGGAGAGTCGATTTCTGATATCTAAAAATGAAGCCCAGTCTGACAAATTCCATCTCATAGGCTCTTTTTCTTGAGATATGGGCAATCTCATCTCAAATATCCTCTATTTCGTTAAAAAATGGTGTCTCTTGTATTGACTGTCACATTGCAAGTATTTAAGATACGAAAACGAGAAAAAAAATTATAAAAGTGGATAGTAAGAGCTAAAATTTAAGCTCTGATTCGTTAAAAAATATTGACTTTTCAGGAAAATATAAGCAATCAAAGGTAACGTAAGAAAAGGGTTAAAAATACAATCCATTTAATCACTCAAGATGAAGACAAATTTTTCGTGCGAAAAGTCGCATGAAGTAAAAATTCTCTTAAGCACCGCAGTTTCGGACCGTATTTTATACCACGAGAGCCGAATAATGATTAAAGTTATGATGTTAAGATTAGAGTGGTATAAAAATACTTATATATAATAAAGTCTTCCATTTAAATTATACTTCTCGAAAATATAGAAGATAATATTTACAATATGAATGTAATCAAGGAAATACTTTATAATAATGTAATAAAAATAAGTTTAAAACACTTATTTTAAAGAAATATCTGAATCTGTCGATGGGGATAAGAGAATGCGATGCAGTTCATATGTTTAAAAAGATTAGCCAGTTCAAGCGCGCTGGGCGTGCTCTTTAGCGAGGATTTGAAATCAATTTTAAATTTTCGCTCTTTCGCAAAAAAAAAATTGTGTATTTGTGGGAATTACGTAGATTGTAATAGAAACGTATACAATTTTGTAAGTGGATATTATGCAGCGATCAACAATAAACTATTATAATTGATTACTAGAATCACGGAAATAAGATTTCTGAATTGATACCTTGTTTATTCAATTTAATACAGGTATAGCTGAAGCCACATTATCCAAGTAGAAATTTATTTATATGAAAAGGCTAATAAGTTAGAAAATAGATAGTAAAACTGTCTAATTAATAGCACGATGAAACCCTTTTTCGAACATTATTTGCATATTCCCTAGATCAGTAATAGAAAAACTACTTCCTAATTTTATTTTATAGGAAAGATAACAAAATGTGAGTGTAATGATTGCGCTGCATTTTGAAATGAATTGAAGAAATATAGTAGTTATGCATTATTATTGAAAATATTGAAAATATAAATCAATCGAGATAAATTGTTTTTCTTTCATTTCAATATATTTGTAATAAGGTTTTTCAAAAATTATAATTTTGACTTATTTGTCCAATAAAAGCATTTTCTGAAAATTTTGTTTTTTTTTATTACCTAACATATTCATAAATGTAAAAGCAATAAATATAATAAATTAAACCGATTTAATAAACGAATTTCTTCTCTGCGTAACCGATTTAATAAACGATGTCTGCCGCGGTAGACAAATGCACAAGTTGATCGAGCTGACAAAGGTAGCTGTAGTGCGGAGGGCTGTCGCCACTCTTACCGTACTGAACGCGCTCGGCTAGACGATCGTATGGGGCTCCGAGCGCCGCGAGGTCTTCCAAATAGTCGCAAGTGGCGAGCGGCCACTTTTCGGTAGGCTCCTGGATTAGTTGGAGTGGGGAGCGCTCGCCTACTCGTCTCGTGCTGAGCGCGCTCTGCCGCCCGACGGCATGTCGCTCGAAATGCCCTGTGCTCTCCCGGCCAGCCCCGCGAGTCTATTCGACTAGTACGCTGAGCTCGTATACCTCGCCGCGGTGACAAACTCTGTCGGTACTTGTTTCGAGCTGGACGCGCTCTCTCGAAATATCCCATCCGGCATTAAACACAACGAGCTTGTTCTCTTCGGAGCGAGTGCTAAAACAGCGATGGTCTTCTATCTTTTTCGGTACTTTTGACAACAAGCTTTACGCGCTCAAAATTCAGAGCTGTCGTGTCACTAATTCTTATTTAACGAAGCAGTCTTGTATCATAAGTGCTTTTCCAGTCCTTAATTTTTTTCCGTGTTGAGAAAAAAAAAATAACGTATTCTGCTATATAACCTCGAAAAATTTGTGAAAGTGGTACTTCATTGAACCTTTTGAGCTTTCAAAGCATCCGATAAATATTCTGAAAACATGCTCTCTCCCCCCAAGATCTCGCAAAGTCTAAAGAAGCATAACGCAGTCGCATAAAAATACATCGCGCCGGTTAAAAAAGAGAAACGAAATGTCTCTTTCATGGTAATTCGAGACATTCACGACTGCTCTCGATATGCACGAGCGCTCGGGCGAGTAGCGCTTTTTATTCCTTTTTCTTCGCCGATACGTATTATATACACGTGCATATACTGCACACACGTATATACATACTGCGACGCGCGTATCTACCCACTGCATGTATATATCGATCCTTTTGTTCTTCTCTCGTCCGACTCTACACGCTCGGCGCCGTGCCTAATGTCCGCTCTTTCTCCCTCCCGTGCCCAGACGTATATATACATATGTAGACACGTGTAACTGCACACACTTGCAGTGCGCGAATTTTCCCGTCCAACTTTTCAGCGCGATCGATCTGCGCTCGGGTCCCGCGCACGAAACTTTTATCGCGAAAACGCGAGGCGGCGCGCGCAGAGTCGAAAGATGGCGATAAAACGCTCTATATGAAGCTACATTTCTGCCGTGTTTACGGGCACTTGCTAATCATCCTTCGCGAAACAATTAAACTCGCCATGATGATAAGGGCATGAATCTGCGCGCCGTGGCGAGCGATCGTAAATTTATCGTGTCGTTTACAGTTGGCCCGAAGGATACGCCGCTCGTAAAGAAGTTTCGAATTAAAGTTTAAAAATATGTGCCACTTAATTTTTGAAAGCCTTTACAAACTCGCGAATAGTGTTAAATTTCGCTTACGCCTGCAATGTTTCACGATGCATCAGCCTTCAGAGTTACAGTTGTTAAACATAATATGTTTTTAAAAATTAACCTTGTTTTAAAATAGTTTCTTACAATTAGATACGGCGAGTTGTTAGCAGATATGTTAAACACTGTGTAGACATGTATGAATACTTGCATAAAAACACGTTCCGCTCTTTTTCTGTGAATTATATTTAAGAAAAATTCACATGATTACAAATTCACAGCGCGCGTGTTTTCTAAGAATACGCACTACTCATCGCGATAACATTGAAATTACTGTATGTAACCAGTGAAAAATCAACTTTTCACATGGCAAAACGCTCTTTCAACGCACTGTTCCAAAACAAGCCGGCAATTAATCGACGCCGCGCGCACGCAATCAAGCGGTTCATTCACCAATGGTTATCGTAACATTTTTCGCGCATTTATACCAGAGTAACAACCCACACGAACACATGCACACGGTCTATACTGTATACACAAACACCGCTTGACGTGAAACACAAAAGAATCCCAGCGTACTCGTAGTACACCCCCATTGTGCAACGTTCCGCTGACAAATTGACTCAAAGGCTCACGTGTATACATGCAGCACACAAACTTACACATACACACAAAGCGACAGAAGGCGAAATATGGAATCCGCGTAATAGCGTGCTCGCTCCCTGTGTGTACGCAGAGTAAAAGCCGGCAGGCAGACTCTTTCTCCTCTCCTTTCGCAGAAAAAAGGAGAAAAACACATTCGCGAACGGAAAGAAAAAAACAAAAGAGTCTGCGCGCGCGCGCAGTTGACCGGATGGCGCGAGCGCTCGCTCATTGTCGTGGCGCGCCGGCCGGTTAGCATGACAATCGACGTCTGGCACCGTTCGCCGATGGGCTGAAACGTGTGTCGATCTCGAAAATACATGCAGGGACGGCATGAACGCCGTGAGATTTGGAGTGAAAACTCGAGAGTATAGAGCGCGAAATTCGATAGTAACGGGATCGGGGAAATCAGCGGCCCTCCGCGGGGTTCCACGACCAGAGAGAGAGAGAGAGAGAGACAGAACTGAGAGATGGAAATCGTGATGATGCCTGACGTTACGATTGATTTGTGTCGGTCATGTCCGAGAGGCGCGCGTGCGCACGCGGAAGTGAGAGCGCGCCGTTGTTTCTGACGCATCCGTTGTGCGAGTTCAAAAGTGTTGATTTACACCATTGAGATGTAGATTGGAATACAACTTTAAACTTTGTCATTTGGATGTGAGAATGTTTCGCGTTGACAGGTGTACAAAAACATTAAGCAGACAATTATTCCCACATAAATTAGTCGTGGTTATGTAAAAAAAAATCCTGTAGCTAATCAGAAATATTCTTTTATAAAAAAAAAAACGTACTCAAGTATATACACTTGTTGAGATCACTTACCTCTGAATTCTCGAATGACTTGCAACTTGTTACGATATAATGGACAACTTTTTTAATATCAGATATTCACTCGGATTGGAATGTATTACACCAGTTGATGATTCTCAGTTTCTTTAAGAAAAATTTTTCCTAGTCACGCAAAGAACTTGGATGCTCTATCTAATTTGAAAAGCGTTTTGTTGCCATAATGAGCCCTTTACAGTTTTAATTGAGAAATTTATTTTTTTTTGCATGATAAGACATCACTTTAAAACAAAAATATTCATTTAATGTAACATGGATAACAAAAAACGAATGAATTAAAATAAAAAGTAGTTATATAATATATAATAAAAATTGCCTTTTAACTGATTTTCTGTATGAAAAATTAACTTGATCAGGGACTTGTTGAGGCACTTCTCTTGAATACATTTTAATAAGTTAACATTCGAGCTTTTTTTCTCTATAATGACAGACACTTATAAGTCAGTACATTAACCTGCCAACCAAATTCATTTTTGTCGATTTCAAGGGACCGCTAACTTAATTATTCTCGTAACAAGCCTAATTGAAGAGCGCCAACCGACAAAAATATCGTTAATACCCTCTGCCAACGAGTTAACGAGAAAAAGCCGAACATAACTGGCCATTGTGTATAAAAAATTCCGCATGAATGATAAAGAAATTCACGGCCGATAATGAGGTCGACTTGCGCTAATTGCACGCAGCTCGCGCGCACGCTGCCTTACGGTATCCAAAAAGTCAATCGAGGTAGCGCGGTAACGGGACCGAAGTACCATCGGAGCGCAGTCTGCTCAAGAAACGCTTTAAAAAAAAATTGCGTATATATAACGATACGAGCGTCGTACGGCACTACTGCTCTTATAGCTCCGGAAAGAGTCGCGCAGCAGCCGCCGTCCTCGGCTCTCCACTTATTCGGTAATCTACTCCCGTCAGCTGCGTGTGCGTTAGCGCGCGCTCGCATAATAAGCGGCACTTTGGTCGTTGTGTCGAGCGCGCGAGTAAGAGACGAACGGGTATAACATGGCGGGGAGGAGGAGAAATGCCCTCGGGGGAGTGAATCGCGCAGGCATAATTTCCTACGGGTAATGAGGATATCGTTACACAATTCCCCGGCGAGACAATCCGAGAGCGAGGTAATGCCGTGTTTGCGAACCGATTATTTTCACCGCCCCGAGTGCGCGATCGCGATCTATAAATGTCACGAACGTTGAGTTTAGCGGAGTGATTCGTTTTTATGAGTCTGAAGTTTGCAACGCTGGAATGCAACGAAATAAAAAAAATAATTCATTTTACTTCAAGTTTATACTAATTGATATTAATTTTTCGTGTAGATTTAGTGTTTTATATTATAAAATAACTTTATAACAAAGGTATAGAAAAAAGTTCCATTGTTTAATAAGTTTAATCAATGGCAAAAAATTATTTCGTTGCGTTCAACGATGCAAACTTCACACCCATTCGTTTTTTGGGCTCAATAGCGTAGTAGGACTTGATTGATAAATGTTTGGATGTATGAATGGGCATTTATTTCAGGCAGGAATCGGGGTCGCACGTGAATTTATGGCGGGATATTTTAATTATACTTTATTCAATAAGAGAGTCATTAAATGCAACTTATAATTTATTTACTTTCAATATATATGTGTTCCATTTTAAATGTTTTCTGATTATCTCACCGGTACTACTTCATTCAATCAAGAAAGAACAATAAATACAAGTAGTTTAAATTAAAAATAAATCTGGATAAAACTGTATTCAGCAATCAATTCATACTTTCCAATAACCTATTTTGTTCCACTTATATAGCAAGAAAAATTTCCCAACCTCAACCTTCACTTCCAAGCGCAAGTGTCGAGAATATCTCCGGAAGCGCGCGCGCGCGCGCGGCACACAAAGCCGGAGAAAACGCAGGAAGGTCTCTCATAATACTCTCTCACGCGCGGCTAGCCATTGTCTACTCTCGACAGGGCGATTAGCGCGCCGATTTGTCCGTCCCAATATCACCGGGGCACATACACGCGCGTGTGCTTCCAAGATAAACAGGTTTCCCGCTCTCGCGCGCTCTTTAAACTCCTCGGCGTCGCGGAATTCCCCCTGCATCCCGTGCCGCACGAGCGCAGACTTTTCCCTTCATTCATAATTTATTGTCGCTGCGGAGAAAGAGAGAGGGAGGGAGAGAGAGAGAGACGGTGGCGCGTGGGCGTCCGCGCGACAACGCGCGCGCGCGCACGGCAACTGCACACGACTGCCTCCCTTTTTCCTTTTTCGGAAATCCGGTTCCCTTTCTCTCTATCCGCGTTTCCTCGTCCTTCTTCTCTTTCGTCTCTCTCCCTTATTTTTCCCAGCCGCGCTGCACCGGCTCGCTCCGTGTATTATAGTGTACCGTTAATTCTTTATACACGCAGCAGGCGTGTGCGCCATACTCTCTCGCGGGAAAAAAGCGTATAGCGCACCGGCTGCGATGCGAGTCGTGCAAACGCGGCCCCCCTGAGGCCTGTAAGTGCGCGCGACTTCATTTCGCGCCTCCTGCCACTTTCACGGCCGAATGGACGAGAGAGGAGAGAGACGGCTGCCGCTTGGACGGTATTCTGGCGTGGAAAGTGCACCAGCGCTGACTGGCACTGACACTGACTTATTTGTTTACGCTCCAGTATTCGTAGAATCGGGATTTCAATCATTTCTGTATAAGGATGTGGAAAAGCGGAGGTAGAGAATAAGAAAAAAAAGCAGTTTTCTTTGAATATTACATTTCGAACGGTGATTGTCAGCTTTAGCTCCGTACGCGAGATTGATATTAATAACTCTTAACATAGTTCTTTGACATTCGTGTATGTATACAATCGTGTCTACTTCTATCATTTATAATAAATAACTTATATAGTATTTTATAATAACATATACCCAGAATTATAAGAAATAAAAATGTCAATTTTCATTAGTTCAGAAAATGTTAGTGAACGAATGATCACAGAAACTATGCGATAATAATGAATTGTAACAGTCCATTTGATTAAGACATTGCTCGGGCAAAGTTGTAGTCTCGTGTTCGCCTTTCAGGCATGCATACAGTAATAAAGCTATTACGATTCATATACGTGGGGATATGAGTCACACCAGGCGGTACCAGAATTCAGTTATCGCACACCCATTCTCTGAGGCCACTCGTAAAATTTTCCCATCTCTTTATGTGTTTTATATAAAAATAGCAATGATTCAATCGTCACAAATAGCCATTTAAATAACGACACTTTTTGTACATACGCTTACATAATATTATCATTATTATTTGTATCGCGCTACTTATACAACAGACAGTGAACTCACATGCTCATGTTAGTGTCACATATAAGATTAGTCACCGTCCGTTTTAATAATTTGTATTATCATGCATCCGGTCGTCTCGTTACCCGTAAACCCGCATAAATGTACGCGCACACGCGCTCGTTTCAGGGAAATTTCGTGCGTATATCTGTACAGCGCCGCTTCTCGCTGTCACAACTCTGCCCCCCCCCCCCCCATACGCGAAAGTAGCTCTCAACGCGCAGCAAAAACAAGGCAATAATAATCCGCAAAGAAGCTAGAGCTTAACCGCAAGAGCAACTTCCTCTTGGTACGCACGCCTGCGTGTACCGTTTACAAACCAGCGCGGCGGCGGCGGGACGCGAGATGCAAAAATCTGTATTCGCGGGGCTACTCGTTCACGCACGACTGAAATCATACATGCAGCGCAGCGGACGATCGTCTTACCGCGACTCTGCGGCGGGAGTCGTAACGCGCCATTCTCGCACGACTATATAGATACGCGGTGCAGCTCTATATACCGACGACGATGGTGGCAATGAACGCGCAGCTAAACAAATCTCGCATCCCCGCGCGAGCAACCGTATGCTGTGTGCAGCGGCTTGCGGATATTCGATATTCCATTAACATCGAGTATTAAATCGTAAATCATTACTGGAGTTTGCATGTAAATCTTGAATAAATGACGAATTATTTCAAATGTGAGCTGACTTTGGATGTGTGATATAATTTAAATGATGATGATATGATGTTTCCGTAATCCCGTGTACCCGTTCATATTTTAACAAGTGTCAAAATCACCTTTTTGCAAACAAAGTTAATGCGACAAATGGTTTGTATTGAATTTTCTCATGTGTACCAATTGATTGAATCAATCAACGTCACCGTGAAATCAATATATGTATCAGAATAATTAACATTGGCATTATACGCGGTATCGATTATTTCAATAATCTGTAATTTATTTCCATTATTAACACCGATTCATTATGTCATCAAAACAAATGAGCAGACTCTTATAGATTCACGTATTTATCTTCTTCTTATAGCGAAGTGAATCTGACTGATTTTTTTCTAACCAAGTCTCTTTTAACTCGAAAGTCTAGTTCTACAAATAGAATCGCCAAATCAATCAACAGAGCTTTAAAAAAAAAGTGAAAGTGCAAAGTACAATGACCTTTCGAAAATGAAATTCAATAGCGCGAAAGCCTGCAGGCGTCGAGTGAAACCACCGTTTTACTTTTCGGTCACAGTCATTCCTCCTATTAGTCGCCTCGCCCATAAATGGGTGGCGGACGTCGAGCCTACGCGCGCGCGGGCTCGAAATCGTGAATTGACACAGCGCGCGCGCGAGACTGGAGGATGCAGCGCCTACTCGTGTACGTCTGTTCACCTTCTTATTTTTCATTTCATGCCGCAAGGGCGTGCACACCCACCTGATCGTGTCTCCCGGCGACTGACCACAAAACGTCGCTGCTGCTGCTGTTGCTGCTGCTGCTTATCTCGTGCCAGTCGAGGACGGTGAGAAAACTTTCGACGATCTGCCGCCGGCGGCGACGGCGCATTTGCATGTGTATCGGGTGGTGTCGCCTTTTCAATATGCGCGCCGACAAAATGGGTGTATTATTACAGAGATCAATAATATCGATGTAGCGAGGGATAGCTACGTGTGACAGCAGTAATAGCACATACGAAATGACCATGATTGCGCAGGATTATAGTGAATTGAAAGATATAGTAGCAGTGGCTAGAGTAAAGGGTGAATCTAATTTATGGAAAAAAGTAAATCTATAAGATATTATACACTCTTCTTGCTCAAAAGGTTAAAGTGGTCACAAGTGGTTAAAGCAATCGAAACTTATAAGACTGATCAACGCAAAGTGTGACAGAATACTGTTTCCTAGTCGGCTACTTCCGTAATCAATCATAGTCAACGCGCTGCATAGAAATGAGGACACTTGCTCCGTTCAGTTATAGATATACGTCTAGAAACTGAATTGTATTTATAGGGTGGATAAAGACGATAACGACGACAGCTGGTTCATGATACCAAATTAATCATGCATAATCCTTAGTTTATTTAGAGCCATGCTGTTACAAGGCAATAATTCTTTTTAATGCCGGATCATGGTAAATTTATATCATAATCTCCTTTATATTTACTGAGTTCGAGCATTTCTTTTGCTCTCATCTTTATTGAAAGAATGTTTAAGATCTCATATTCATAATTTATTGGTTCCGCATGTCTATACAACAGTTAGGTTCGTTTTACCAAAAAATAACATTTTTTAGCGGAAACCGATCATTATAGTGGAATATAGACGTATCGATAAAATTCAAAGAAAACAACAGCACAGGAAACTGACTGTGTTTAACTACTTGTAACAAAAACTTCCAAGTATAATATGTAAAAGAAAGCCGTGTTTCTATGCAAGAGTAATCCAGAAAAATAAAAATTAAAGCACTTAAAGTAGTATGGAAGTAGATAATGCAATAAAAAACAGACTGTGTAAGTATATCTTGGCTAGGAAATAAGTACTTAAAAACAGAAGGATGTGGTTGTGGGATACAAAGACAAAATTAGATATTCGAATGTATGTATCGTGATATATACTTACAACAACATCTGAAAAAAGGTCTTTTAGCTTCTATCACAAGGTACATACCTTCAAATAACTTTTTTTTTCAAGCTAATAACTATATTATCTTTAAAAAATACTTTTTTCCGATATATAATATTCAAATACGTTAAAAAGTACAAAGTCCAAGAAAGGACGCTTAACTTAAATCAGAAAAGTAGATCGAACGATTCATCTGCCATGTCGCATCTAACAATCCATTTCCCATTCTAAAAACAGATTCAATTTTCAGCCGAGTAGATATGCGTGTATAACTTTTTTCATTGGCAAGCGGCGAGGCAAAAAACGAGATATAGGCGCGGTACACGACGACATTGGTCGCGCTGATTCGCTCTCGCGACACAGCGTCGCTGTGGAAGAACGGCCGGAGAGTGAGAGAGAGAGCAGGGGAGAAAGAGAGCGCACGGTTCAAATGTTACGCTACTTTATTTGCGTTTATATATAGAAATCTGGGAGTTCACCCGGTGTCACTTACCTCGGACCGCCACCGCCGACGGCATTGAAGTACGCGCCCAGAGAGACGTTGTCGTCGTCGTCGTCGGCGACGGCACAACTAAACGCCGACGCGCGACATTACTATACCTTTTTCGAAATTTACCCACCCGAAGCGCACTCTCTCACTTTCAACGTGTGCATATGCTGCTCTTTGAGCTTCTAAAGTTTCACTTCTTTTTCATAACTTTGTTGCAGTGTAGTTTCTTTCCTCCCTGTTTGTGCGCAGATGAATTTCATTGTCCTGCTCTTGTGATACTAGGTTGAATAAATTTAAATCATAATTAAATTTTATAAAGTTTACTTATACCGTAATATTCATATTTCTAATTCCTATATTTTATTATATATACAAGAATAAGCAAAAGTTAGTATAATTTATATTTGAAGGAAACAACAATGTAGTACACTGCAACTCTCGACGAAGCCACGAAAGAAGTTGAGTTACACGCAGCGCGCGGAGGAGAGAGATAACAGTCAGCGTTATTTTTCCGACGCCCATTACCGGCGAGTTACCGCGTGTTCTTTGGCCGGCAAAAAAGAAGCAGGCGGCTCATCTCGAAATAGCACCGCGCGAACGAACGGCAATATAATTTTTCTGCACTCCTACTCGGGATAATAATTCTCTCGCGAGGAGCAAGAATGTCCAGGCCGACTGTCCAATGGGTTTTGAAGCTATAACGGTACGCTCGCGCGCGCGCAGGAACGCGAGTTCTCTCTCTCTCTCTCCCTCTCTTCCGAGGCTCTCGCATGTGCTTTTCTGGCTCGCGGTCGGAAATAATGATAATAATAATGCTGCAGGCTTTGCTCGAAGCGGTTCGAAGACGAGAGTCCGAATGAAAAGTTTCCGCGCAACTGCTCATTATTGGCACAATGGAACCCTTTGCGGCCGTCCTCGCCGTCATCGTCGTCGTCGTCGTCTTTTCTTCGCCGCGTTTTCAATTCTCCTGTGTTTGTGTGTGTGTTCTCTTCGTTCGATAGCTACGCCAATCGTCGTCGATGTGGCGCTGATGTACGAGGATATTTTTTCCACTGGTATATTCGATACTTGCATGATACGTTTATAGTTGTCCGTCTCCTATCCTTTCCATCGCTGCTTTCAATGTTTTTTAGCGAGTATGTTTGTAGAAACTGCAAATGAATGTATTTGCATAGAACAAATATCTGTATAAATGTATAAATATTTTATGATAATCTTTAGCTTGCGTATATCCCATTTCCGCGGCCTTGTTAAAACGATACGGGGTTTCGCTAAATATGTAGTTTCTTGTTTTGATTTATCATTTAAGAACCTGTATGATTAGGTTTCTGAACAATATTTAGTCATACTTATACAACGGTGTAAGTATTCAGAAGAATTATTAGAAAGTTCTTCCGGTTCTATGTACACAGTTCCCAGTTTAAAAACCGTTATTTTTGACGTTAACCTTTACAGACCTGTTCACGGAACATTGTCCTTTTGAATAGTCCTATCTCTATTTTTTTACGTTGTGATTCTGGGATACCGCATTATTTTGAGAGGTTTTTTTTTTAAATAACTTCCTGCGAATTATTACAATCTGCCTAATCTTATAACTTGTCAACTTTGACAATTTTTCTTAGGAATTGATACAAAATTTAAATATTTTTAAAACTTGCCTTCAGAGCGATACCGCGCTCCTTGATATTTAAATTTTAATATTAAATTTTTTGTGTGAATTTTGTTATTTAAAACCCTGAAATGATGATCCGACAGCGTGTAAAAAGTAAAAATCGCATTTCATTTTTTTTAACTTAATCTGCTTCTTTATGCTTCAAAAAATAACTGACACCTGACACTTTTAATTAAAAGACGTCAACTTCAGCAAATCATTTTTTAATTAAAAAAATTCTTGCTACATAAAAGTTTAAAATAATGAGTTTAAATACGGTAATACATTTAACGGTTTAATAAGATTCTGTAACATACATTGATTTTTGACCAAAATAAACTTCTTATCTTAGATTTGTCCCAAGAGAAATTTGTATGCAGTTCAAGCCGTGTGTGCAATTACTTATCATGTACATATACAATTAAGTTTGTGTTACAGATACTATCTAATCTGTTGGTAATCTAACTCTCCTATTTACATAAACAATTGCCAATTTATTATACCGATTTATACCCAAGATTTTCTGTTGCGCGAATTTTTATTTTAGTTTGGAAATTATATGAATATAAATTGTACACTGTCGAATTCGTCACAATCAATTGTATGATTTCGAATAAAAGACGTAAAATATAAATTCAGTGAATGAATAAACTGTTTGACATTTTATTTTAGTGGGTCAAGTCTCTTTATTTTATGTAGAATCGTTCTCCGTATTTCGAAAAGAATGGATCTCGCCTTGAAAGTGAAAGACTAATCCTGTGACATCATTCAGTGTGTGTCATTTTCGCATTTTTAAGATTCTATCGAAACTTTTGTTGGTAAACAAGCAACACCGTCCGATCGCATCGGCACGATCTCGTCAAAAGTAAATTAAAATACCGAGAACTCTCCACATTAAAAAGTCCGTAGAGCAGTCTAGTTCAACAGCGAACGCCAGCACGTTACGCAAAAACAGCACGCTTTTGTCGCGAAGACAGATAGTCGGTCACATGAAGCTCGCAGCGAAATTAAAGCTAAACGCAGCTTAATCAATGAAATCAAGCCACTCTGTCATCGCAATCGAGCTCGCGCTCCCGGTCGCCTGCTGTATCCCCACGCGCGATCCCCAGCGGTATCATCGTACGTCATCGACGAGAGCGCGCCGAGTGCGAGAACCCACGACAATGACAACTCGCCGAGAAAGGCCTGCGCGATCGGAGCCTTCCCCTCTCGTTCCCCCGCGGTCGCATCTCTCTCTCTCTCTCTCTCTCTCTCTCTCTCTCTCTCTCTCTCTCTCTCTCTCTCTCTCTCTCCTCTCTCTCTCTCTCTCTCTCTCTCTCTCTCTCTCTCTCTCTCTCTCTCTCTCTCTCTCTCTCTCTCTCTCTCTCTCTCTCTCTCTCTCTCTCTCTCTCTCTCTCTCTCTCTCTCTCTCTCTCTCTCTCTCTCTCTCTCTCTCTCTCTCTCTCTCTCTCTCTCTTATCCACAGGGCTCATCGCGCGAGCGCTGCACGCGCCGCAGCCGACGACTGGCTCAATTACCGCATTGCGAATCCGGTTTTAAATACGTAACACTTGCAGCAGCGCAACTCTCGGAATAAATTTATTCCACGCTGAACTTTCTTTTTTCTTCCCCGTCGTTCTAACGTCTTGCGTTTTTTCTCGCGCGTGGTGAGACTAGACGCGAGTGCGGAGAAAAGTGTATGAAATATATCGCTTTGTGTATATTTGTATACATATCGCTGGATAGAAATTCACTAATTATCGCATTCCGATGCCGATCTCAACGATACTCGCTGTAATTTATGGAATTCTGAGAATAGATCGGTACTGTTAACTTCAAGATTGAACTACTTTTGGATTGCGGTATTGTTTGATGATAATCTCCTGGACTTTAAAATTAAAGTTATCTCTTTAAGATACTTAAAGAGCACATTTTTTAGATATCTATAATTAGCCATTAGCTGAGACAATTAAGATATAATCATATCTTATTGTATCATCGAAACATTTTTTATAGTCGAAAGACAGGTGACTGGCACAACGGATTGAGAGTTAACTGAACTCGAACTATCTGTAAAATCAAATTAGGAATTATTTAAAAATACTAGTGGAAAAACTGGCGAAGCCCATCTTGACGCGCCAATGTAGGCTGATTAGCAGAGATACAACCTGTATTTGTCACTTACTGGTTGGTTAGCGTTGGAATCATGGATCAGTTCAACTGTTGAAAAAGCCATTACCTTTTTCAGACATCTGGAACCATTTTGCTGGTTAGTTACTGGGGCAAGTAACAGAAAAAGTTTTCATTTCCTTCTTACAGAATCTGGTTGCGATTCCTTTTTTATTAGATAAAAATAGCAGAACGATATTAAATTAGATGATAACCAGTTTTAGATCATACAACTTAATAATTTCACCATAGTTAATGAAATATCAGTTTGACCACATTTAGGTTACCGTTTAAAAACAAATTTCCTCATTGCCTCGAATAAAGATGGTGTTTGATCGCCGCTAAAACGAGTTATGCAATTACAGTAGCAATCTTCCAAATCAACAAATCTATGATGAAACGCATACATTTGAATCGAAATCGGAGATCAATTACTAGAATATCCAATCCCATCTAATTAGGCCGCAGTCGTCTCATTTCTTCAATCCCGCGATTTATTAACTCATCGTCCTCCTTATGACACACTAAATTTTACTCGCGTATTTTAATTGACTCATTCGCCTCGCGGCGTTCCACTAATACATCGTATACATGTATACCTACATACCTGACTCCGAAGAACATACTCGACGTCCAGCGAGTGCTCTCGAGTTTTTTTGCGCACGCCCAGTGAATATACACGCGGCTACGATGCACTACACTTATATGAGGCGCGTATAACGGATGCCCGCGTCGTCATCATCATCGTGAGCATCATATACGGCAGCGACGTCATCGTCCTTAATACGACGAATCGTTGAGAGCCCGAGAATATCATATGCTCCGAGCGACGCGCGCGGCATTTTCTGCATTCCCAGACGACGACGACTTTATTCCTTTGCTGTAGCTGCACTTGTCTTTTTATTTCCGCGACTTATTGTGGCCCCGTAATACTGCGATTTCGGCATTTCCAGACTCTTGGGTATGCGCGCGAAGCTCCTCTTTTTCCGAAGGAAGCTCTCAAGAAAGAGTTTACTTGGTGAAATCTTTTTCTTCTCAAAATTAGGTGCAGTTGTAGTACATGAAAAGGAAACGTATGTATACAACGCAAACTACTGTATCTCTTAATAACTTGAGATCTCTCCGCGAAAATATTTTGTTTCATAGTTGAACCATCTTTCATATCCATATTATATATCATAATATATTGTACTGAAATCTTCCATGAAATAGTGATCATAATATATATTGAAACCTTCAATGAACTTTAACTTAAATGATTAATTTCTCCTTTAATGATAATTAGCGTACTTACTGATTTTCCTTTTAAATTTGGTATTTCGTGCTACAATTTTTCATTTACTCTTTTATTTTTATCAACACTGAATTGAAATTTTTAATTATTAATTCAGTCATTATAATATTAGTTGAACAAAGTTTATTTAATAAGATTCAACAACAACTACACAAAGGTTCTTTTTAAAATTTCAAATGAAACAAGAACTTTTTAATCTTCCTTAATGAAACTCCATTCATTTAATTAACTGCCTTGTTTATACCTCTACCCTCCATCACAATTCTTTAAAAAGTTTAATTTATATCATTCCGTTAAAACACTAATTTAAAGAAATACAATTTATCACTGCACATTCGCGGCTACGGAAATAGTAAATGGGACAACAGATTCTTTTGATTTTTTTTACCATTTTCACAAGCGCGAGTGAGAGCCACGAGCCTCCGCTTAAAAATACACACTTTTGTCGGACTTTAACGAGATTTTTTGTAAATTTTTTACGCTCGCCCGAGGGCGAAACTGTCTGCCATAAATCCTGAAGGAGAGGGAATCCCCCGCTCTCCCTTCTCACCCCGCGCTTCCGGGAGGGTCCGAGTTGATTTTCTTCTATTTTCGAGGCAGGCGCGCGCGCCCGCCGGAATTTTGTCTCTCTCTCTCGCGACGCGTGCCTTAATTGACAGAGACGCGAAGTGCCGGGGCGCACACAGTTGCTCGGTACATTGTACATAAAGGCGCGTGCCGTCTCGAGTTCTTAAGTGTCTAGTCGACGACGGGAAAGGAAAGCGATATTTTATTTATCGATGTATATGGCGCGCGCCTCGTTGTTACTACCGTTTTCGGTTATTTTAACTGATTCCGTGTAAAATTGGTGTATCAACTTCGAGATTTGGGATCGACTTCGAGATTCGAGATCGACTTCGAGATTCGATATCGTTCGAGACAAAAATAGAATATCTCGAATGTTAAAATTATGCATTGGATTGTTATTGTTTCAATAAACAAATTTTTTAACTAATACCTAAATGCTTTATTTAATGTTGTTGCGACCAAACGTACATAATTCAAAGAAAAATTTGACATTTTTAGTCGTATTATTCCTTCTTCGAAAAGGCAACAAGAGAAATGAAATGATTTCGTGGAAGACTGTCGCAGAACGCACCCACAAGTGTACGTCAACGTTTGTAATTGACTCTTCAAACAACTCAACTACACCATATCCTGAAAATCTTCCAAATTCCTTCCAAAACCCTGAATAATTAAATCTACGGGGATTGTTTATAAGCACAACAAAAGCAAAAGCTCCTGATCTAAAAATACGAGCCAGCAAATGGGAAAAAGCCACAGCGCGCCTTCGTAAACGCATCATCGCGCCAACCGCGCCGGCCGTCAACACGCACTGCGCCGCCGGCTGCGCTATAAAAATTCTCTGCACCTATATACCACCCCGGCTGCCGATCGCTCGCTCCGACGCTCGGGCGCGAAAGTGTCTAACGGATTAGCAGCTCGTAAAGCTCGGCGTTGCACGCGGGGTCATTAACATCGCGGCATCTCTGCACCGGGGCGCGCGCACGATTACTCCTCGTCGCGTAAAAATAATGAAAAAGCCCCAAGCAGCGGGGAGGAAGGGAGGGAGGAAAAAGTGAATTACGAAGCGAGCGTGCGAGGCCGTTAGCATCGCTGCTTTTCGGCCGCTCCCAAAATACGTGCGCGCCGGCTGCGAGGAGGAAGGAAGACACGAGAGCTGTGCGCGCGGGGAAGAAGAGGCGCACAGAGGAAACGCGAGCCACGGGGTTGCTAGTGCCGACGCGGGCCGCCGGGACAGTTTCACGCGAGTTCTCGGCCCGGACGGGGCTGCGCCGCGCCCCGCGAATCATCATCGCCGCACGCGATCTCCTCACGTGTCTTTCTAGATTACACATACAGAGCCGCCCCCCGAGCTTTGCCGGCTATGGTGGCACACTTTTGTCGAGCGTCTGTGTGTCTAAAGTGGCTTGAATTTCTTTAATTTATGGCAGAATATACACTGAGAAAAAAGTTTTGGAAAAATTACCATACTTCTAGTAAAGCCACCACAGACTGTAAAAACCCAAAAAATTACCATACTTTACAGTAAATTTTATAATACAGTATAGTAAATTTTCCTATATGCATAATAAATTTTCCTATATTTCTAGTAAAATTTCTTACAAAGTATGGTAATTTTTTGGGTTTTTACAGTCTGTGGTGGCTTTATAAGACAGTATGGTAATTTTTACCAAAATAATAATAATTTTTACAAAAATTTTTTCTCAGTGTACGTGCTTCGTGTGTTATTTCTATTTCTGTTTGCATTGCTATAAGGGTTTTCGTATGCAAATGGTCATTGAGCGCGCGGGCGAGACCCTTGAGCCAGTTTGGCCAATTTCAAATATTGATCGTGCACGTGAAGGAATAGAGTCGATGTTATTGGCGAAGTTTGAAGTTTTCGCGAATAAAGTTCTGGATTAGATGTTATTTTGAGCACGTCTGCTCTCTAATTAAACGCTACCAAGATAGCCATTCCAGAGAAATTTTTGGCTGGAGCAGCCAACATTTTCGGCCATTCTGAAAATAGCTCCTAAATTTCTAGCCGTTTCGTTTGTTTTTTCGTATAGTATTTTTAACCTCAACTGCGGATCTCATTTAACTCTTTGTTAATCACATATTGCGACACATTTGTTTGTTTTTTTCGCGAGTATTGTTGACCGTTGCCAAAATTTTCATGTGATTTGGCACTTAAAATGAGCCGGTCAACGTTTCTTCTTACGTTTGCGCTTAAACAAATTTAACAAATTTGGCTACAATCGTCATATATTTTTCGTCGAAACGTCTTTTAACAATTAGCACGTAATCATTATTTTTACAATACTACGTTAAAAAAAATATCAATGAAAAAAGCATAAGTATCCTACTTTTATCAGAACAAACAATAGTTGAAAATAAATTTTTCTATACAATGATAGCATTTGGCTTCACTCACGAACAGTAGACCGGGTCTCTGAACTCTTACGTGACAAGTTTAAAAGGTCACCTGAAATTCCCTTGCTGAACTTCATCGACGCTTTTAGAAACCCAACTAAAGTCAAAACTTTTAGTATAAACTTTTTTCCTATATATAAAACCGTACATCTTTCAGTAAGTTACTTTCGTCTCGATCCACCAGGGAATATCTTCTTTTTGCACCGAAGAAACGCATCCTCCCGCGCGCGATTATAAAAGTGCCGAGTGAAATATCAGCCTCGAGACTCGCTGGTGCTGTCCTCGTACCGCAACAAAAAGCGGCAGCAACGCACCCACGAGAGAGTGAGTGGAATCTTCTTCTTCTCCCCTCCCCTCTCTATTTTGACACTTGAAAAGCGCTTAAAAATTTCGCCTCGCGCGCGCACGCGAGTCCACAGACAATAACCGCCGGCTCCTTTTCGCATTGTATTCGCTCGGCGAGTGAGCGCGCGCGCGCGCGAGTACGAAAATAGAAGGAAGGCTTGCGCTTTATACGCGCGCACGATGCTCGCTAATAGCCGCCGGCAGAGCGCCGCTGGCACTTGGCTTGCCCGCTGAGTCGTCGTCATCGATCGATCGCCGCTGCACTTGCCGCATTATCGCGAGCAGCGCCGCGCGCTCTCTTTTTTGCTAGCGGACTTCGGTCGGTTTTTTTCGGGGGTGGTGCCTTTGTGGTGAATATAGTGCGCGAGCGCCGCGTCCGCACGAGGATGCCGCTGAAAATTGAAAGCGGCACGTACACGGTGAACCGGCGGCCGGTCAGCGAGACCGGCAAGAAGCTGTCCAAGTTCACGCTCTGGAGGCACTGGCGCCGCAGGTACACCACGACGTGTGCTTTTCTTTGTTTGTGTGTTTGAGTGTGCGCAAAATACCGGCTCGTGTTGTCTTCTTTTGGGACCCGTTTTTTGCGTCACTGCTATAGTGGTTTTCACGAAGATCGGTTGCGGTCTCAGGAATTTGAGAGTTTGCTGATTGTCGTGGCGAATCATTTCTATGCTACTCCGTGCTGTAGAATAATTTTCAATTGACTGATGTACAGAATTTTTCATTGCGATTCGTTTTTCAAAGATACTAACTTGCATTCTGCAATGCCGTTGCCGAACAAACTGAAAGTGTTTCTTTTGTGTTTCGAAAAATACTAAATTAACTTTATTATATAAATTATCTAACTTTTTATATCTTCACGTAGTAATAGTATCATTTGAGGTTCATAATTACGATATAACATTATAGTTCAACCATCATTAATCAAGTCTTACTTATTTAGTAGCAATATAAAGTATATAACGTTAACCAAAGAATTCTTTTATGTAATTTCTGAGAATAAAATTAGGCTACTGCGCAGAACCTCAATATTATTCAACAACTTTTTTTTTTATTGTTGTAGCATTGATAATTGTAAAAAATTCCAACGTGTTTTCCTAACCGCGATTAAAATGAAGCATAGCATCCGTAACTTTCTGTGTAATCTGAATACATAAATATTTAATCGACGCTATTATAGAACGCCCACTTTTCAAATTGACGTTACAGTTACCGAGAAACCTCTGCTGCTACCGATAAAAGATTCAAATTTAAAAGACGAATCAATTATAATCATCATACTTATTAAAATAGAAATACTTTATCGATTCTTTATCGTATATTTAATAAATGATTCGGTTTAAAAACTTGAAACACAAGTTACTTTTCTTGAATAAAACTATAGCTTTAATACGTAAAGTGGAAGGCAGACTACATCAATTCTTGATATTTTAATCAACCCGAGTGCTATTTCTCAAACAACTCTCAAAGTAAAATGTTTCATCATTGATCCGAATCACTAACCTAAGCATTTTCACACCGCTCACTCTGATGAAGTCCAAATAACTTATTTGCGAATGTTTATGATAATAACCGAATAAGTGCCTATAAGAGAGGTTATAAAAGCACTCGTAAAGTCTCGTGTGTATGTCATTTGCGTGTGACGAAGAAGGACTACCACTTCGTCGTCCGGCATGCGTAACACGTATAGCGCGCGGTTAATCCGCATGAAAAGCGCGCGCGAGTACACTAATGACACGAATTAAACGAAAATTTCGTTTGGCCATCTAGCACCCAGCACGGTATATGTATGTGGTATACGATTTAACGCAGCACCGAATTCCCTTATTATTATGCACGTAAATAAGCTCTGCCGCACGCACACGCACGCACACCACGCAAGCTGGGCGCAATAATTAATCGCAAGCACGCCGTCACCTCGAGCGAGGAAAGTTTTTCACGCACGCGGCTATTTAATGTATAGATATGTAGTGCTGGAATTATGTTTTTATTCGTCAAAGTTTGTAACTGGGGAAATAAGTAAGTGTTGATAGAAAGTAGAAAATACTCGGAAAAATATGAGTAATTGGAGTACGTTTATCAAGAGTTATTCTGTTAGAAAACTTTAGAAATTTAATTATATTGACATATTTTTTATGTTTTACAATTCAACAGTTCCAAAAACGTTCAATAAATAATTTGAATGGTTAAACTATATCAAAGAATGTCAGAAACACTTCCTGGTATAAAGTTGACGTCGAATGGAATAACAAACAATTCGGCGAAACATCAGATTAAATTAATAATTTATGTTTAGTTAATTCATCAAAAAGGCTAATAAATTCTTTTAATAATGAATAATAAAATTCGATCGCAAGAACTCTATATAATGCAAATCAAATTAAATTTTAACGTAATCATATATTGTAAAGCTCGAGAAGTTGTAATATTTGATAGTAACGGAAAAGCAATTCAACGCGTTTAAATTCGCTTCATTTTTGATATGCTGCACCGTCTTCAAAGGCACACAATTTCCAACAAAGTTATAAATTCGCATCTGCACGGCAATCTCGTGGCCGAAACTTTTGATTTATTCGAGCGTGTAAATTCGAATTCAGCGCCGACGAAAGTATTTCATGTGTGGAGTGTATGCGGGTGAACGAGTTAAAGCTAAGCGCGTCGTTTGTCTTGATTAATGCGCAATTAATATTAGACGCGGCTCGTTTAGTCTATTAAAAGACGCCGATAAGTGCTCCCACTTACATGCGCGATGTAGAAAAAGCGCAATGGTGCTTCTCTCTCTCTCTCTCTCTCTCTCTCTCTCTCGTAATAAAAGAGAGAAACTTGAAGGGCTCGCGCAATAGTCGTCGTGGTCTTGCGCTGTTTAGGAGGATTGCCCGTTATTTTTGGCCCCGCGATCGAAGCGCCTTTACGCCGCGTTTATTTTTACGGAGCACATTGCCCGACCCAATGTTTACTAATCTTTGCGATTGTTTTGCTCCGGTAATTACGGGGAATTTACACGCGCGCTCGGAAATAAGGGGAGTAATGCCGTTCGAGTTACAATCTGTAAATTAACCGATGTGTTTAATATTTTTAGCCGCATAACATTTGTGTGTAACTTTTATGTGTAATAATATATTTTTAACGGATGACATGATTTGTAATTTTTTAGTCATATTTCATATTTGATTTTAAATAAAAAGTAATATGATGCAAGTAGTTTCTTTGGTGATGGTAATAACAAATTGTATAGAATCTTGATGAGTTTGACAATTCCCAATTGAAATATTTTAGATGGAAATTTTTGAATTAAAGGCTGGAAAAAATAATCTTTCACAAAATTTCATTTTGGATAATTTTTGAAGTATGCCGAAACATCTAATTTTACATTCCTCGGATGAAATAATTTGCTCGATGTTTATAAATAGTCTTTAAATTCAAATTTAGATCAAAGAAACTCTGCCTCTGCTAAAATAAAATTAATTGTGGTTTTATGCCGTTTTCTGGTGAAGTATATCTGACTTCTATTATGAAAAGTAAATGATTATTAGCAGTTTCAATGTCTTTTATACACGGAAAAAATTTCATTACAAATGAGTGTTTTCATTACTACTGATGAGACACATTTGCATATACAAAGAAATTAATAAAATCTTATACTAAAATTTAGTATATTTTTAAGAAAAAATAATTAACTTTTACTGTATTAAATATAACATACTAATATTTTGGCACAGTGAAAGTATGTCTCCCCATTAGTGAAGAAAATATGTATAATTTTTTTCTTCGTATATATTTAAAGATTGTATATATGAAAATGTATATTTTAAAAAAGCACATGACTAGTATTTACATTGCACATTCATTATTCTAAGACAAAGTAGCAAACTATAAATGTTTTACAAAATATGAAAATTTCAAGCTTAATTGTTGTTTTAATTACAAACTGAAATTGCACAAAAATGTAAAATTATTTGCACTACAATCACTGGCGTTTTAAAAAATTGCACAAGAACACCTGTACCCATTTATAAAGCCTAACCTTAGCCCCAAACGGCTATCCGAAAGGTGCATGCACGCCCCGAATGCAAAAAGACCCCGAAAATGGAAGAGAATTTGACTGAAAACCAAAAAGAAAGCGGCGAATTAACATGGCAAACCCTCTTGAGCAGTGTGCACGAGGAGCGGGGCTCGTCGGAGGAGCGAGCCCGTGGCGTCGAGAGCCGCGAAGTGGCTTGCGCCGGCGGCGACGCGGGGCCCGCCGTGCCCCCGGCCGCGGCCCGGCCAGTCCGCCGATCGCGGCCCCACTCACTGGCCGTGCAGCCGCTCCACTACCAGCGCCTCGACCCGGACCAGCCTGCTCAGGAACAGCAGCAGCAGCAACAGTCGAGCAGTAGCAAGCGGGCGGAGGCCGTGGCCGTCGCTGCTGCTGCCGCTGCTACGAGCCGACACCCGAACATGACCAGCCAGGAGAGCATCGGCAGCTGCAGCCTCGACGTCGAGAGATCCGCCTCCGACCGATCAGGTTGGCCACTATCACCATTTCCCTCCCTCACCCCCATCCCCCGATCACGATGATGCCGATGATGCTGCACAGTCGCACGAGATCTCACAATTCGCTCCGTTTCTTTATTCTTTATACATGCACATGGTGGTTTTACTTCGGTGTTATTCTTTCTTTCTCGGGGGTTGTGGGCCTGCATACTGGGAGATGTTTCGGTTCGATTAGTTCTTGTTTTTGTTATTGTACTGGTCATTTTTCAGTCTTGGTTTCTCACGCTCTATCTTAGCACGTTTGCTATTTTCAAAATAATGGTATATTTGTTATTTTTATAATAAATCATTAGAACAATATTTGTTTGTATCGTCAGTGTTAGAAAGCAGGAAGATACATTTGCATGCATTTTATATTAATTTGAATTCTCCAGTATCACCAAAAATTAGATTTGAAAATATATTTGTATCCGTCATTTGAATTTTATTGTTTTAAATTTATCATTGCACATTCTTTTGCACACTTGGTAAAATTTTCTACTTTGCACTCGATAATATTTTATCTGAATAGTGAATACCATAATACACGATAACATTATAATCATATTATTATTATACATATATCTGTGTGTGTGTGTGTGTGTGTGTGTGTGTGTATATATAATTTTTTTTTCTATTCTATTTTACAAAAAGAGATATCAACAATTTAAATTGTCTTCTTAGATTTAAAGAAGATAACATTAAAATTGAGATAGAATTTTTTCCAATTATCGCTAATCTTATAAAAGAAAATAAATAATATTTTTAATGCTAAATAAACAACTTGGACATCTAAAGTAATTATAACGCAAGACACGCAGTGTCTTTAAGGATTATTGTCTCACCTATACGAATTCGAATACTTTCCATACAAATGACTAAGCGAACACATGCTGAGAGATGGTCGAGTAGGCGTTGAATGGGAAAACACGTCGTTCGTTCTTGTAACCGCTAAAGAAGTCGATCCTTAGGATCGAAAAAAGTGCATTCAGAGGCAACGTGACTCGCGAGAAGATGAGACAAGCACTCGGAAAGAGTAAAGATTATCACTGATACATTCCTTTTTTGCCTTTATTTGAAGCTCATCCATTTAAGTTTTGAACGGGAATAATATTGTAATGCAATTTATAATCGATAGCACATGAAATTGAAATAGAATTCATAAATAATTTATAAGTTTTGTGAGGAAAAAAAAATACTTTTCAACTAAATGCATTCATAAATTCAAGGTAATCTTGTGAAATGACAAAAATTCAGTATACTAAAAACGAGTGTGACTCATAATACTGATCGATGAAGAATTCAGACTCATTTTCACTAGTTATTGAGTCACGAATACGTATTTTCTGTTGTGATTAAAGATATATTTTTGTAACGTAATTTGGAATATAATGATATTGTGGCCGCGAATCTGAGAGACATCGCCGCGGTATCGAAGCAATTCCAGCGGCAAATTAAAAGACGGAATTAGTTGGATGCGCGAGTGCACACTGGCCTCAGGAGACAACGCCTGGAAACCACGAAGGAGTCTCCTCTTTCTCTCCCTCCCTCTTTCTCTCTCCTGCGACGCTACGTGACTAGGAAAAGTGCGGGCGAGCGCGAGCTATTCTCAGCGATCTCTCTCTCACTCCTCCCCCGCTCCATCCTTCCCTTCTCTCTCTCTCTCTCCCTCTCTCTCTCTCTCTCTCTCTCTCTCTCTCTCTCCTATCCAGCGACTGTCGCGACGCGACGCGTCGCTATTCCTTCCGATTCCCCCGACTCGGGGCGTGCGCGCAGAGTGGCCGCAGCGAACGCACGCGGGGGAGAGAAACGTGTGTCTGCGTTAGTCCCACAGTCCCGCGGTGAATCAGCCCGCGATCGGCCGCCGCCGAGGCTCCGTTCCTTCCAGAAAAAATATCGCCCGATCAGCTATTATATATACGTTTTTTGTCTCGTCTGATCTCTATGGGCCATCAACGTGTGCGGAGTAAAAGTGACGATACGCGCGGTACATAGTTGCGGTTTTTCTGCGGGAGCGCGAAGTCGCGCGGACAAAGTGACATCTCAATATTGAATAAAGAGGGACGCGGTAACGTGTGGTTATTTGCTGCCGGCTATAAATACGGGTGTTCAGGAGGAGAAATCAATAAGAGGATTGCATTGTTTTCGCGTACGTTGCGCGTAAAATGGAACAGCTTTCTGGTTGCTTCAAATGACGAAATAATAGTACAAAAGTTGTAGTGGATCGTCAATGATAAACGTGAGTATTACTGTAAAATGATGTGTAGGGTCAGGTGAAATAGCGTATAATGGATCTGTTGGATGGGTCTGAAGTTTGCATCGTTGGAATAATGCAACGAAATAATTTCTTACAATAAATTAAAGTTATTAAACAACAGAAATTTCATTCGAACCTTTGTTATAAAGTTATTTTATTCTGTAAAACACTAAATCTACACACAACATTAATATTAATTAATATAACCATGAAGAAAAATGATTTTTTTTTATTTCGTTGCACTACAACGATGCAAACTTCGGACACATTCTGTTGGAGATAAAGCCGAATCCTTTGATAGTGTAATAACACGAGGAATGCCTATTTAAGGTCCGCTTTAAAAGCAGCAAAGTATATAAGAGCCCCTCGCCCTAAAGAGAAAAGTTAACAGTCAGTGAAAAGCCGCAGCCGAGCGGTGTGCCCCTCGCGGCAGGCGCCCTTTGGGGAAGCGAGATGCTATTCTCGGTCCATATAGCCGCAGTGACATTTTTAAAAGGAATTCCTCTTTGCTTTGGAATTTATATATACACACGCGCGAGTACACATGCAGCAGGGCAGGCTCCGCGCGTTATCGGCCACACGTTTAGCGTCTTCTGTCTCGGCGTGAAACGAGAAAAAACGAACGTCGCGTCCGCGCGTAACTCCATAAGCCTCTTCTCCTCCTCCACCTCCACCTCATACTCCTCCCCCTGCTGCTCCTCGCTTTTTTCCTCCTCTTTCACTTTCCTCAGTGCGCTCGCGGCGACGGTAGAGCAAGTGTCGCTAAAACGAGCGGCTCTCTCCAGAAAGTACTCCCCTCGCGGGAAATTCCCCGTGTTCTTTCTCTCTCTCTCCCGCGCGCGTATGCTGAGAACAAGATCGTATCGACCGTGGCAATTGTGCTAGGGTATGTATATATATATGTATATTATTGCGTCGGGCGGAAGATGTATAATTCGAGGATAATTAGAGGATCGCGACGTTTCGGGATTTCGACGATTTTCGGGAAATCGTGAGGGAATCAGACTTGATGGTGGGGATGACGAAGCTTCTGTAGAACAATGGAAAACGGTGAAAAGAGGCGGTTTCGTAAAAGAGCGATGATCGTGAGATTTAATCATTTTGATTTATTTCTTACAGTACTTTGAGCGGTACAGAGTTCTTTGTAATGATTACGCTTTGTTGAAATATAGTCGGAGTGAAACGCAAGAGACAAGTGCCATATATGGGCCAGCAGGGGTACCACTGAAAATTACATAATACTTATATAGCTTCGTGAAGAATTGGATCTTCAAATGCCACAAAATTTTAAGACTCACGACGAACATTATTTCAGTAATCATGAATGAATTTTATTTTATAGTAAAACGTAAATAATGTGAATATATTTATACACAGAAATTGTAAAGGAATTCATACAGCATATTTCTGTTATTAAGGCGCGTTTATCTTTTATCGCGCTAGATGTTAAAATGGTTTATTTTACATCCTAGAAACGTTCACGAATGGTTTACAATTTTATGGAATAGCCGACGCTGCGGCGGCTGACTTTTGTGAAAAGTAATAAAATCTCTGTTAAAGGGTGACTCTCTACAAAGCTGTGTTTACGATCCTTTTCCATTGGGCTATAGGGAAGCTCAAAATAGGGAGCAAGAACAAAGGAAAGTAATTCCAGTAAGAAAGGGTATTCGATATAAAGTAATTAGAAAAATGTTTAAACTATTATATAGGAGAATCCAAGTTTTAATACTAAATTGATATTTCTCGAATTATTTCAGTTATGTCATAAAACTGTACTTTAATTTACCGTATACGGTTTCCATACCGACCATCATCGATTAAACTCCAGCTTATTTTCATTTAATTTCCAACACAAAATGAAAATTCAACACAACACAACATTTCATTTTACAACACATACACAGAGAGGTGAAGCAGCTAGAAACTCGACATCGCACTAAAGTTGAAATTTTCCATTTGCAGAGGTAAACGCAGGCTCGCTCTCGGAAAAGACTCTGCACAGTCTGAACCTGTCGACGTGCAACGGCGACGGCCAGCAGCAGCAGCAGCCCGAGGACCATAATCAGGCGCAGCCGCGCGAGCCGACGATCCAGATCAGCAGTGAACCGGCGACAACAGCAGAGTCCGCGACACCAGTGAGCAATGGGCATCACGACCGGCAATCCGGCTGCGACGACGAGACTAGCGCCGACGCAGAACAGCAGCTGACGGCGACGACGTCGAAGAAGCCGAGCTACCTTGGCCTCGCCTGCAGCATCAGCGGCTACACCGGCATCACGCGCTACGACAGCAAGCTGCGCGAAGGATTCAGGTCGAGGGACAGCAGCCCCGGCGCCAGGCTAATCACCCGGGACACCAGTCCGGCCGGTTTCAGGTATATATACATACACACACTCTGCGCGTTCCTGCTGCTTTTGTTGCTTAATGTCGGCGGCCTCGTTATGGCCCGGTTCGAGAAAATTGCTGCCCGCGCGCACGCGCCTGATTGAGAGATCGCGAGGGAGTTTCTGCGGGAGGAAAACCGTAACGGGAAAGTAGAGCAGGCAGGACGATTTTTTGGCAGATAGCAGACATTTCGAACGTATAGGCGGGAGAGTTTCGTTTTGTGAAAGGTTGACATATGCGCGAGAGCCTGCCATAAATCGACGCGCGCGAGGATAAAAGTCGCGTGTATACATAGCACTTTGTCATCGGGCTCGTATGACGATAAGCTATTAGAGAAAGCGCGGCCGATGTGTGTGTGCGTGTGACATTTTTCAATCGACCAAGGCGTCATTTATTTTTGCGTGGGGTGAAAAGCAAAGACTGTCTTTTCGAAAGTAATAGCGCGGCCGGATGGTTGTTTCAAGATCAAGTTTTTGCCGTTTAAATATAATAATATTGGAACACATTTAGTCGTTCAGTGAGTATTAAATAAGGTTGTTAATAGTAGATTGCCATAGAGAACAACATTAAATAAATTACACGTAATTTTTCTTTTTTACCACGGAAGTGAATTTTAATAGAAATAGGAAAACTTTCACTGTTTTGTAACGCTCTTGTTATAATTACGTAAAAATTGGATATGTATCATCAACGATTTACATAGTAATGAAGGTCTAGTTTTACCATACAATAAAGAATCTCAATTTTACATTGCACTATCAGTTTATGTATAACATAATCATTTAAAACCAACTTGTTACGTCAAATTTATGCACAAAGTAAAAAGAGACGCCAGTAAAAATGATTACATTTCCTTAGTATTGATAGAAAATAGTAGGTAGTATTTATAATATATTATTTTAAAACTGTACTATTTAATCGATTGTTACTATGAATAAATTAAAATCTCAAGTACGTTATAGTAAATTTTGTCATATTGTAAGCTTGCCTACGTGTCACAGAAAATATAGTAATTATCTTCAGTAGCAAAAATTGAAAGCAAACTCTAGCTGCGTGCGTCCTCTGCGACTCTATATTAACCGAAAAATTGAATACATTTACCGGAAATAAATAAAAAACAAACTACCAAGTGCACACTAGCACATAAAAAACAATTGAAAGCTGTACGCGAAAAGCACTCCGCTATCTCCAACACCGCGCGCAGCGAAACTTCCGTTCTCCGATATACACAACACGCGCCATTATAACATCCTTCTCGCTCATTAACCTCTCTCTCTGTCGACCTGTTTGCAGATCAAACGAGACGCTAACCGTGCCACAGCAGCAACAACCGTCGTCGAGAAGTAGCGGCCCGTCGATATCACCGCTAGCGATGGAGCGTCACCACAACGGCTTCGCCAACGGAGTGCGCACAAGCACGGACAGCACGTCCTGCAAGATCGAGAGCTACCTGGTCGAGACGAAGGGCTACTCGGAGGTCGACCGCGGCATGCCCGCCCACTTTGCCGATCAGCTCAGCCCCATACGCGCGAGCTCGCCCAACAAGCGCGCCAGCCCCGTTGGGGCGCGCATCGCCGCCTACAATCAGCAGAACAAGTCGTATTCATCGATATCCAGCTCCTCGCCAAAGTCGCTTCATGTCAATGGTAATTGGCTGATAAATTATTGTTATTATTATTTCTACTTTGAGAAGATAAAAATGTAAAAGTAATGGGACTTCTGAGAAACGTAAACAATGTTTATTTGGGTTGAGAAATAATCAAACGTATTTGTTCTCACGTGAACGTGCTAATTTCTTGCGATAAAAACAGCATTCAGATAATGTTTGTTTAACTGTGGAAGGCAACGTGATTAAACGTTTTCAAATACTGCAAAGACTATCGGTGATTTTACATGTGTCATCTTCGGAAAACTATATACTATTTATCAGAGCGCCGATTTATCAGATGATAATATTCAAACATTAACTACTACAATTTACCAAGTTTAGATAACATTAGATTCGCAAATCAATTATGGCGCTCGAACAAGCTCAGTTCCTCCTATATTATATCTAATCAGTTCGTCGTCGCAATCATACGCGACTTACTTATCTCTGCGTTCTCTCTTCTTTCACAGTCTCGCACTCGTCGTACAGCGAGACGAGCATACTGAACGGCTCGTCATCAGAGCTAGAGGGCAACTACACGCAGAACACGAGCAGCGAGAAGTCGTTCATTCAGCAGCGGGTCGAGCGGTTGTACGGGCCAGGTGCCCTAGCGCAGGGCTTCTTCTTCAAGCGCAGCAGCGTGACGCGCCTCGATATCAGCAATAGCAGCGACAAGTCGAGCAAGAGCTCCGGCAGCGCCGGTGGTCTCGGCAATCACAACAACAATAACGTCTTCCTGCAGGAGGACACGAACGAAGAGTCGCTCAAGAGCCTGCCAGTGCTGCGGCACCTGCGACCCGAGTTCCGCGCGCAGCTGCCGGTCGTCAGCCCACGCAGACCTACCGACGGCTCCGAACAAATCATTAAACCGTTGAAGAGGTGAGCACAGTCATTACAGGCTGTCCTTTTTGTACAGTTCAAGGCTGCCTGACAGATTTTCTCGTTTTCTTTTTTTAAGTAAAGTTATAGCAGTAGCATTTCGTCTGATTTTTTACTTGTTATCCTATATATAGATCAAATTAAACATGTTTATTACTTCATTGTAGTCCTGAACTATTTTCTGTAAAGTTATTTGTATTTTTTTCTAAAAACCTTTTTTTCAATAGTGTGAGGAAAATTAGTTTGATACCCAATATTATTTTACTATTAGAACATTAAAAGTGTATAGGTCAATATATAAATGAATACTTTTTGTGTAATCGTTGTGGATATTAATTTATGACATATTTGCAGGATTTCAATTTCACCTGCAAAGAACGATGCCAAAGAAATAAAAGAAAGTCCAGTAAAGCAGGAAAATAACGCAACGAATGATGTGAAAATGACTGCCAGCGTTACGAGTCTTACAGATCAACAGCCTGCTGCTCCGAAAGTTGTTTTACCTGTACTTGAGCCTAGTGCCAGTTTAACAAATATACCTAAACAAGGTGCTGAAGCACCTAAGGAAGTGCAAGAAAAAGATGGACATTATTTTACGACAGTACGTAGAAAATTTCGGCTCAATTAAAACTGCATATTGTTAATGATTGAAATAATTTACTAAATTGTATGCCGATTTGTTTTAGTTGTTAAATAAAGAAAGAGATAGACTCATTTCACTGGCAGAACAAGCAGAATCAGAGCTTTCTGGTAGCGGAGCATCGACTCTTCCAGAGGAAGCCGCTGGAAAATTGAGGTCTGCTGCGGGAAAAGCAAGGCTCCTTGCGACACAAAAAATGAAACAATTTGAAGGACTTTGTCAAAAAAATATCGTTAGTATAATTATTATTAGTAAATTAACATAATATTTACTTGAAGTCATTAAAAACGCAAAAATTTAATTATTCTAGAACCAAGTGCCTGGTGAAGAATTTCCAACGACAAGTGAAGATCTTGCAGGATTCTGGGATATGGTAATGTTGCAAGTTGTTCAAGTGAATGACTTGTTTGAATTACTCGAACGTTCAAAGAAGTCACAGTGGCAAGAGGTAAAAACCTTTTTAGTCTGGTAATGTTTTTTTATATGTACGGAGATTTGGATAACTGAAAATTTTTATTTAGGATAAAATTCGTTCTATTTACAAAAAGAGTGTACGGCGTTTCAGTCATTACATTAGTTGAAACTTTAAGGAATGTTTTTTTTTTACCAAAAACGAGACCCGTGTCTCAGCATTTCTTCCAACAATTACTACTCCTCCATATATATAAGCTAAATAATATAAAAAAAAAATTGCAAATATTTATTTTATGCAAACAGAAAGGTTAGTAAACGGACAGAGCTTTTGAGTTTTCAAAAATTCTAAAATATTAATTTCTTCGGGAGAAATAAACTGTAAAATATAGTTGCAAAGTAGCATAATTTAATATGGATTTTTCAAAAACATTTTTAACCATCGATTTTCACTATTACTTTAAAGTTTATAACTTATAAATGAATGCATGGCCTTTCTGTATTCTAGAATGATCTTTTTCATTCATTTTCGAAACATAATTTACAAAGTTACCTTCAAAGAGACATCATTTTTAGCAATATAGCACATTTTTAATGATATCGTTTAAACCCATACGCATTATCTAGAATATATTCATTGAAAATAAATGAGTTTGTTATATATAGTAACTGTGCAGAAGTGCTAAATATAGAAATATAGAACTATTAACACAAAATATTGAAACATGGCTAAAGATAACAATTATTGTGCGTTTTACGGCTTCAAAAAATATAGAATAATTTTAAATGTATCTATTATGAAATAAAAGATTGAGCTCATGTGTGTATGATACCCAGTAACATTTGTTCTCTTTACTTTAATAGTACATTACGATACGGGTGTGGAAGGTGATTATTTATCGCATGAGACGTTTTTCGCATGAGCGAAGAGAGTGAGAAAAGTCGAACGCGGTAAAAATCACCTTACACACCTGGGGGGTTGCTCTTCATTGGCCTTCAATGATATACGATAAAATGTTTATCACCGCGTAATACAGGTATGTTTTTAGGATGAATAGTACCATTTTGAACAAAATTTTGATTTGATGTAACGTAAACTGTGGTAAAACGATTATGTCGCATCGCAACGCATATCGCTAAAGGTAATTTTATATTACGCCATAGCGATAAGTTTTGTTTGTTTGTACACTTTGTATATCGAAACGTTATGCAATAAAAAATTCTTCGCTATGGGGCAATACAAAATTACCCTTAGCGATATGCGTTGCGATGCAACATAATCGTTTTACCATAGTATATTCTCTAAAGTTGAATTAGTGAAAATTGCTCCACCCATTAAATTAGTAGAAAAAAATAGTAATTTATTAGTGAATATTCGCATTTAATTAGTAGCCTTTAAAAAAAACTACTAATGAAATAGTGAGTATTCACTAATAAATTAGTAGTTTTTTGTACTAATTTAATGGGTTAAAAAACTACTAATGAAATAGTGAATATTCACTAATAAATTATTAGTTTCTTCTACTAATTTAATGGGAGGAGCAATTTTCACTAATTCAACTTTAGAGAGTATACTGTGGTGAAACGATTGTTGCATGGCAATGCATATCGCTAAGGGTAATTTTTTATTGCGCCATAGCGAAGAATTTTTTATTGCACAACGTTTCCACATACAAAGTTTGCAAACAAACAAAACTTATCGCTATGGCGTAATATAAAATTACCCTTAGCGATATGCGTTGCGATGTGACATAATCGTTTTACCACAGTGTATGTCACATCAAATCAAAATTTTATCCTAAATTGTACCATTCGTCCTAAAAACATACCTGTATTACGCGGTGATAAACATTTTATCGTATATCATTGAACAACCCCCAGTGTCATACAGTATTTTATACCACAAGAGCCGAATAATCATATTAAAGTTATGATTTTGAGATTAGAGTGGTATAAAGAATATAATGAAATCCTTCAAATCAGCCTAAAATACTTGGAAAATGTTTTCATGTCAGATACATCTTATTTTATTCTTGGGAGCAAAAGGGTTTCTTTAACTTCATTACAGCAACTTTATACTACTATACACTATAATTTTAGTGGCTGAAAACTTGGTTTTATAATTTTATAAAACTTAAGTATTATTAATTTTACGTAAAGTAATAGTTCATAAAGATGTTTGTAAAGATATTTATGGATTTTTGTACATGCTATATACTATTATTATTTAAAATAGAATAAACTCTGCCTAATAATAAGCTGGGGACAAATGAATTGATTTATAATTTCATAATTTAAAAAGTAAAAAGTTACATCAAACTTTTAAATCAAACTCGTCAGTTCGGTATATTTTCAATTAAAAATTCCTTGAATTAAATTTACATTTTTGTTTAGTAAAACATAAATTAATAATATTCTTTTGGATGACAGGTTGTACTGGCACGTAAGTCAACACCTCCAACACCGCAAAATGGAAGCGCAGCAAAACGACGCCAAACCCCAGCTTCAAAAGCTAAGTCAACCGTAAACGCTGAAGCCGCTCGTAAAGCGCGCGAGGCTAGGGAACAAACTCGCCGGCAACTGATTGAAGAAAGAAGGCGTGCGATGCGATCAAACGCTAGCAAGTCAGATAATTCAGTGGAAATTTTTGTTCCCGAAACGTAACAGAATAACGCACTTTCTGGTTTCAAGGCCTTTATGCAGTAGAAAAAATTGAAATCAAATGAACGTTTTTTTAAATGCTCACTTATTCTATGTGTGCACTTAGAATTAGTGAGCAAATGAAATATGTTTTTATCGTATGATAACCGATGTAGGTGCGATTGAAAGTTAATCGGCTTAAACAAAATTAAAATGATAAAATCTTGCAGCGATGATATTAACATTAAGCTTCGCAAGACATCGATTTATTAGGCAAAAAGCATTTGACTAGAAAATTGTAACAATTTTTATAGACCTTTTTTTCAATTATTGTCACTAGTTGTAAGAAAAATTAAATTACGAATGTAAATATTTTTGATATATTAGGACGCCGTTCTACATTTGGTCGAATCAAACTACCGTTCGAAATGGAACATAAAACTCTTTTCTTTTATACTGAAGTGTCTATTTTTCCTTATCATTATTGGGAGAACAAACCTGTAACATTGCAAGGACTTTTTTGTCTACTGATACGTGGCATTAATTTATTTAATCAGATATTTATATATATGTGTATAAACGATGGTGTGAAAGACTGGAAACACTTTGGAAAGAGAAACTATTTGTTCGTCCAAGACGACAAATCATGTGAAAAACTCTGGTGCATTGTATTGTAAATATTCATTCCATAGGCATTTGACAACTGCATTAGAGCTTTGTTTTTGTTTGGGTTGTCAACTTGGATGAATTCCTATTAACATTATTTTTATTATAATGATCGACGTTTAATGTAAAACATTTTAGAAGTAATTGTAGATAACTTTTTTACTCAGTCATATTAAAATTTATTAATACTCGTATAAGGTTTGGTGATAGTAACGATTGCGAATTACTTTTCGACATCTCCTTAGGGGATCCATCTTTATTGTTTTTAATAAAATGCCAAATTAACGATAAATTTGCAACATTAAAAGTTTAATGATTCATGTACAATTATAAATACAAAAAGTATTGAATGCACATCATTTGACCTCGACCAGTGTGCGAATGAGCGAGTGCGTTTAAATTGTATATAAGAAATGCACGAAAATAACGGAAAATTTTTTAATTACTTTTTACTAGATTTTGGATTAGAATTTGATTTTTTTAATATTATTTTTTCTTTTTGTATCTATTATCTTTTCAGTAGTAATTTATATTCAGATTTTTCATATAGTTTTGTATTGATGCATCCAATGCAGTGCTCATAGCTGACACTTGATTTTGTTTTTAGTGAGTATGAAGTGAGTGAAGTTCGTTTTACACAACCATGTTTAATCATTATACCCAACCAATTTTTACTAAAAAAAGACAAGGTCGAGCACGAATTTAAAAAGCCTTTTAGAATGTTGCGAGAGTTATCTTATCTTTTAGACATTCGGTACTTTTACTCATAAAAGAAATATTTATTTATTTAAAGTAATAAAGAGACGCTAAGATCTCGTTGAAAGACAGGATCGAAGCTCCCGATAAATTCTTTGTAAGATAGTATCTAAGACGTATTTGTAATAAATTTTCAATCGGCATTAACCAAATATAGAGTATTTTTTCCACCCTTGACAATAATTAATTATAACATTTTTTGATCTTTCATACTTGCGTCATGCAATATTTATTAAACATATAAAAATGTACATAAAAAACATTTATAGACAGATAACTTACGATAATTAGAATACATTTTGATCACTTGATATGAGTACAGCTTTAATGGGATTCTTAAATATTACATAAATGCATGGGATTCACGGTATCGGTTATCGGTTCGTTATACAATTTGAAATACGTGTTACACTGTGTACTGTATTTTGTATATCTGTAGATGGCACTTGGAATTCGTTCTAGGAATGGGCCGAGTGTGGTTCTCATTATAACTTATCGGAAAGCTCGCTCGCGCGTTCGTCATGATTCCGCTGTCTTTCACTGACTTTCTCTCTCATTCGCTCGTTTTCTCTAACGTCGTCTTAAATGAGGCAAATAAAATTCTTGCCTTCGTTCATCTTGTCCTGGACTGCGTCGCTAGACGTCGATTTTTCGGCTTCGTTGCTGATGAAGGCGCATAAGAAAGTCAATATTACTCCAAGTGAGCCGCAGAAGAACGCCCAGCCTGTATCAAAATAGGTTGTTGATTAATACATTAAAATCACTAATTCAAGTTATATTGGCAAAATTTTCAAATTTAATAATCCTTGGATTTTTAGTGATAAAACTAGATTTAAAGTCTAAGAAAGAATTACGATAAAAGATAATAATAAATAAAAATTTTATTTCATAAATAATATTTCATTCAAGAAAACTAAATATAAATTAATGATTATATCGAATAATAGTTTCATTCAATCATTATTAAGCTTTAACTCATACTTTGGGTTTGAAAGATCCCAGTGCCCAAGTATGTATTATGTACCATAAGTATGTGTGGGTGTGTATATTTAGGATTAAAAAGAAAAGGCTAAGGCTAAAATAAAAGAATTACAGAACTCTTTACCAAGTGTGCAATCGCCACTAAAAAATACGTCCGCCTCTGGGCAAAGCCTTTGTACTCTCTCTGCACTCCATCCAGCAGGATACAAGATCATCCCAAATAAGTAAAAGATTCCTGGAAATATTTGTTACTATAATTATTTAATACAATAATGGCTATTGCTATTAAAGATATGATAACAGGATTAATTTGACGCCTTCACAAAAAGTATCACGATTCAGGGTTCTAGGAACACTAGCCTGGTTCCGACGAAGGTCGGAAACAGGCTATTGGTTTGCGTCAAAGACTAGCACGATTCGCTTTTAGTTTTTGCATCAGAAACTAAGTACAGTACGTTCATGTTAGTGTTAGTTTTGATCGCAGTTTCGTGATCGTGCTTCTGTTCGATGCAACCTCGTGAATCATGCTAGTTTTGGTAGGAGGCACCGAATTAAGTTTTTTTCAATTTAGCTTCATGGACTCTTTATTCAAGTCCTCATATATGTAAAATGGGTGCGCTTTTTCTCCAATTTTTTTAATACGTAAGACTTTATAATTATCTATATATATTTTTTCTCTATAGAATAAGTGAAAATGCGATAAAAAGTCGAGAATCAATCTGTTGAACTTTATGATACAGTTCAATAGTATATTACACACCTAGGGAGGAAAAAACTTGGACAGTCCTCGCCTTCGGCTCGGGTGTCAATTTACACGAGCTATGGGCTGGCCAATTTTTCTCCCGTGGTGCGTATACTATTTTTCATCATACCCGGGCCGAAAATACCGCATTCCTGTTTTTGCGCCGGGAGGGAATGTGGTACTTTCGGTCAGGGTATGGCAAAAAATATTTATTTCTTATATGATAAATAGTTCATCGAAACAATTACAATGATAATCATACTTGCTCTATACGTATCTTTTCCTTTATAATTTCTTTGGTAACCGACTTTTTTCGCCTGAAGTAGTGCTCTTTTAAAAGTACCTATATAGTAACGTAAAAAGTCGAGCAATCGATACATTTTGGTTTCATTCGACATTCGAACTCGAAAAAAAACGAATCTCTTACCAGCGATCGCCTGCGCAACACCGGCGAGGTTGAAGATGCTCTTGCGACCGATGCTCTGAACGCAGAAGCCTAGTATCGCAGCGCCGATAGTCGTGAACATAACAGCGAGGCCGGCAAATATAAATACGTAAGCGGCCTTCCAACATGTGGGAAAGACCGACGAGTCCGTGGCCAAGCCGTCCATGTTGAAAGGGCCGCAGTGATTGCGACCGTTCAGTCGAGTGCACCGATTGTAGATGCCCACTGTCGGCGAATACAACTCCGAGCCCGCATCTGAAATGACAAAATTGTTGATTCATTAAAAATGGGAAAAGTTAATTAGAACGATTCCAACTCAGAATAAAATATTCAAATAGAAGCATTAATCTATAAAACTTTAATACCATCGGGTTGATTTTCCACGTTACTAATATAGTTATCTGAGCAACGTGTCTATTAGATACCTGGAATTTCTCTTAATGTATCGAAATGCGTTTTTAATGTTCGTTGAGTAAGTATATCACAATAGTTATAACGATTAAAAAGTATTTCATTTGCTGCCTTAAAAACTCGCCTCATAAATTCTATTGGAAAGTCTTTAAAATAAAAAAAAATAAAAAGAAAAAGTAGTTTCTAACATATACATTAAAGATTTTACACGAAAGAATCACCCTCACCGAGCAATTACTCATGGACTCGAACGATTTCTGCACGAGCAAAAGAAAACGCTATTCCAGCTTAATCGAGTGCAGTGTCGCCGGCAACGAAAAATGTCGTTAAACCATGAATCACCGGGGCGAAGAAAGTGTTCGCGCGCACGATTCCACGGGCGTGAGATATATACCAGCGCGGCGCGCTGCACCGTCATAAATATACATATACGCGCGCGCAGATATCGCGTCGAATAACATTTTTATACTTCCAAGCTGTGCGCGTCCTTAAAAATAGCCTTTCTCTTGGTACCCGTGCACATACGGCGGGACGTATATAATATATATTTAGTCGCCGAGAAAGGTCCAAGGCTATGGGAGCATCGAGACAGCCTTCGCCTCGGATAATGAGTCTTAGAATGATTTTATGTCTCACTAGTGTCTATCGTCCGTGGAGGGCTGACCAGCCATCTGGGAGTTACGAAGCCCGAGAAGACCGCCATAAACGCCAGGATGGAGAGGAGCGTCCAGGAGAGACTGCGGCCGGTCACTATCACGTAGCAACAGACCCTGCAGCTCTTCGGCTCGTGGTCCAGCTTCAACTCAAGCAGCTGCATTGGATCGTCTTGGTTGCCTCAGTTGGAGGGCATTCCACGTAGAAACAGCAAAGTCCTTCTGAAATACAATCGAAGTCGGTACCTATTACTCATTAGTCGATGCTAATAATGACAGAAATAAGTATATTTTGAAAACTATAAGGTAGCTCATGCGGGCTAATAGACCTAGAGCTATGAAATTTTTTTACAAAAATTTATTTACACATTCCAATCTTAAAACTGATATGACAGGAAAAGGGCTCTTAACATAACGAAAAAAATGTTTGTTACAAAATTTTGTCCACTAAAAAAAAAATCAATAAGTATTTATAATCTTTTTTGTTTTTCATTCAATTTTAATATGCAAGGTCTCATTTTCTTCCCTGTTCAATTTCAGGGGAAGGTACCCATATCAAAATTGAAAAATTTTCAAAACCTGCTAAGTTATATGCAATTGTTTGTAGATTTGTCACTGAATTTTTTTTTTAATCTTCTCATATTAGGGTATTTATTATAGGCTTTCGAAAACTTTATATAATGGAATTCTGATTATACGATAAATGTAAATCTGAGAAAAATATTTCGCTTACTAATCAAGTAAATTTTACTGATTGATTTTAATTTTGTACGAACCTTTACACTTTTAATGCTGATCAAACATTTACATGTGCCCGTTGTCATTATGCTTGTAAGGTAATCCAACCTAATTTTTATTCTTATTTAGATACTAACTATATATAAGTGTTTTAAAAGATAACTATAGATTTTACATCAAAACTTTTAAAATAATCAAGACACTTTCAATGAACTTGTTATATGAATTCGCCAGACAAAATTTCTTTTTTATTTCTTTTTTATACGAACTAATAAATTTGTACTATCGTAATAGTATGTTTTATAATGGCATATTTTTTGCATCGCTTTAGTTCGCGAAAGATTAAAAGTTCTTATTTTTATTGCTCTAATAAGAAAAATGTATGTACAAACAAAAATGTTTGAATTTTCGTCAAAGTCTGTGACTTAATTCATCCCGATATAACGTAATCAGGATGAAATTAAATGAATAATCCGTATTTCAACATAATTCGTGCGTTAGAAAATCCGATACAAAAAAAAAATTCTGTAAATTAATGCAAACAAAAAAAGTACATAAATCAATGTTTATAAATAGAATACTGAATATTTCATTTCTTTTACAGCAATTTATGTCGAGGTTTTTTTTATAGATTTTCTTTATAGATTCTTTTAATCCCTAATATGATTTTTGGCTGATGCTATTTGTATGACAGAAATATAGTACATTAATTCAGAGTATAAGTTTCAAAACACCTCGCTGTGATGTTTGTTTTGTTTTGATATCTGACTAGAGAGATTATATCCCATTATACATGTATATACTTTGTGTACATAAATCTGTCGTACACCCAGTGGACAGTGATTCGCACGGAACGTGCCTCCTCAGTTTTAAAATGCTAGAATCCCATTAGACAATTCCAATGTAAGGTTAATGGTTACACCCGAATTGGCTAATGGAATTGTAGGATTTTGAAACTGAGGGGGCACGTTCCACGCGAATTAATGTCCACTGGGTGTACAAATAGCAAAGACGATGATTTTTTTACTCAACGATATTCGATATGGCACTCAAGTCCGTCCATAATAATATCACGGTCTTAAAAACGAGTTCATTTGAAATTCAAATATCCCCGAGTTTTTTCATTCCGCCTTGTGTAAAATACCCGTCTCACAACAATTTAATTATCGAAAAAAAGCGCGTAATTAAAAAGATGCGGAGATAGCAATGTACACTTTATCAAATAAAGACCCACTATACATTTGTAGCAAAGTATACCCAAAAAAGAATCTTTGGTATACATAAAAACTCGGGTGGACATAAAATTTTTAATGAAATTAGAACAATCAGAACAAATTAAAATTGAAATATTAGAAGATGTTTATCAACAACAAACAGAACAAGAACAATTTCAACAAATTAAAATTGAGGTAGTGGAAGATGTTAATCAACAAAAAGAACAATCACAACAAATTAAAAGTGAAGTAGTCAAAGATGTTCATCAACAACATACCCAACAGGAACAATTACAATAAATTAAAATTCAGGTAGTGGAAGATGTTGCAAAACAACAAACACAACAAGAACAATCACAACTAATTGAATTTGTGGTAGTGGAAGATGTTCATCAAGAAGAAACTATACAACAACAAAATATACAAATGAAAAAACTGCAATCAAACGCTGAACGCCAAAAAAGGTTTAGAGCAAGGAAAAAATTGGAACAAAAAAATTTGGATTCAATAAATGCATTGGATAATGCATCCAGTGAATGTAGTACAACTAAATTGCAAAAGTATTAATTTAATATCTTTATTAAATAACGAATAATTTAATATTTCAAAGACAATATTGACTTGGAAACTTTACCATGATATTATTATTTTAGTGTTGTAAAAGTGGAAGAATCAGCAAATATTCAATCAAAACTAAAAAAAGTAATTACCAATCAGTTAAGGGGGTACCACAGTTAAAAAATTTTTTTTTTGATTCACCTAAAAAATATAAATTTTGATCAGTAATAATTTTTTTTATATATCGACGGCTGAGAGGAAGCAGAACGTATCTCGGCGCGCGGATGAAGAACGACGTATCTCGGCGCTCGGGTGAAGAACGACGTATCTCGGCGCTCGGTTCAAGAACGACGTATCTCGGCGCGCGGATGATCTCTTACGGCCAATGCACGGCCAGTATAGTGGCGAGATACGTCGTTCTTCAACCGAGCGCCGAGATACGTCGTTCTTCATCCTCGCGCCGAGATACGTCGTTCTTCATCCGCGCGCCGAGATACGTTCTTCTTCCTCTCAGCCGTCGATATATAAAAAAAATTATTACTGATCAAAATTTATATACGTTCTTCTTCCTCTCAGCCGTCGATATATTATACTAATATAGTTTATTTTTGATGAAATAGGCCCTACCAGAGGTCTGTAAACAACCATTGATCCAAAGATATTGAGATTTTGAAATTTGTATCCTTCGTAACCTATAGGTTGAACCATTTGATATTTTTTAATGGGATACGAGCCAAAATCTTTGATTTTTATATCTCCTTTGACTGAAGCTATTCGCATCCCTTAATTTTTCCAATTAATATTTTTAAAGTCAAAAATTTGATTTAAAATTCACCATTTTTTAAAAATTTCTTCCAAATGATGAAGGACTTTTAAGGTCTGTTAAGGACGTTCTTCGGGGGAAGTGGCGCTCAACTTCATCAATATCGCAAAAATTGCGATTTTAAAATATTATTTATGATGCAACCCTTCATGAGCCAACTCCAAAAATAATAAAAATTGCGGTGTATAAATAAGGTATCAATATGGTATTTGAAATAAATACCACCTACAAGGTGTGACTATACATATATATGTATACAAATAACGTGGAAGTTTTTCTTTATGTTGCTAGTTATGTCTCTGAAATCAATCCCGATTGCCATATTGAATGCCTGAACTTGCCAGTAACAACAGAAAACAACATGCGGGTAATTGGTCAACGTTGCGACTGGAGCAGTTTAGAGTAGCTTGGGAACTTTTTTATATTATAATTACTATTTTAATAACATATACAAATACAGGTAACTTAAGATTTACAAATAAATTGTTTTCACCATAGTCTGGTCGAAAGTACCACTTTCGCTCTCGGCTCAGAAAACGCGAATGTGGTATTTTCGACCCGGGTATGGTGGAAAATAATATACGCACCACGGCAGAAAAATTGGCCAGCCCACATGTCGTGTTTGCAATTTACACGAGCTGTGGACTGTCCAAGTTTTTTCCTCCCTAGATGCGTAATATACTATTGTTTATATTCATTTTTTAATGAATAAAAACGGAGCCAATTAAACAAATAATATAAAAGAATAATATAAACGAATAAGTTTAAGAATTTTATTATCAGTATTTGTCAGCTGGGTAGGGAAAGCCTTATCAACTTCTATAGCTAGAGATCTGCAGCTTATTACTGTATTCTACATGAATTTTTATTATACTTGACTGCGAATCAATCTTAATTTAAAAAAATCGAAGTAATAGTTTCATTTGTTTCTACTACACATGATTACTAAAACTTATTTAGTTAATGTCAAATTCTTTAACGGTATTAGGACTCCTTATCGGTATATAGAAAGAGCATGAAAACAAACTGGATTTAGTGAGGAATAGCACAAATAAATTCAAATGGGTTCACGGTATGTATATTTTTGAGATAATTTTAAAATTAATATTTTTATTAGTTACAAAAATTAGAAACTGCTTACGTAATTTTAAGTACATTTGACGGATAAAATCTGTGATGAACCGAGTTCAATCATTTGAATGTGTTGTGTGAAGTTCATCAAGTTCGTAAATTCGATTTTCAGAAGTCATGCGGAGCGTCACGCGCGTTCACTTTATTCAAAATAACTACTATGATTACAATATACTGTGATTACAATACTACTATAATTACAATATACTGTGTCGTATTTTTGTTCTTGAGGTATATGGGCGACAGTTAAGTAAATTATAAATAAACCTAAAATACAAAAAGTTTCTTTAAATTATTGTACAGCAAAACATTAAGAAATATATATGAATACTTTCAATCTGAAAGGATCGTAAAAAATAATATACAAAGAAAAAAGGCTGATAAAAAAACGACAAAATCTTCAAAACCCGCAAGGAAACCGTACTACTAAAAAAAGGATATATGCCTAATATATTTAAAATTTCATAACGCAACACTTATTTTCACCATTCATATAATTTTTTTTTTTCGAACTCTGCTGCCTGAGTATTATCATCGAGCGTCTCGCCGTCAAGGTGAACTAGCACCATCTCCGTGCACTGGGCAAGCAGCAAGTATAGTATTGTGGTGCACTCACCACGCCGTATTCCCAGTAAAGGATGGATGAAAATTAAACGTGTAGTGTAATTAATAGATTCATTCAGTGCTGAGTAAAAATATATCCAAATTCAGTCTGCGCAGTCTCTCCAGAGTAGCAATATGTACCGGAGTCTGCATAAACGCGTTAGAAGCATAGATATCCGCGCCGTATTGTATGAGGAGTTGCATCACATCGGTACGTGCAAAGTACGTAGCTACGTGAAGACACGTGTCTTCGTGCCATACGTAATCGTAAGATCTGATAACAAAAGGTCCACGGATGCGATGCGCGTTGGGGTCGACGCCGCGTTCGAGGAACGACCTGACGATCTCGACCTTGTCAAATATACATGCGATGTGAAAATGCGAAAAACCGTTACTGCCGAAGGGGTTCTCCCCGATCAGGAAAAGCCTGTCATCGATGGTCGTTACGTCGTTATTTTTAAAATCCATTGTGTATTTTTCCGATGCAATTGTCATATGAAGAGGAGTGTCACCCTGAGGAGTGCGCACCGAGGGAGAGGCGCCCTGGTCTAATAGCATCTTAATCGCGTTGTCATCCTTGTGCAATACAGCGAGGTGCAACGGTGTGAAGTCTGTGGTTGTAGAGTCCACAGCTGGAGAGTCCATGGCCGAGTTGATACTGTCTCGTGTGAGTTAAACTAAAAAGCACAGTAGATTCGTTGGTGGAACAGGCGAATATTCATCTGATTTTCATCAATCTAACCTATATAATTTAAATATAAAATAGTATAATATATATATGCTCATATTGAAATAAAATATTCCGAAAGTAATTTTATGTAATCGTACCTAGAAGATACAAATTAATTTGAAAAACCCACCTGTATAGGTAAGTAGCCACATTTATCAAAACAAGATACTGCGGACTCCTGGCAAAGCAAGTAAAAACGTAGAACTGATCCGGAGTTCTTCGTTATTATTTCGAGATGTTGAAGGAAACTATAAAATTTTATGACCTAACAGTTTGAAACGGTGATAGAGTGTGGCTTCATTTGTAAGAAGATCCAAAGATTACCCGCATGAGTAGCGAGAATTCAAAAGAGCGACTAATCCTCCGACACCCAGCTAACGAACACTGGAAACTGAATTGTTTGTAAATACTGTAGATTCAAAGGACTGAATAAGCATATTTATATTTATATAAATATTATATTTATATTTACATTTATACATATTTGTCGAGTACATAAAGAGTAACACTGAGGGCTACCCAGCCCAATATTTATAAACGTTTAAAATGAAATTGCAAATTTCAAAATAAAATAATGACACAATTATTTTGCCAAGCATAATGTGGTTCTGACTCGAAAAAATGAATTGCCTGCGATTCAAATGTTATGATTCGTAACATTAATAAATTAATAATTTATTCGTAATATACGAATCGTCGCGCGTAGTAACTACAAAACCGCTGTTGTTATGTTATTTTATAAACACTTAATGTTTGGCGCTTAAAAGTAACGCAATATGAAACACCATAGAAAAATTCCAACGCGCTTCCCGCGTACTTATATTTTCTACTGCTATTTTTCACTATGATTTAGTCTTAATTAGTTAAAATTATAACATAATTAGATACATCTTTTATTCTATTTTAATTATTCAGTAGTTCTATAAATCGACGGCCTATTCATATAATTCCGTTTCAAAACATAATTTCATATGATGCTATTTCAAAAGTAGATGCAATATGATTCTATCTCAGAAAATAATTGCATATAATGCTATTTGAACAGCGAGTGTGATATAATGCTAATTAACAGTGCGTATGATATGATTCTATTTCAAAATTGAGTTGCATATAATGCTTTCTCAAAATCGCGTTGCATATGATTCTATCTCAGTAGATCGTTTAATAAAATGCAATTTCGGCTATACCTACATATAGAACTTTATCTCCATCATTCGTATTTTAAATGTTTGAACTGTTCTAGCAATTTATTGTTTGTAAATCGTTTGTTGTGTAAGTGAAATTTTTCTTTAATTTTGAAATTCAATTTTGAAATCCTAGTATTGAGTTACTGAATTAAAGAACCAAGCGAAACTCACCGTCATTTGTACAAATAGTTGAAAATGTGATAAGTCAAATTTTATTTTCTAAAATCATACTATTTAAAATTTTCTATAACTTTTTTTTCAAGTAAAACATTTGTAAATAGAATATAAGTATAACTTGAAAATCAATAGAGAGTTTGAGAACAAAATTCAATAAAATGTAGATCAGTTTGTTTATAAAAAAAATCTGATAATATGCTTTTTGTGTAAAATTAGAAATAGGATGCTTTAAAAAAACTAACTGAGATATCATAGGTTACCACACCTATGATGATGAAAGTTGTGAAGTGATATAAATAAGGTAAAAGACTCAGTAGTCGGACAGCACGAATTTTGGACGTAGTACTTGGACAGCAGTAAAACAACTACTATAAATGGTCAATTCGAAAAAAATTAATTCGTTAACATTCTTTGTGATGTTAACTACGTAGTCACTATGACATTGTTTTGATTTTATTTCTCAAATGTTTATATAACGAGATAGAAATTTTGCGAGGTTATGTTTTCGATGCGCGGATGGCTTAGCATCTGTCCAACTTTAGGTACCTCGTAATTTCCATAACGCAGTAGTGGGACACATTTAAAAACATAGTCCAACTACTGGGTCCTAAAGATGTCCGAGTACTGATCCCAGTTTAATATAGCTTATCCAACTACACCGGCCTATAGCTGTTTTCTTTAAACATTATTATTTTAATAAATAAGCTAACAAATAAGACATTTAAGAAAGGAAAATGCTACTACAAGGTTTGAACTATCCACTCAGATCATATGTTTATGTATATTTCGATTAATTTTGAAGATATAAGAGATTATAAAGGTTGTATGTGCGTAGGTGTCCGAGTACTGGGTCTTTTACCTTAATAGTTTTTTCAGAATAAACATATTATTTTCAAATAAAATTTCATTTGTATCTGATAACTTTCCTTCCCTCTTATCCCTCTCAGGAATGTGCTCTAATATTTTTATCTCAACCTCTCATCTGCTCTTTTTGACTCCGTTGAAATACATTTGTCTGCGAAAAATAGTACATTATGCACCAAGGACGTAAAATGTATCATTCTCGGCGAGTGCGAGCTTTGGGGCCGAATTTTCGCGTCCCATATAGAAGTCACGAAATACTAAACAAAGTGTATTACATTGCTTTACATTTAGTATTGTATTTTGCGGCCTCTATACGGAATGCAAAAATTCATTTTGCGGCGTGAGGACAAAAAAAAATCATTTACACAAAAAATCATTTGCAAACAATAAATTGATAGAACAATTCATCTACTTAAAATTCGAATGACTAGTGTGTTCTACTGAACGTATAGCCGAAATAGCATTTTATTAAACGCTCTACTGAGATAGAATCATATGCAACGCGATTTTGAGAAAGCATTATATACAACTCAATTTTGTAATAGAATCATATCATATGCACTTTTCAATTAGCATTATATCACAATCGCTGTTCAAATAGCATTATATGCCATTCTTTTCTGAGATAGAATCATATTGCATCCTCTTTTTAAATAGCATCATATGAAATTATGTTTTGAAACGGAATTATATGAATAGGAGCCGTCGAAATACTTGAGTTTCAAAATTTAAATCTAGCACATTTTCAATCTAAAAAAAATTCAAATATTCGCGCTTATTTCAAATAACCAATCACATCGAGTCTAAACGAGCCACTACTTCCGGCCATCATTTTTGCTTCCTCCTAGAGGAAGCTGTGTGATAGTAATTTTTTGAGTTGTCGTAAAAACGTGTTATAATAAATTGATATTCGAGGTGTTAGGAACCAAAATACATGATTTTTGAAAAATGTCTGTATGGATGTATATGTGTGTATGTGTGTGTGTGTGTGTCTGTGTATGTGTGTGTGTGTGTGTGTGTGTGTGTGTATGTGTATGTGTGTGTATGTGTGTGTTTGTGTGTGTGTGTGTATACGCCTGGATCTCAGCTTCTACTCGATCGATTTTAACCGGACAGGTCTCATTCTTTTTGTTTTTTTTTTTTTTGCGTGATGGCGGGTCAAAAATCCGTTTTTTGATTGGGGCGATGCGTTTTTGTTTTTTTCAAATTTTCGATTTTCTCAAAACTCTTTTTTGATTTTTTTTATTGATAAGATCGAGTTATTCGAATCTGATTGGTATCATTCGAAAGAGAATTAAAATACCTATATTTTCTAAAAAAAAAAAAAGTTTCTAGCTATCACGGTTCTTTTGTTATTAACAAAAACGTGATTTTTTTTAGAAGCTTATAACTCCTAAACTTAACGGTCAATTTTTTTGAGAAAAATCATGATAATGCAGAATATAAATAGCTATAAGCTCTAAAAATTTGAATCCATTCTTTTGGTTAGTTTTTGAAGAAAAAAATTGAAAAATGAAAAAAACGAGTTTTCTATGTTCAACGATTACGGAAGTAAAATTGACTTAATCGTTTTAAAATTCCTTGTAGAGGTAGATTTTGTATAGTTCTCGGTCGAGTTCTTTAGGCAAAATGATTGGTCTAGAAATTTCAGAGATATTTGATGTTAAAGTTTTTTTAACCTTTTTTTCAAATCGTAATTTCTCGAGAACGGCTCTATGTATCTGGATCGGATGGGTAGCATTCGAAAGAGAATTAAAATATCTATATTTAGAAAACAAATCTTATGTCTAGCTATCACAGTTCTTTTGTTATGAACAAAAACAAAAACGTGTTTTTTTTCAAAAAAGCTTATAACTCCTTAATCCTATCTCCTATCTTCAAAAAATGATGGATTAGTTATGATATCAATTTATTAGTGGTTTGGTTGGTGGGTGTAACGGGTTGCTAGGTCACAAAAACAAAAGTGGTGTAGTAGTTTCGATAAAATCACAGCGCTCACCGGGCACTTCGAGAATACTAGTGATGTTATATATGTATATATGTATATATTATGTTAAACCTGGAACATTCTTGCCGGTTGATATAAATAAATAAATGAATGAATAAATTTGAAAATTAATACTTTTTAATCTTCAAAATAAATTTAATTATAATTATGGCATAATTTGTTGCAAAAATTATAAATTTTATTATTAAAAATTAATTAAAGGAATCACAAAATTAAGTTTGAGGAAGCAACGGGCCAATGAATTGGCAGCGGTTTTTAAGATAGGAAAACAAAAAAAAAATTCGCTAAAAATCATATCCCTTTTCACCTCCTCTACATTCTTTCCACGTACACGTATTCTGGTATAGCTGGTTAATTCGTTACATCTCGGCCGCAGCTCATCCGCATCGGATTAACAAAACGACGAAGGCGGAGCAAAAAGGACCGGACGCGCGGCTGCTGTCAAATCAGACATGTGCACGAGAGCGAGCTTCTTTCTTTTTTTACGCGAAAGAAAATAACAGGCGACTTTGATTTCATACACATACACATCGAGGCGAAGCGATTCGAAGCGCGCGAGGACAGAAGCAAGAGTGGCGCATCTGCCTCTCCCACGTTTTTTTTCTTCTTTTATTTTCATTCCTGCGGCCCTACTACTACTATACTACCCGCGCTCGCTATGTTTCTTCCACGCCACGCCTTTCCACGGCTCCCCCGCACGCCATTGTCGCACGAATGTGTTATATATGCGCGACGCGTGGAATTAAGCGAAACTCTCTCTCTCTCTCTCTCTTTGGTCTGTCTCTCGTCGATCGCGTGTAAATTAGTCGCCGCGTGTATATTATATGCTTGCCACTGGCACTAATTTTGTTATACATATGTATCCCCTTATCGCTGCATTGGAAAGGGAGGAGATAATGTTGATTTGCCAGGGCCACGCGTAATTTACTGGGCCGACTCCTCGATTGGCTGATTTTTCGCGGGATGCGTATATCGGGTTATTTTTAGAGAACGCCCTCCGCGACGATTTACGCGTGAGTCATTGTGTTGCGCGCGTTATGTCGGAAAGCTACTCGCAACGACTTTATGATAAATTACGAAGCTGTTGCACTACATTATACGTTGTGAATATATTCAGTAGAGCTATATGTGTTTGAATTATATATAACTACATTGCTTTTTATAGTTCATGAAATTGAAGCGATCAATTTTACCGATATATAGAAAAACGTATGGTTTAATAAAAAGTGAATAACTTCAACAACGTAAGATGATAAAAACGTTTTAAAAAATGTTTAGTTCGATAATTTTAATCATTCTGGATTTTAAGCAAGTATTTTCCTTGTTGGCGCCTTGTAGTTCACGTATGACATGTTTATTATCTTGTCCACGTTGTGTAAGACATGAAATCAAACACAAAAGAGAGCTTTCGTTACATGTATATTTCGTTGCGTTCTCACATATATTCGAGTTCGGATCAAGTATCAAGGAGCAGTCGGGACTGCCACACACAACCGATTTTACGAGTTGCGGCGCTATCTCGTGTTCTCCGCGACCAGATGGAGGATTCCAAGAAGTGCAATTAAAACATTTAGAAATATATATAAAAGCTGCGTGTTCCCAAATTTTATCTGAATTTTATCAGGCTACAGCTGCTTTGCCTCTTTGTGTACATTCAATTTCTTTAAAATTTCATTTTGTTTATTTGTTCATGTACTCCTAATTAATTTGTTTATACAAAAATTAAGTCTAATTTTATAAAATATTTCTAATCGCTTTCTTACTACCATACAGAATGATAATTTTAATGTAAATTACCCACAACGGACAGAGTTCACGAATTTTTATTTTCATATCCAGCATTTGAACAACATTTCAAGTGAAAGTTGTTTGATCAATTACCCAACTTTTATGTAACACAGAACCGTTGATATTCAGTATCACAGACTTTTCACTTATATAAAAAATGAATCTTCTTCATAAGCTATAATTCCTTGCCGCTACACTGACCCGGGACTTTTTTTCGAATGTTGTTTATACGCTTCGCCGCGGTCGATCTTTCATCTCTTATATGCACGAATGGGAAAAAGTAGACCTGCGTAATAGACACCGTGTGCGCATCTCACCCCGGGGTACAGAACCCGATTTTTCCACTTCTCAATTTCATCCGCTTACGCCTTTTCTCCCCATATATCCCATATAAGCCCTCGAAAGCTGCATCCCCGCGCCGTAGGTGAGTAAGCGGCTCTTGAACGCGCGTTACGCAAGCGCTGTACACTCGCATACATATACGTCCTCCCGCAAGGCGGCTTCTCTGTCCGCCGCGCAGCTGCTTCGCAGATGCCGCGAGGCGACGCGCCGAGCCGCACGGACAGGTGCCCCGCTTTTGCATTTAGGCCCTTCCTTCCCACTGCACATCCTCTCCGAGAGCATGAAGCACACAAGAACCGAGGCAAATCCCATTTATCCGCGGCGCGTAATAGCGCGCGAGAGCGATTTTATCGCGATGATTTATCGCGATCGCACACCACCACCGCACCGCGCCGTCGACCGGACATTCCGGATTCCTCTATATACGCGCTCTCTATTTTGCCAGATAGGGCCGCTCTCGCCTTCGGTTCTTTTGCTCCGATTTTTCGTCTATCTCTCTGTATATATACAACGCGAATATGTACATGATCCAGAAGCAGAGAGTTTGCTCGTCTTTTTCAGCCGCCACGGTGCGGTGATCGCGCGGAACTCGTTAAACGCGCGGACCGCAGCCAGCAACCGCCGCGGGTGCGTGTATTTATATATAGTGGCGAGTGCGGAGATGCGGATAATTGCGAGCGACAAATCGTCGCAGTTCATTTAACTCGTTCAAGCGGTAATGCATATATGAGCGGCCGTTTCAATTAATACGTCCTAAGTTGCGAAACGTGTTGTGCCAGGGTGCTGCATCGTTATATATATATATATATATATACACACACACACACACACACACACACACACACACACACACACACACACACACACACACGCACACACACACACACACACACACACACACACACACACACACACACACACACACACGGGGAAACGCGATACTCATGCCGCTACCAATGAATTTCGAATTCATGGGAGCTGCTTCGAGTCGCATTAGCCGCGCGCGCTGTTAGTCCCCCTGCAGATATTATATAGTAACCTTAGAGGCCTGCACGGCGGGATTGAAAATCTATGGTGGTATAGTGATACAGAGCACTTTTCTTTACGATGTTGCTTTATGGCAAAATTTAATTACACTCGTGGGTTTTGTTTTGGCTTTTTTGTCGAAGAAATTCGCAATCGGTATAATAGTTTTTTCATTGAGGTTGAGAGGGAAGTTAATATAAGTTTATATTTGTATTATAAGTGTCGTACATAAATTTTCTTATATATTTTAGTATGTATAATTAAATTAATAGTATAGGAATAAACTGAATATATTTATAATAATTACTGGTACCCTCGAGTTACTCTTTAATAAGTGCTCTGTATATTCTTCGATTGAGATAGACAAGCTGCTCTATAATGTATGCAAACTTTATTCATCATTCACCTAATTCAAATTCATCCAAGCAATTTTTCCTTTCAACTTCATATTAAATTAAAAATATAGAAAAGTTCACATCCTTTGATAAACTCGAAATTAATATCATTCAGAAAGTCTTCAATTATCATCATTTATCGGAATCAACCCAATATCATTGTTCACAAATAAACTGAACATTTAAAGTAACAGCACCTGCATGCAACAGCCTTTGCTCTCAAATTGAAAAACAAATTCGCAAGCGCATGGTTCCCATTTATTTTCGCACATCCCATTCACTTAAAAACTTGCAAAAAATCACACCGCACCAAAGTTACACTCACCATAAGCTGAAAGAAAACACTCTGGGGTGGAGTTTCGTGAAAAGTTTCCTCGTCCCCCTTTGCAATAACAGGCCTTAGCATATACAAAGGTGGCACCTCCTTAAGGACGAATCTCATTTCGATTTCCGCTCGCGCGCTCGACCATATACACACACACACACACACGCGCATGTATACGTGAGTCATCGGGCGACGCGCCCATCCCCTCGATCGGCTCTAGCGCTCTCTCTCTCTCTCTCTCTCTCCTCGGGCAAATAAGAGATAAAAAGTCGCGTTGTAAAAAATCGCTGCTCGGCAAGAGAGAGAGGGAGAGAGAGAGAGAGAGAGAGAAGCAAGAGCTCAGTATACCCAAGAGCTGCTCCTTCTTCTATCTCTCGGCCCACGCCTCGCCGCGCTCCGTATAAACCCGTCCGGAGTGCGAGCGGCGCACGCGATGCATTCTAATTAACTGTATAATACTATTGCGCGCGAGTGGCAGGAATTTTCACGCCGATAGTAGGTAGGTCCGAATAAGAGCCTCTCGCGTTTGAGGAGCGTAAAAAGCGAAAGGCTAATTTTTGGTTTTCTTTCATGGCCGCCGATGAAAGTTTTGCGGAGCAAGGTGAGAGCCATATCGGTATTTTGAAAAGCCTGGAGGTGGACGCCCGCGGCGCACACGAGGCTCGTCAAGGGGGGGAACGTGTAATCGGACCGACATCAGGGTTGCGCTCGCACATATATGGGGGGAGCACTGAAATGACGGACGGGTTTGTGTGTTTTTCGTTCCGCTGGCTTGGGTTTTCGTGTATAGACAGATACCTACGAGGCGAATATTGTCAGGCGAACACTGTGCGTGTAATGGAAGAGACACGGGCGCTTGCTCGAAAACAAACTTTAATATATAGGTATATAGTAGTTTATTTTATTACAGTGGGTGTTGTTTTATACCGTAAAAAGTTACGTCGCGTTTATTTTCGTAATTTATGTATATTGATTTAGGGTTATGGTAAATTTTATTTGAAGGTTTGAGATACTTAGCGAGAAAAAGCTTTTCGAGAAAGCATATTATATGTTGTGTGTTCATATAATATGAGGGACTACTAATTGGATTGTGATCCGACATGACTCATTTATTGTCTTCGCTTTGTTAATTCGGGAAAGAATACCTATCCTTTTTGTTTGAAAATTTGATTTTTATTTTTTCCTGCCTCAGAGTTAAGTAGCTTATATATTATTGTCGCATTCGAAGTGGAAAGAAATACTCCAATTTAAAAAAAATGGTTCCCATATATATAGCTATAATAATTATTTAGTTATTCATAAAAACATAATTTGAAGCCTACATCTTTTGAAGAAACTGTTGCACAGAAATATTGGATTTTTCGAATTGTTATTTCTCAGAAACGAATTAACAAGTAGATTTAAAATTTATACACTGAGAAAAAATTTTTGTAAAAATTATTATTATTTTAGTAAAAATTACCATACTGTCTTATAAAGCCACCACAGACTGTAAAAACCCAAAAAATTACCATACTTTATAAGAAATTTTACTAGAAATATAGGAAAATTTACTATACTGTATTATAAAATTTACTGTAAAGTATGGTAATTTTTTGGGTTTTTACAGTCTGTGGTGGCTTTACTAGAAGTATGGTAATTTTTACAAAAATTTTTTCTCAGTGTAGTGTAAATTATTTTCGACTAGAATATTATTATTTCACAAATGTAAATGAATAGATTGGTTAATAGATGAAATACTAATAACAAATTTTTATAACAAAGTGAAGCAATTTTAATAGCGGTGAGTGCTTTTTTTTTAATAAGTGTTTTTGCAGTTGTTGGTAACGATTCTGTGACTATCTTTTGAAAATTTTATATGGCAGATCCAATGCTTTAGTAAATTTGATTATTAATCAAATTTATTTATGGAACCAATAATTTATGTAATGGAACCATACGTCAAGTTTGAGGAAGCTATAAGCGCTAACATATTAACAACGATTTTACTCTTTTAAATTAGATCCCGTTTACTAATATGCATCACAAATATCTTTTTAAATTCCATGAAAAGGTGAAGGTATAGTCTCTTCTGTATGATTGAAAGCATTTAAAAATACCTACTGTATAATGCATTAGCTATATACAAAGAAAAAATCAATATATGAATCTGGTATATTTGTCTGCGGCTGCATTCCATATGCAAAACATTACAGAAAGTAAAACATCTATTTATCCAGTTGAAAAACAACTTTCAACTCATTTTTCTTCTAATCCAACCAATTTGCTAAAATATGAATTAAAAAACAAAATCAACGTCAACAAGGGTAATATAAAAGTATGAAAATTTTATCGCACACAATACTTCAATCCCCCCGACATAATAACTCGCGAACAATGCCCTCGTCTCATCGTACCGCCGAAAATCCAGCCTGCTGCCGAAAAATCTGGCCAAAAATAGCGCTGGCCCGGCGCACTCACGACGCATATAATAGCCGGGCGCTCATATATATATACGCACGCGCGAGCAAACTAAACGGCCAACTCTCCGTACTCTCTCTCTCTCTCTCTCTCGTACGCGTCGCCTCTGAAAATAAACACGCATATAGTGATGGAGGAGTCATTGACACGAGTCGCCGTGCTAGCTCCTACTAGAGCGCGGCCGCACGGAGATAAGGTTCACGCGGCCCTTTAAAAGGTCTCCCATCGGGCGCGGCTTTACTCAATCCCGGTCACGATTCAATCGCGCGGTCGCATTGAATACGCGATTCACGCGTCGAGTAGTCAGTCGCGCTTCCGATGCGCCGACACGTATAACTATAGCTATATATGACGATGTGGGTATTGTGCTCCTGCGACGAGCTAGGGTATATGTATACACGTGGCCTTCGGTTTTGTGTTCATTCGAGCGCCTACTGCTGCTGCTGCTGCTCGTCTTCATTTTTACAGACAGAGCTATCGTAGAAAGTGCCCACGGGATTTGTATTCCGCTTTGCTGGATATACAATGGAGGTTTAACAGATTCGCATAGGCGTCTTTGATCTAAGAAATAATGGCGTTTTTGTGCGATTGTTGGTAAAGTAGATGGCGGGGTTAATTTAAATAAGGGAATCACTTTTATTTTTACCTATTGAAAGAAACTGTTGAAAATTATGCAGCGTATATTATAATGTAAATTAAAGGTGACGCCCTGGTCTTGGAGAATAAACCTATGGTCCTGCGATGAATATATAATACAGGCTTTCTCAACCCCGCATCTTATCTGCGCTTTATGTCATTTCTAAAAGACTTTGAAATCTGCGCATTGATTGAATTGATTAGTATTCTTTTCATGGAGATAAGACTTCGGCATTATATTATAGAAGAATAGGCATATTCGTAATTGAACATTACATTACCACAACACTTTTTCATAATCACCGTTCTCTCGGCGAAAGCAAATAATCTCCATTTAACCCAACCCAGGCCTGAACACCGCGTCGCACCTCTTCACAGCTCATATAATTATACAACGACACACTCGACATGTGTGTGTGCAGTCGGGTCTGAAATTATAGCCCCCGCTGTTTATGCACTCACGGGCAGCTACACGAGACAAAAAAAAGGGACTATATATATATGTTGCGTGCAAAGAGAGAAAGGAAGCAGCCGTATTATTCGGGTAGATAAGCGCACGCCCACAGCCGGCGGCGCGTGATACATCGCGGCTCGTGAAATCTCGCGTCGTCCGCGCGCGTTACTTCCGGCTTCTTCGCAGTCTGCGGAGACTGATGATATTTGCGCGAGCGCGCGTTGCAAGAGAGAGAGAGAGAGAGAGAGAGAGAGAGGGAGTTTAAAATGCACGCGAGTGGCCGTCTGCGGGAGGCAAGCGACGAATTTTTATCGGCGTGAGCGTGTGCGTGCGCGGCTGGCAGGGTTTAGTATTGGACTGCGTAATTGCGGTTGCCCTGGCCTGCAGGAGTTTGTTGATCTTTGCGGCAATTGATGTGCAAGTAAATATATAAGTAAACGAAACGCAGGTAATGGTGGTTAAATGCGGTAAATCTCAGTTTATTGGCAAATAATAGAAAATCTATTATTCTATATATAGGTTGCCCGTGTAAAGTAACACTTTTTTAAAGCTTTTGAAGCCACAAGACAAGCATTCAATTAAAAATTTCAACTGCAATAATACTCTCTCCATACAAATTTTACATTGACAAAAATGTTTTCAATTACCATAACTCATTAAAAGTAATCCCCCGCATAAAACCACATTCCCAACGATCCTAATTAAACCGAAATTCCGCGAACGCTCGCCTCTCTATACCAAGCTCAACAGGTCCCCATGAGCCGCTCTATACACCCAATCGACCGGATTAAAAACAATTCCGCGACGCTGCGCTCTCTACCCTCCGGAGTATCTCGGGGAATCCTGCGGCGAGTCCTTCTGTTTCCCCATACACCGTGGACCGAGAATGCGGGCGACTCGTTAAACAAAAGTCCCTGTGACTCGGAGGATTTTCTTCCCTTTTTATAGCAGCGAGCATATATACCGGGCGATAAATTCAAGTCCGCGCTGTGCTGCCGCGTTTTCGCCTTCTATTTTCTCTCCTCCTGCGCGCGCGAGAGATATCGCTTTGTCGCGATAAATCAGCGCGCGCGCGTCTCCTTTCCACGGAAAGTCTAGCACTCGCGCGAGGCGCAGCTGTTTTATTATTACGGTGGCTGTATTTTATTAGTTCCTCTCGTGTTTATGCAAGGCATTGTACGCAAATTTTTGCCTGCCCATATGTGGCGAGCCGGGGAGCACGCGCGCCCCTTCTCGACAATTTTCAGGCGTAAATTTCAATTTTTCAGACTCGTAATCACACGTTGTAAATATTGTATGGTACGTGAATCTCTTGAGAAGTAGAGATTGTTTCCAGGTAGCGCTGTTGACCGGAGAATCGGTGTACACATTATGTGCGGCAGGATGTTGAGCTTATTAGTATATATCGAGAAATTTATTGTTTTTCTTTACCTTTTAAAGAAACGCCCATAATTGGGTTTTTAGAACACATGTAAATCGATTACTAAATAATACTAAATAATATTAAATTTTCTTAAAAATGAATAGACATTCAGAATCCCACATATATTTTATAAAGTATAATTAATATTTATATAAATAATACAACCTAATAACCGTTTGTAGGCAATTTGACTTTAATGTCATAGACATATATTTCATAGAAACATCATATTAAACTCCATAATTATCTAACATTTAGCTAATATTAATGCTCGTCGTAAAAGTTTTAATGTCAACCATCAATATGTTCGCATCCGGCATAAACTCATAATAATAAAAGAGTCTAAAAGCCATTAGGCAGCCGAGACTAGAGTGTCTATACAACACGACGTCATGGGCGCTCGACGCTTATATATACATGTGTAGTCGCCAGTCGGCTCGTCGTCGCAACCCGCGCGGCGTCGAATATTGAGGCTCGGAGACGCACTGTAACCCCCCGAAAGGCTTAAGTGTCGGAGTGATGAATTTGGGCTTTGAAGGAGGGCAGCCGCACATAACACGAGCCATTCGTGTGAAATATTATATATACGAGGCGACCGCACGCGTGCGTTATAATCCGTATCTCCAGAGTTTTTCCGAGCCGCGCACTCTCGAGCATATGTGAGCAGTGCTCTTCGCTTGTCGTTAATGCCGATATGGCAATGAGCGGCGAGATAAACAAACTTGGTGAGAAAAAAATTCGGTGAGCCGAGGTTCAGTACATGGAGATTTGGTTCTGGCTCGATATGATTTTCCTCTCGTATAATATAACTGCGGACGCTTGACGGCGAGTGTTTGAGCACTGATAAACGCCGAGTGTGTATAATGTGTTTTGCATATTTTTTTTTTCTCAGATGCCGCAGAGTGCCTTTGTCGTGAGTCAAAATCCTAGAGCAGATTGTTGGATTTGACGTGAAAGGAATATGGAGTATGTACTCATGAATATTGTACTGAACGACAAAGAAATGTGGTTACTGATTAGCCATTTACCGGTTTGATTTTTAAAATAGATAGAATATGTAAATACCAGTAATGAGGGTATTTAATTCCATTGATGTAAAATTGGCTTGCATTCGTATAATTGAAGCAAATAAAACATTAATTATATGGACATCTAAAAATAAAATTTATCATGACTTGTACGAATATAACTTGATTTATCGAAACAAGCTTAAATCACAAGTAATTTAAATAAATGTGCGTATGAATAACATTTACATAGTTATACACACATTCAGTCGGAATATTGAACTTGAAATGAATATTATATTTTCGGAACGATATGAATATTTTACTACAGTATAAAATTCAACATTCAACGATCATACGAAATTACATCCCCAATTACGTGAAAAAAGCAAAATAACAGAGAACACGCTCATCTCGCATTTAGCAATAAAGCACGCGTAATTGGTCATTAGCGCGAATTACAGATCCCGCGCCGTCCAATTATTCCCTCGGAATCCCGCGAATATAAGCCGATTCCCTCTTCGCCCCGTCATCCACCGCACCTCGGGCCCGCATTACCGCTCACAATTTCTCCAAAAAAGGGGGCGTTCGCTGCCGAAAATATCGCTCGGAAAGGAATCGCCGTCCTCGCGCGTACGTCGATATATGAATCAAAATAATTGCCGCGTGACGGGCAAATACGCGCGGAATCCCAATGAGAAAGATCGGAAATAAGCGGTATGCGCGGTAGTGGTGATGCAGACGATGCATAATTCATAAACGGAGTGGCCACCCCCCGCACCGACGTCGCAGCTTTGACGCCGGGTGGACGATGTGCGCATCGCCCGTGAATTAATGTAATCGCACGATGCGGAGGCCGGGGAGACCTTTTTGGAAGCGCCAGCGCCAGCACGCCCGAACCGATCGCCGCGGCCGACGCGAGCGCGCTCCTTTTTTTGCGCTTGTGTAGGTATATTGACGGGATGCCTCGTGTGTATTATTGCGTGTAATAAAAGCCTGCTCTGTCGATTTGGCTATGATTTCTTTGAGAGTTTTCGGATATTAAGTGATTTGAAGCAGTGGATTTCTTTTTGTAGTTGAATAGGACAGTTGGAGTTTGGTTTAAGAAATATTTTCATAAAATCTTTTTACCAATCGTCTGTACGAGAAACTGAATTAACGCATAATATTATATGCATGAATTATAAATAGAGGTTTGTATTACATTTTACATAGCATATGTTTGAACTCATTTAAAGTATTAAAATTTGAGATACTATTTTATCATACGAATCAATTATTAAAAAATATATGAAACAATAATAAGAAAATGATATAGATAACAAAATTGACAGTACCATATAATCATACATCGATAATTTAAAATTTAGTGCACACCATCAACTTTTTTCTTAAAAAAAAAAAAGAAAAACCAAATAGAATTCTTATGAAATATATATAACTGCGGGCAGGGCCGCGCGCTAGCGGTAGACAAAAAGAACGGGAAACATTCCACCGACTGACGCCCCACCGAAAACCTACCTACTCTGCAGTAAACGCATAAACCGATGCTCCAGAGTAAAAAAGAGACATACCCAAAAGCGCAGTCGCGGGGTGGTTGGTGGTGGTTTTTAATCCACCGTGAGTCACAGCGTCTCCGCGCCTACAACGCACCTCATTATCATACACATGGCAGACTGGCAGTTCTTCGCACACGCGATTCGCAGCCACAACACCTATAGAGCACTCTGCCTGTGCGTGCGTAAGTATATATTTTCGGGCGAGGAATTCTGAGCGAAAGAGAAGGACGCACACGACCGGCCCGCACGGTGTGCCGAGCCGAACTGAGCGCGCGCGCGTCCGCTCGGTATAATGCGCTAGGATCGCCGCGGCCCGAGCGCTGCGTAACGCGTTTCTCTCTCTCTCTCCCTCATTCTCTGTGTTCGGTTGTCCGCCCGCGCGTGCGACTGTGTGTGTATGTACGTGTTATACTGTATTTGGGATTGGGATTAAAAGGCCATATTCTGATATTTGCTTCTTTAGTTTTACTCGTTTGGATCGGGTGTGTTGAGATTCAAATTTATACACGATGGATGGTATTGCATAATTGCATGGGGAGCTGCATAGTTTTTTGCTCCTTGTGAAAAATTCTTTTGTAAAATGAAACCGATGAATTACGAGAACACTTTTTAAGAATAATTAACGGTAAAGAATATAGTACAACTCAAAATTTTCAAGTACAATTAACATATAACTTACAGTTATACAATACTAAAAAAATAGAAAAAGGTTCGTACGCACAATATAACGAAAATTTAACCTCCACAATTATAGTTGATCAACAAAATAGCTTAATTACCCGTTAGTTCGCTTTCAAAATTTCCGTTCTATCTCTATTATGTGAAGAACAAAGCACCGTTACACTTAGTAAGTAGATATATACGTTTCGGCGAAAGCATTCTTGATGCATGATGGCTTAAATTTGGTTTGCACCAGATGCCTACGATGAAGATATATTCGGCTTGATGAGCCTTTACTTCACAAAGACTTCGTCATGCGTTATACTCTACTTATTATTTTTAATATGTGCACTTTATTTATAATAAACAGAGTTTTTTGGAATAGTTAATACATTAGAACGGAAATTCACGCCAATATACTCGCACCAATGAATAACATTATATTTAAATAAAAAAAAAAAAAATACCAGGCGAACACACTTATTTTTATATCTTCACTCTATCAATCATTCGATCTGGCAAGCATGGCCGACGTTTCCCATACATCACGCAACACCTAACACCTCCCTCCACATTACCCAGAACCCCAAAATCATATTCACGTCGTCGATAAACAGCATCTCGGTGCAATCTAACAACTGCGTCGAAAAAATCACTGCGTCACCATCACAAGCGCGTTCAATGGGCTGACAAAAGTGTATACACATACATACCGAACTGCGTGTCCCGGCCTTTCGATATATGGGTCACAGGCACTTGGTTTTCTACGAACAAAGAACGCCCGCGCGTTTCCCGGGGTGAACGCTCTTTAAGTCCCCTCTTTTTCGCCCTTCCCTTGCACACGTGTAATATCGGTTCCCCCGAAAATGCAGAAGGAATTAAAGGCCGGCCGCCGGCACTCGTATATATAATACGGCTGGCGCCTCTCTGCACGCGGCTAATTTTCGATGTCGTATAATGTGGGATGGAAAAGCCGCAGTTGGGCAACTTTGCGCGAGTGTGTACGGAGTTCATTGCCCTCGGTCATCGAGACATCGCTGTAGAGTCGTCGTCGTCGTCACGCGCGAGTGGTCTAGGGATGGTCTGTGGGGAGGAATGCCCAGAGGAGATACACGCCGCGCAGTTTTCGTTGCATGCACGCGACATTGCAGTGTTTGTTGAAGAGAGCAAGGGAGTCGGATTCTCCGCGTTGGGGTTGTTGGTTCAAGAATTCAGTTTTATGACGAGTGGGCTATCAGGCGAGTGGGTTTCAAGTACTTAATGGGATTGGCTAGAGATAGAGATCGAAAAAACGTCTACGATTCTTCTGTTGTGATGATTTAGTATACGTGTATGAATATTTCATTTGGATCGAGATTTCGCTAAGATTAGTTGTGTTGCTATTTATTTCATAGGAAACATAATCTTATTAAATTATTTCTTTTGGATAACTATTTTTGCAACGCTTCGAAACTTGTATTTTCACGTACAAAAATAGTGTTGTGGAGGCTCGCTCAATGTGAACACTATTATGAAGAAAAAGATGTACAAAATTTCGTCCAGACAATTATATTACTTTGATGTTATCATCTTATATAAAAATATAATTAGAGGTTTTCCACATTAGGTGCCTCTCCCCTACATTATTTATTCCCATCCCAACTGTGGCCACTTGTTGTAAATGCGGGCAGCGGAAGATATTTGGCCTAGTTCATATTAAATTCACTTTTTTCCCCAAAAAGTAAAATAATGAAAAACACAAAAAGGAAAAAGAATGAAAAACACGTAAAACTTAGTTGGTCCCGTTTTTCAGGAAAAAAGTCGCCATTTTAGTTGAGATGGGAATAAACTTAATTTTTCCATTCTAAAAGTTTAATCTTTAAAAAGAAAGGGGTGAAATATTTCCAAACCGGTTTTTATTAGGCACGACCTCCGCTCGGAAGAGCCTTATAACTTCACCAGTGCGAAAATTGACGGACTTTAAAAACTAACTATAGAAGAAATATCTATATGGCTTGCGCTAAATAAATTAACGCTGAATGTTAAAAAAACAGTATATATCACCTTCGGGAATTATTGCGATAGTGTACCAAAGAATTTTGTGAAGATAGCGTAATCACCCAAATGTAAAGTTATTCCTTTTCTGATTTGTTCTTGTAACACTGTTATAAGATGCCAAGTTTGAGCGCGTCTAATTTTAAGATATACTTAGTTTTTATACAGAGATATTATACTACTGTTATTCTTTTATAGAAATTTATATTATATTGCGTATTCTTTGTTAAGATATTTGTAATGTAATACTATGTATTTACTCTGGAGTTAATAAATAAATAAATAAATAAATATTTTCCACACAAAATGAGTCGGTTTTAAGTGTTTTCTGGGATCTATGTGTACGTCCGTATGTAGCCAAGTTTCTTGATTATTTCAACTAAATTTCGACGGATCCAAACGAATTTCGCGCCAAATACTCGTCTAATGATAAGTACCGGAAACAAAAAAACGCCAGAGCAAATAAAAATTTGAAAAAACAGATTTTTAAGTTTAATGTATCGAAAATTAATTTTCAGTATACATCTAGCACATGCTTCTGCTAAAACTAATTACTACTAAAACAATATTCGCAAAGGCAATAGTGATATAATCCTGAAAATAATCGATTTTTCTTCATTACTTAACAGGATTTGGTTTTATACAAAAATGTTAAATGCAAAAGTTATAGATCATAACATTAAAAAAACTTTTTTCCATTCAACATTTCTATGTACAATCAGTTCTTGACGAACTAAACTTATAAAAACGATTTTTAACGCCTAAATTCACCTGTAATAGTTGATAAAAGAACGATTAAAAACGCACAAATACAATTAAAATAATGAATTTTTGGCCATTATAGCAGACAAATAATTTTTTATGAATGCGTTACAGTTTTCCTCAAAATATAATATATTAGTATTTGAGATGTAACAGTTTTTGCAATGTCGAAAATATAAAGTTCTCCTGAATAGTATTCTCCTAAATAAATGTTGATCGTCGATATTAAAAAAAACCGCTGCCAATTCATTGGCACGTAGCTTCCCCAAACTTAATTTATTGATCCCTTTAATTAATTTTTACTTCTAATATTTAAAATTGAATACTTTATCTTGTACGATTAGACTAACTAGGAGAGGGTCATGGGTCCGGATTCAGCTTAAACTGTGCGTTATATCTTTTTTCGTAATGAACCGATTTTTTTGGGCAATGAACTCGATCTGAAGATATATAAAAGCTACATCTGTGCCAAATTTCAGGACGATTGGATAATTTTTACTCTAGTTATCGTGCGACAACGAAAACGCAAATTTTTTCTAAAATAATTCTTTTCTAAAAAACAAATAAAGATCATCTCTTGAAATTTTAACCAAATATAGTCTTCTATAAGTTTAATAAGTGGTTAAAATTTTAAATCGATAAATAAAATATTTTTTGAGAAATTAATTTGTGAAATATAAAAAAGTTTTCCTTAATAACAAATGACAAAGTGAAGATAGTTTAAATTTTAAAAAAGGAAAATATAGGTAATTTAAATACCTTTCAAAAAAAGTTTATTATATTATGTAATAATGACTGTAAGATATGAAAAAATAAAAAAAACTAAAAATTCAAAATCGTTTTTTGGTTATAAAACAAAAGAAAATCAATAAAAACTCAAATCCATCAGGGTACCTTTCTTTTCCCGCGAGGCAAAGAGAATAAGCTTTACCCGACGAAAATCGGTCGATTCGTTTCGGAGATATGAAGAGTTCAAATACACACACACACACACACACACACACACACACACACGCACACACACATCACACACACACATACACCCACGAAAACAAAAATGATCAAAATCAACTAATATACACATATATCGCCTTAAAACATCTTTTTGAAAAATTTTTTTTCGAAAATTTTTTTTTTTCGAAAATTTTTTTCACCGTTACAAAGCTTCCTCTATGAGGAAGCAATAATCACGCAGACGTAAATGAAATATCACTTTACAATTAATTTTAGTAACTTGATAAAATTATCTACTTAATAGAAACATCTTTAATTTGGGTTACTATTAACTTTAATATGTAACTATTTTGCATTTTATATATGGCAAATTATTTTATAACTTAATAATCGTACCAGGTCAACAAAGTAAAAAAAAAAGTTTTTAGCAACAAAGATTAGGTACGGAAGAAGAAACAAGACGACGGAAATAGTAGTACGTGACACGTCGAGCGGGAAGTAAGATACGTCCAAAGGGTTCTTGTCATCAGGCACAAGATGCACTCTTCATTTTAATGAATCTTAAGGAAATACAAATATACAATGTTTGATAGTTTAACAAATTAATAGGGTTAGATGTGTACTAACATTAACTTAAAACTCCTATAAAATAATTTCGGTGAAAGGTTGAAATTTTAATTAACTTAATTAAAAAAAATATTGTTTAAACATTTGACTAATTTCTTTCATATATTTCAGTAAATATTGTTGCAATCGGTATACATATAAGAAATTCTGAGTTACATTTACCATATATTTTATTATAGATGTTATGTATTTATAGCTCTTTAATATTTTTTTCCTTTGAAGAGACCACACTGACTTCGTTGAATTTCAATCAAACCAATCGAAATAATCGTTATTATGAAGCATGATATAATAATTAATAAGCATTTGAATTTTTTGAGGTATGAATTTAATTTACTGACCTTGTAAGCCACATCAATAAACGATAAATTATTGTCATTTAACTATTTCTTTATGTTATATTATATAATATACTTTAAAGTTTAACAAACCTTTTTATGTCGAAAACAATCTACATATCTATAGTCCAAAGAATGTAATTAATATAAAAAAAGTCACATTTCGTTTGAAATTTATATAGTAAAGCGAATTTGATTTCCTTCATTATAAAACTTTTCAGTAACATTCAGATTAAATTAAAATAAGAAAAAGTTAATGAAACAATGAATTTTCAAATATTTAAGTTAGTTTAATTATTTTAACATTTTAAATATTAAAATAATATCAATATGTAACATTGTTTATTACATAGACAAATTTTGCGCGTTAACATGTAAGATGAGTCGTGCGTCCTCTGGCGACAACAGAATGTTCCTATATTCGATGATAAACTTTCAACTGTTCGATTGCCATCTTTTAGTTCTTTTAGTTTATGTTTTTACTTGTCTTAATATCCACAGTATTACCTATCTGACTATAAGAAAAGCATTTACATTTTCATTAAAAGTGTCTCTTATTATTTTGATTGTTATTTTTAGTTTTAATATTTTACGAAGAAGACCAACTTAAAAATATTGATTCGCTAAGAATTATTAATAAAATTGATAACCAGTCGTAAAAAATAATTACTTATCTGTGTTGCATTTGTTTACGACTGTGTGTTCACTCCACTTCCGATAGGATTTAAAACAGTGTTGAAACTCACATGACCTTACCGGTGAAAACTCATTTAGAATCTTTTCTATGTCACGTTGACGTGATACCTGTTGCTGAGTGATTCATTATTTATTAATATATTGGAAAATCGCGGTTCAATTAATATCTTATTGCAATTACCGTGCAATGTACGAGAACTTGTTCAAAAGTCCACTTCAACGAGTATTCGTATACGGAACACTAAAGCGTGGAGAACCTAATCACGGACTCATTGCAAATACAGAAAACGGCTATGCCAAGTTTTTGGGCCTTGGGAAAACACTGGCAAAGTTTCCTTTGATTATAGCCACAAAATACAACATTCCATTCATGCTCAAGAAACTGGGACTTGGAAATGTATAATATTTATTCAAATTATAAAAATTTATATTTATATTTAAGCAATATTTTAATTGAACTGTATGAAGTTAAAATGTATTTTTATCATTCAGCAAATTATTGGTGATGTTTATGATGTAGACTCGAAGATGTTAAAAAAGTTAGACGAATTAGAAGAGCACCCAGATTTTTATGTACGAACGGAAGAAGACGTATTGTTAGCGCCCGAAAGTGAGATTAAAAACGGAGCAAACTTCGAAAATGTAAGACAAATTTTTAAAATAAACTATATTTATGTAATTTATTAAATTATTTAATGAAAATATAGTACGAATTTAGTAATTTATATATTTATACAAATATGTTGTGAATAATAATAAAATTTTATTATTAATGAAAATAATAAAAAATGTGCACGAAAAAGTTAAAATTGTATCTTCAACCGAAAACTAAACTTCATTCTTTGTAGATTGGTGCTGTAACTAAAGCATGGATATATATTCTTCCAAATTTTCGTGAATCTTTATTAGAGCTTCCAATGTATTCTTCGTACAGTAACGAAGGCAACCACGGACTGAAATATCACGAAAGGTACCTGCGAGATCCATCTTACGATCATCGAAACGACGTCTTATGAACAAATTTAATTCCTGTTGGTACACTCTTCATATCATCCTTCAAATCAAAATTAAATCCATTAATTTCATAAATAACATACAACTTTGAATCTTGGTTAACAAATTAATATAAACTTTTTTAATTTTAGTAACTCTGAATTTGCCAAGCCTGAGGATTTGTTGTAAAATAACGAAGTACAAGAATGTTGGAACTAAAAAATGTTCTATATTATATAATATTGGGTTGTAAATAGATAATAAAAAAGTTTTGACAAATTTTATGCTTTTTTAATTTTTATTATTGTTAGGGTCTTAAATTGTTGTCGCATATTCCACTCATGATTTGCAAACGCATACTCGCTATCGTTTTTTTTTTTTTTTACTTATGCTTAAACAACTTTCTCTTATTTCATGTTATCTTCCTCTCTCCAGCTTCAATGGCGCTAAAATCATGAACTCCGCTCGCTGTTCTGTAACAAAAGACGCACTTCTACACGTGTAAGTCTTTTAGAGCTCCTTTTTCATAATCTTCTTTATTGTTGTTCAAAGAGCAACTTGATCGCACACTAGGCGGTTACCGCATCGTGTAGGTACTTTACAGACTATGACAACGATTTGAGGAAGGACTCGGTAAAAAAAATTTTTCTAAAACACTAAGAAATACATACGATGAATGCATTGTCTGTCCAATAAAGAAGAGTGTGAAGTGGCTCTTCTTTCTTCGGATGACTTTCATTATGGGAAAGTTATACAAAAATTAGCGAAAAAAGATTTAGTAAAGTTAATTCATGAGCGCATGTGTAAGATAGATACGTTCGTTAAAAGAAATGAATTGAATATCCAATGCCCATCACCTTACACACAGTATCATGAAAGTTTTACTATTTTTTTTTTCAGCATTTTTATTTAACTCTATACAGTCCTTCTGCTTGAGACTCTCAACGAGGCACCGTATACACAAGTTTTATAACGTTGAAATGCTTTTCAGGCAGTTCGTGTACAAGCTTTCTACAGGAATCCATTATAAATAATCACAATTTTTTATTGTACGCTGTACAAAGATTCATTCTATTTCTCAAACCAATAACTTTCTTCTTAGCACCTCGGTAATTTCCAAAGAACAAAGATAAGTCTTATCTTTGATTAGTCTCTTCCCATTCCATCATCCTTCCTCACTTTTCATTTTTACATTATTTAAAAAAAAAAGAACTCTAACCTAACAAACAGAATTAAACAAGCGTCAACAAAAGCATACACACGTTTACCTCCATAATATCGTTCATGTTTTTTATTTTTCAATTCTCTTTTTCTTCCACATTGTTACAGTTTTATTTGCTTGTTTTCGACTTGCACTTCTCACGTTTGCGGCACCGCTCCGAAGCCCAGCCTCGGAATCTCACTATCCCCTAAGAGTAATAATAATTTTACGTGTATTTATTTTACTTATCTATGTTTTGCTTTCGTTGACAAATGCAGCCACGTCGCTCTCATAATATTACTCACGTAGGATTAATTAGAAATGTAAATTGATTAAATTTATTTTTATCTCATCTGTGAAAATCGCATTATATTAGAGCGACGATTATCATTATTAGTATGCCTGATATAATTTTTTGATCCATTTTGAAAAATATAAAATATTATAATAGATAACGATTGAACAGAGATTTAAAAACAAAGAGTGGTAAATAAATACATATGCACAAACAGTATGCGTTATTAGCCTATAAAAGTGTTTAATGGCGCAACTGGGCCACGAAACGGAGCGAGGCGGTAACGTATATATGGATTATCGGTCGATTGGACAAAATTTGTTGCTTTCAGCTTTGATCTTGTGACAGGGCACCATATTTGTTTCCTAGCGAAAGATTTGAACCTTGCGATTGAGAATTTGGTGCTTGATACAATCTAGTACCTCCTCGATTACGTACTTCTTCGAAAGTCCCTTCATCTCGTTTCCTGAAGAAATCGAAAATATTTTGGATTAGAAATTTGTATAATCTAATAAATTAAAATTTTTAATAAACTAATTAGAATCTTATTATAGTAATTACTCAAAATACTAAGGATAAATTCGAAACAAAAATATTTTTCACTTTAAAAGCAATGCAAAGATAAGATTAGTTAAATTATATTCGCTTTTAATATTATGATATGTATAAAGTTAATTTGTGTTGTTTGGGCTATACCCGTATTTTTGTCAACAAGAATTTATATGGGTTGGCAAATAAAAAAAATAAAATAAAATAAAAGTAATTATTCTCATAAAATGTTTTGCATTACAATCATCCAAGCTTTAAAGTGAGAATGTAACTAAAAATTTTTTTTTCTGATCTTTTTCCTACGTGTAAAAGTTATCCCGATTAATAACATGTTGTCACCAGGATTATTAATAAAGATCAATGACTAAATTTAAATATTAAAAAATATTAAGAGATATCTATATAATGACTACATATTTTTAAATATTTTTGTATTTTTCATTATTCCTCGATTTGGGTCAGATTCTTTTAAAATTTCTTAAAAAATTTCTAATTGTGAGTTGATAAAGTAATGAAGGTTTGAAGAAGAGGAAAGCTGTGCTATTGATGTTAGCCTTATTTAGTGACTATATTGTATTTAAAGCTAAATCCTTATTAAATACAGTTAAATATACTGAAGTTATCGAAATTTAGATATTTGAATGATAAAATTCTGAAGGTAACTGTCGCAACTCTTAAAAGAGAATTATTCAAGCTGTTGTTTTAATACCATTTATATTATTATGGTATATTTACCCCAGTATCCATGTAAATCATTACATTTTTTCCACTAAAAATATGACCATCATTTCTTTGGTCAAGTTCTGAAACTATTTTCACACATTAGTTTTCGGTACTATACTACCAAAATGGTTACACTTTTAGAAAAGAAATCAATAATTAAATTTCTGTACCACAATTGCGATGAGATATCAGTTATACGCAAATATTTAAGTAAACATTGGTGTAAATAACCATTGATATTGTTATGAATGTTATGCGGCAGTCTCTTTGTCTCGATACAGCTACGTGATCAATGCTCTATTAAGAGAACATTTAAAGTATAAAAAACTGCAATGAACAAGCAGCATATCTCGACTGAATAAATATATCTATATTAAATTAACAGTAACATTGCAACTGTAGATGCATTCTATTTGCTGGTACAGGAAGAATGATATTTATAATTATTTTCTAGTAATTGTTTAATTGTTTAAAAGCACAATTGCATAAATTAATAATTTTTAAGATCTGATTAAATAAAAGTACTAAAAGTTAAGATATAAAGATAAAATTTACTCAAGCCTCTTCAAATGTAATAATCTCTATATTTAATAAAAATTTAACAAAAATTTTGATCATAACTACTAAAATTACTAACCTTCTACCCCATACTCCAGTATCATTTGCAACTGGTTGTTTAGCATTCAAAGTTGGGAAGTATTCTTCGCTGTTAATATCTGGAGCTATATTTTTGTTTCTTAGACGACCCATAGGACGCTCCATCTGTGCCTGCGGATTTCTCTGTTGAGGTGGTCTGTAAGCATTGCCACCAGTCGATGGAGGTGGCTGTGTCTGCTGAGGCGGCAGTGGCGGAGGTTGAGCAGGCTCTGGCTCTGGATCCTGAGGAGACCCCTCTGCTTTCTTCCAGGGACCAATGTGCTTGCTGCCACCTTCACAGCTCTCTCCATCGGAACTGTTTTCTCCAGTTGCTCTGGCATCACCATCATCATTGTGAACTCCTTCGGTCACCGTTAGATTACCGATTTTCAAGCCACTGTAATCTTTCTTCTCCTCTTCAAAGTTCTTCCATTCATCCTCCTCCTAAAACACATTGAACGTGAACAACGGATGTTGTAATTTTTCCGTAACGCTCAGATGGGGAAAATGTGGGGGAATAATCAAAACGGAGCGTCCCCGAGGACGAATATCCGTAACAGCTGCCATCCCCAAAGTCGAGCACGCGACGCGCACCGGAGGCAGAAATAACCTGGTTGCGTTACATAACTCCCGGCTTTCTCGGCCTCCTCTTTTGCAACATATCGACGCGTGCTCCTTTTGCTCCGCGTGCGCGCACCGTATTTTTAATCGACGGGGCGACCGTCGGGGTGTGCACGCACGATCGAGAAAAGAAGAGACACACACGCGGGCACACACACGCACACGGGTCGAGAAAAAAGAGAGCGAGAGAGAGAGAGAGAACGAAAGGGGAAGGAGATCGGAATGACGTTTACACGCGTGCAAACATGGCAGCGGCATACTTTTCACGTGGAGCCCAGCCGAGGAGAAAAATTTCGCATGCTTCGGGGCTGGGCGCGTGGTCGGTTACTCACCTCTACCTGCTGATTATCCTCTCCTCCCTCGACATTGGACGGCTTCTCTTTGAGCTTGGGCTTCTCCACCTTTTTGCCCGTCTCCTCGAGCTTCTTCGCGATCTCCTCCGTCGTGGTGAACTTCTTGCCCTTTGCCTTCTTCCTGTCCTTCTTGGCGAAAAAGTCGTCGAGGTCTGCCATGATGCTAATCAAAGACCGGCTTCAATCTCGGTGAGTATCCTCAAATTAGTCCTCCTGTCGAGAGACGTGTTTCCTTCGAGCGTCGTCCTAAGACTGCGAGGGAGACCGGGAGACGTGGTGCAGGTAGCCGCGGCGACTGCAGCAGCAACACAGAGACTCGCGCGCGAACAGGCGCACACACACACGCGCACTCACGGCAGAGAGACAGAGAGAGGGAGAGAGAGACTAGAGAGCTCCGGTCAAGTCGAGAACCTTTTGCCGACTGTGAGCTGTGCGGAGGACGCAGCTTTCCGGCAAACTCACGCTGCTGCTTGTACGAGGCTGCTGCACCGCTCCTGCTGCCCGACACACGACGACACGGCGGCGGCAAAGGCGACCCACCACATGGGCTTGCCTCAACCGGAAATAGCCTGCTTTCGGGCACAGGCACCAATTTGGAATCCCGAGAAAAAGCGCCATCTCTGAATCCTGCGTAGTCGGCCTAGCGAAGCTTCTGCAGTGGGGCGGCTACAATCCCTTTCCGAAAGTTCTTGGACTCGCCGGATAGGAGTTACAGATGGCGCTTTTTCTTCAAGCGGCCGTCGCCGTAGCTTTTTGCCTGTTTGACTATATATACCTACTTAAGTGTAGCTATGGGAGGGAAACAATACCGACGCGTAACTACGTGAGTCAAATTTGCCATGATGAAGAGCGCGTCGTTTCAACAATTTTATAGATTTAAAGAAAAAAAGTTAGTTGGAGTAAAAACGAGGATTTTTGAGATAAAAATAAAATAGGAAAAATATCTGTAATAACAAATTGTAATAAATATCGGAAATTGATTTAATATTTCCACATAATTGTACGCTTACGAAGTGATTCTGGATCACAAATTCTTGTTGATTTATGTTATAGTGTAGTAGACAAAATTCAGAGATGATTTATGATCATTTCCTAATTCACTTATTTCAGTTTTTTTTTCATGACTCGAGATCATAAATAGTTTAAGGACTCTAAAAAAAAAGGATCTGAAAAATCCCATTTCTTGTGATTTTTCTGAAACTTGTTGAGAAAGTTTAATTTAGTGTCCTTAGTATGTACATGCTTCAAAGCGTGGCATCCAACCGGTATTCAACATATTTGACTTCAAAGTTGCAGCCCGTTAGCATTGAATCCCTATTTAAGCTCGTTTGAAAAATACATTTTGATTTACTGTCAAAAAATTTTGTTTTTTTGCTTCCTCATAGAGGAAGCTTTGTAATTTTTTTTTTTTTAACCGTGAGGCATAAAACTAGAAATAAAGAGAAATAACATGGTATAATTTTCAATATGGCAAGCGGGATTAATTTTAGAGACACAGCAACATAAAGAAAAACTTCCATGTTGTTTGTATATCTATATATATTTACACCGTGTAAGTGGTATTTATTTCAAATATCGTATTGATACCTTTTTTTCTTTCACCGTCATTTTTTTTTTATTTTTGAAGTAGTGTGTAAAGGCTCATGAAGGGTTTCCATCATAAATAATATTTTTAGATCATAATTTTTGCGATATTGATGAAGTTGAGCACCGTTGTCCCGGAGAACGTCCTTAAGTACTTCGGCTTGACAAAAATAGTTAATTTGTATAATATAATATGAAAAAAAAAAAAAAAGTTTCTTACAAATAGTGTCTCAAACAATTTTTTAATGATTTTATTTGTAGGTTTATACAAAAAGAGAATGAAATACATTGCGAAATATTAGTTAAAATTTCCTCTACATAATCTAGTATAGAATGCATCATAAACATATAGTGATAAAATATATTGCCATCACTCGATTTCTCATTTGTCGCTCAAAACGGAGTAAAAAAGACAGGCATAAAATTAGCTTTAACTTGAAGATGTAAACCGTGGTGAAAATATTTTTATGAAAAAGTAACGAAGTGTTCCAAATCAGTAATTGTTTTTATTGAAAATCATTGATTAGCATGGAAAATAAGATTTACTATTCAGCTATTCATTACTATTCATAATTAAGGTTTATATTTCATTATACTTATTCATGAAACACGAATGGATGTATATTATAAAATAAAAATCATAAACAGAAAAAATTAATTAATATTCATAGTAATTTAATGAAAAAGTTATGAATGATAAATTCTAAGAATAATAATGAATTTATTATTTATCTTCTTTATGAAAAAATATGATTTTGCTTATAAACGTATATCTGATCTGAAACATTTTGTTACTTTTTTATAAAAATATTTTCACCATAGGAAGGAACGGAAAAAAGGAGGTATACAAAGGGTGCGTCTTAAAAAAATGTCCAACAGTTTCGGAGACGCCAAAAAGGTAAATTTTTCGTGGATTTTGTAATGTAATACTCAAAATAGAATAATTCTAATTCACACTAAGAGTGTCGATAAAGCAGGGAATCCGCTACATGAGTACCACAATTGAGAATTTCGACGTCTTTCTCGCAAGCGGTCAAATTCGTCTCTCGTTCATATATAAGACGGCCGAAGTGATGGCAAGTGGAGGTTCCCTCGAGTGCCACTGCGGAGCCACAATCGGAGTCCCTGATGACTCAGATTATACTAGCTCTGAGCGAAGGTCCCTGGATCCCGGGCAGAAAGTGCCACAGCGTTAGCGCTGTTAAGCCTCCGCCGTCAGCTCATCGAAGAGGGGACGCTTCGGCCGATCTTTCGAGCTGGGCGCGAGTGTGTTGGTCAAAGCAAAGTCATGTGGTGAACGCTCTCTACAGGCGAACTAAACAGGGCCTACTCCGAGGAAACTTCTATCTTTTTTGTTTTCCGATTCAAAATACCTTTCAATTGATCTTTATACCATTCCGATGGAGTAATTTTTTTATTTTTATAATAACTCCAAAAGCATTTTGTATAAAAGCAGCTTTTTATCGGCATCCACAATAACGTTTTTCATTAGATTTGTTTACGCATGATCTTGAAATTATCTGGCTCATTCGCGATTATTCTATAAACTGAAGCGTATCTTATTCCTAGTAAAACTTTCAACGAAAAAATTGTTTATGTTCAACGACGCTCCACTGGCAAGCAGCGTAACATCGTGCTCCGGACGGTTCCAATATGGGACTATTCAACCATGGTGAGTTGAACAACCGTGAATGAAAGAGATATTTATTAAGTCATTGTGGTTACTTAACTTACATCATATCTTTTTCTTTATTCTATAATTCAAGGTTTAGTTTTTTTTTTCAATTTTCTATTGCAGCTGTGAAATAATTAATAAAAACTGAGGTGACTATTGAATATCGTTAAATAGCACATAACGAAATAACGTCTCCGACACTGTCATAAATAATTAGAAAAAATTAAAAATAAATTGAGGAAAAATAATAATTTTATAAAGATTATGGCTTAGTCTTTATCGTAGTTTTACTGGGAGTCATGCCGCAGGGCGTGGAGAGGGGTACTCCCCTCGCACCGCGTACCGGCCACCCTCTTACCGCGCGCCGCCGCGCGCAGCCACCAAGCTTGATGTTTTTTTTTACGTTTTCGTTAAATACTCGGAAATTCATGCGGACACTAGTTGAACTTTCGCGAACAGCTTCTTAATGTTTTAGTCAATATGTTCGTTAGTTTTTTCATTGCTCTTTCTGCTTTTTTTACAAAATCGCACTCTATGTCAATCAGCTGTTTTTGACCGAGTCCCATAAGAGCCCGTGTATAACCTGCAAACTTTCGAATCAAATATTTTCAAAATATTATGTGCGATAATAAATATAGAAAAAAATCGTGCGTGCTCCGCATAATTCAAAGAATAATGTGTTCAAATTTCATCATGATCTCTGCATCTTCGTATCACCTATGTACCTCCTTAATCCACCTCCACCCATTCTTGAGTTCGCGCCTAGAAATTTTTATATAACATAAAATGATGTCTAAAAAGCATCTAAAAAATGCTAAAAATGTAATCATTTTTACAGAATAACGAGTTAATTCCATGAAATCTATTAATTTTTCTCCGTTTATATTAGTGTTTCTTTTTGAATGGTTTATGTACTTTTATATATATTTAAAAAAAGTAAAATAAGATATCATAATAATAATATTTATTTAATAGTTCGTATTTTTATGAATAATAAATACATCTATTACTGATTTTTAGTTTATTCCTAGACGACGTGGATGAAGCTTGGGAAAGGAAAAAGATAGGTGATGGGACGGTGATGGGAGGACAAACATTTTACTGCTTAAAATTCGCTGATGACATTGCAGTTGTAGCGGATGAAACCGAAGATTTTCAATTAATGTTGGACGAGCTGGAGAAGTTCATTAGGAAGAACAGAATAGTAGTGAATATAAGCAAAACTCAAATAATAGTCTTTAGAAATGGGGGAAAATTGAACAAAGAAGAAAAATGGAATTATAAAGGGGAGGAAGTTAAATATTTGGGGTTCTGGTTTCATTTTTCTTTCAAGTCCAAGGTTTGTGGTTTATAATATCAGTATTCCACGCAATGTAATTTAAAATCAATATATTAGTAATAATGCCCTGTAGTATCAAGTTCTATTTTTTTAGTTATAGCAGTCATTTTTTATTTATTATAGCATAATAAAATACAAAAATATTTACTTTATAGCAAAGGCTGACGCCCGCAGATGTCTAATAAATAGGGAAACGTATGGAAACGTTTTGAAACAAAAATACAAGGAAGTATGAAAATTGAAATAGTACATTACGCAACTAGTACGGAAAGTAGGCGTTGTGGCCACGGGTATATAGTTACCGGGGACAAATTACCCGTGCACGACACGCCTACTTGGGGCACATGTTGCCTTTACTATTTTTTATAATTGAGCGTGTGAAACTCTACGTTAGATGCCTGTTCAGCGTGCGTAAAGTACCTGCATTTTTTCACAAGTGCGTGAGGTCCTCACTTTCCTTATACTACCTCATGCACGGAGTGCGTCAAGTAAACACTTTACGCACTAGTGAAAAAAGGGGGTACTTTACGCACGCTAAATAGGCATTTAAAGTCGAGTTTTACGCACTCAGTTATACAAAAAAAAATTGACATGGGAAAGTGTAGGGAACCTTATAAATAGTATTTTTTTTTAAATGTAGTAAATCGATCTGACGGAGGCAGGTAAAAGAAAAACAAAGTTTTTTCCTTTTATTTAGGCAATGCTTCGTTGGCATTACATGGTCCGCCAACCTCTTCAGGCTTATTTGTTTCGTGTGTCACATAGAACACATATTAGGTGACACACGAAACAAATAAGCCTGAAGAGGTTGGCGGACCATGCCAACGAAACGTTGCCTAAATAAAAGGAAAAAACTTTGTTTTTCTTTTACCTGCCTCCGTCAGATCGATTTACTACATGTTAATAACAATTAGAGGGCAATATTTATGTTATACTCAACTTATAAATAGTGCATTACGATACAAGTGCGAGAAAGTAGATTTTCGTCTCGTGTGACGTTTACACCCGAGCGAAGCGAGAGTGAAAAGGCACACGAGACGAGAATCTCTTTCCCGAACATGTATCGTATAGCACTTTTTGATACGACGTGTGGAAAGTTCGATTTTGAGCACACGCTTTTTGTCGAGCGTGCGTGGAAAAACTAACTTTCCGCACAAAGTGTCGAAAAATTAATTGTGAAATTTGTCCAAAAAAGTAAGACAAAAAAAATAAATTTTACGACTAACATTCAGTTGCAAAAATGGAATATAATGACTTTGTAAATATTCCCTTTTTTGTATAAGTACATTTTGTTTAAATGTTTGAGTTTCTATAGATTCTTTATGTTTATCGATTTAGTAATAACATTTTGAACGGACAAACTTGGGTATCCTTCTTTAGTATACATTGATTACGAAAGGTATGTGTATAATATACATCAGTAAAAGATAACATATTTTCTATAGTATAGGAATTTATTATCTTGATAATTATTATAAGTACAGGCTATTGCAATTCGTTTGTTTTTAAAATTAAAAAAAAATTTAATTTTGTCAAAAAGGCACAATCATATATTAAAAAACATGTTACAATCGATATCACTGTTCTTTCACAAATGAATTACACGCGTGAGCAAGCAGACTTCGCAAAAGTTTCCAAAGTTAAAGTTATTAAAAATTCGCTTATTCGCGATAAATACGCTTTCTCCAAACAATATTCTATTTTTCCACTAAAAGCGCAAACCCACAATTTTTATCGAGCCTCAAAAGCGCCACCCAGAGATACCCCTATCAACAGGCTTTCCCGGTGCATCTCGAACTTTCCATCCATCAAATTACACTCCCACGGCTCGGTATTGTGCTCAATAGGCTTCAATTCCGCGCTCCAATCAACTCGTTCGAAAAGTTGGCGGGCGAACGACGGCGGCAATGGCGGAGCTTTCGCGACGTACCGGCAGCTCTCGTTGCGATCGCCGCCATTCGCCGCTGCTTCGCACGCACGCGCCGCCCGCCAGTCGGTGGGGGATACCCTGCCTCGAGAGTGTAACTAGATCGTCGACGCTGCTCGCTGCGCCAGTCCGTCCGACACACTCGCAGCTTGAAAATTCGAAAACACACACTCGCAGAAAAAGAGAGACAGAGAAAGACTCGGAAAGAGACTCGGATAAACAGACAGTATAATCAGCGCGTACGCAGGCACCGCGTCAGTATTATAAAGAGAAGAAATAAAACAGCGGAGCGTCAGTCAACGGCGACCTCGAGACGAAGCAAATCTTTTATATACATATATACAGGGACTCGACAAACGTCGCGCCAAGTTGTACATATACTTGCGCACAACGCACTCTCTCACCCTGTATACAACATATACCTAGACCGCTTAACCTTTTTCCGGGAAGAAAAAGTGAGGGACCACGGGTCAAAGGCACAGCTGACAAACCTCGCAGTCGCCGTCAACGTGACGCGCGCTACAGCTGAGTGTAAGCAATCAGTAAAGGGTACCGGGCGTGTCGAATCAGAACATTGCAGAAGAGTCGAATCAACGAAAGGAACAGTCTACGAGGCGACGAGGGAAGTCGAGTGCTCCGACAGGGGAGGCTTTAATGTGCGGCACGAGCGGTAAAAGCAACGACGGCAATGAAGCTCACACGGAGGTGCTTCAGCGGCATCGCCAAGATGCTCGACTTCTACTCCCAATTCAACCCCTCGCCCCTCTCGATAAAGCAGTTTATCGATTTTGGTAAGTGTCTCGCTAATATATTTATATCTACCTTGTGATCGCATGCTCCTCTTGTATATTATGGTGTTCTCGTTCGCTAATTTCTTCGCTGCGAGCGCAGGTGATATGTGCACGCCACTGTTGCACCGTCAGCCGTCTGAATGCTCGCGTGATGGGGGCTGCAGAAACTTTCACACTAATAAGTAACCGAGCTCGTGTGTTCACTTTCATCGCGGCTGCGAAATCGACGAGTTATGTAAAAACTTTTCCCTCGCTCTATTATAGTCTCGTGACAGGCTGCGGAAGCACTACTTGACGCTCGATTCAAGTGTTTATATTGACGCTCGGGGCCGAGCATCAATTTTTCTGCTTTCCCTACAAAGAATATTAACGCTACTCGAGTGTTGTCATTGCGCTTGTCTCGCGTTACTTTCCTTTTTTCGCTTTCGCACCTTGCCTCGGCCGTCTGATAACAACCGCGAGATATATCTTTGTTTGTTGAAAAACAAATATCTCTATCGGCTTTGTTCGCCGCTGGAACACACAAAGCTTACTATATATGTACAGTACGTGTGTACTTGTACGTATAGTTACTCTCGGTGAGAAGAATAAAGCCGTTATAATCTCGCTGGACGCGAGCGATGACACAAAAGTGTCTCTTGACACTTCATAATAGTTTCATCAAAGTTCACATTGTTGTCTGTGGTCACTGCAGCTTTGCGTTACCCCATTTCCATTATTTTCCTGCATGACGGCGCAATAAGCAATCGTTTCGCAGCACCGGCGGCCCTTCGCAAAAGTGACGTCTTATCAGGGCCTCGCGTTGCGGCTATCGATTTTTGCAAACTCTCAACTATACGCTGCAGTTGGTCTGCGAAATTAACATATTATGAAAAATAACAAAAATCTAAAGACCTTGATTAAATTTTAAATAAATTAGAAAGAATTTTTACTAATATATTGTTTTATAAAAAATATTAATGATTTTGGTCGGGTATCGGGTTGTGTTTGGATACTGGGACGTTCCCCTTATTCGCCACTTCCTCCCTTTAACGAACGAGAGATAATGCGCCTTCCGTCGCCACTGCAGCAAGCCACCGGTTTATCTGATGCAATCCCGACGAAGATTGCAAAGAATTTTAGAAGCGTCCTGTCGTTATAGCGCCCTTTGTCCCGTGAATCGAGGGAAAACCGCTAACTTTTAATTGACAATATAAATTAGTTTATCGTTGTTCGATTACCTTTGATAATTGACAATAATTTACTTCATTTGTTATACCTCAGATAATCATAAATTCACGTTTAAAAGGATTAAAATGTAAAACTGTATGGTTCCATTGATGAAAACAACAGCTGATCGCTTGTTTACGTGTGTGTGTGTATATATATATATATATACACACACACACACACACACACACACACACACACACACACACACACACACACACATACACACACACACACACACACACACACACACACACACACACACACGCATAACGCTCTAAAATTTCCGCTCGATGCGTCATTGAACGTCGTTGCGTAAGGATCACACTATTCGTGAAGCCGTACACATTAAATTGATTGGACCGACGGCAAAAAACGCCGCGCGCAAAATTAGGTTTTCCACATTGCGGGTGTACAGGGGATTTCCTGCGTGTGCGACTTGTTTTTGAACCTTGAATTGCGAGTGTGGAGAGCTCGTGCATATATACGTGTGTAATCCAGCGCTCCCGCGTGGTATCTGTTATGTATATGTATTCCTTTCTCAAGGCCGGCTCGATTTTTTAATGTAACTCTATTCGGTGGTTAATGCAAAAAGGAGAGTTACGGCTTTGCACTTGAACATTATCCATCTAACTGTTATTAATATGACAAATACAAAAACAATAAATTTTTAATAATTGCATTAAAAAAGAATATACTATTTTGAGTATTGATGGGTGTATGCACTTTTTTAAAGCTATATAAGTATATTATGCTTTCATACGAATATATTGGCGTCATCAAAATTGGATAAGTTGAGAAAGCGAACATCAACATGTTATTCGACAAGTTCACCAGATTAGAATCAATCCATCCAAGTTATCGACCTGATATGATCACCCATAAACATAACATAATCATACGATGTATTTAATTTTTCCAAGGGCTTTTAGTAAATTGTCGAAGAGTAATCTTTTATTGATTTTTCCAGTAGAGTTGATAATATACTATTTCCTATATTTTATCAGTGTTTTAGTAGGAACTGTGTAAAAGTAGCTTAATTTCCTACCGGTGGTCTACTTTCCAGCAAATCAGGCCAGCGTAAAAAATGCGCGACTAAAAATAAGAAAATTAAAGCAGATCCAGCCTTAAATTCAATGGGTCTCAAGTTTACAACGTTGGAGTCCAACGAAATAAAAAAAAGAATTCATTTTACTTCACGTTTATATTAAATAATATTAATTTTGCGTGTAGATTTAGTATTTTATAGTATAAATTAACATTAAAACAAAGGTTTAGATAAAATTTCCATTGCTTAATAACTTTAATCAATCGTAAAAAATTATTTCGTTGCATTCCAACGATGCAAACTTCAGACCCATTAAATTCACCTAGTTGGTTTAAACGATTAATGACGATTAATAATACCTGCGATCGTTTCTTTATTGCATTACTATATCTAACTTAAATTTCGAAAAAGGAATAATACTGATAAGCTTAATGAAACACGTTTTTCAAAATATTGTCGTACTGATATTCGTCGTTACTGCAAAGTACGTTTTCCAATCAATAAGCATTCTATAGCTATACGATCGTATTAAATTTTAAAAGGTCAATTGCTCGATTGAATTACATGTTATCGAAACTGCACAATGCGCGGACACCGCATTTGCTAAATCAATATTCCAAGCTTACATAGGGACTCTTGTTTAAAAACTAACTTTAAGCTTGAATCTTACAAATTACAGCATTACATAAAATTAAAATTCCAAATGAGCAAATAATGTACACTTCGCAAAAACCAATTTAGCAATCCTTGGAGAGACGAACATTCGACGAGAAAATAAAAACAAACTGAACCCGATAAAAAACACAGTTAGTTACGCCGTCCAGTCTGGAGAGCCTGAAAAGGCGAGCTGCACGGCCGAGGGGCGTGCGGGGCAACCGAGAAAAAGAAAGAAGTGGGGCCGCACATATATACGTGACGTGACAATCGACACGAGTCTCGTGATCTCCAGCCAGCCGCGCGAGCTAGCCCGAGCCTCCATTTCTCTCTTCGCCCCGCGCACATACGCACTTTTACCGCCTATAGCGCGCGTGTTTTTGTACAGAGCCTTCCCGTAGAAGCATACACGTGTATATAAAAATGCCCATCGGCATTCAACTTTCCTTATACTATACTGCTCATGCTGTGCGAGCGAAGTTCATTAAATATTACTGTTGTTTGAGTAGCACGAGCTGTGTGTGGCATTTCTTCAATAATTAAGAGGCGTTTTTGCGCTTCAAAAATCGTCGCGATGACTCATCAAATTAATCGTCGCTCTGTTGCTGTATTGTACAGCAGCACGTTATTCAGCTTGATTTAGGTATATGCAATAACGCTCAACAGGTTGACTTCGGATTTCTTCGGAGCTTTTCATTATATCGTTCATTACGATTATATGCTGTGCAAATTCGAATGCGGAGATCGTTATGACACAAATAGCTTTTAATGGCCGCTTGGTACATGTCTTGTCTCGTCTTTAATGTTAAACTACCTAAAAAGTTTATGGTAAAAGTTGAATGTACTTGAAGGAAAACGAATTCTAGACATCTGTATTACATGTTTTATTGACAAACACAATTATTAATCTTTAAAACTATCTTGAAAAGGCTATTTTTCTGAAAGTTATAGCTCCATCGTCATAGATTTTCGTTTACTGCCAAGCAGTAGAACGCTTTTCTTAGAATTTCAATTCGCGTATCTCAACTTTAAAGATGTAATGAATACTTAGCCAGATTATTTTTCTTCGTACGTTTACCCGCATAAATAGTCTTACGTAACAACCTGACTCATAGATAAAATATTGTCATTGAAAAAAACAATCTTCGAAGGGGGTCAGTTTCCAATCATCTATCTCTAAATCTTTACAGTGCGCAAATATTATAGCCAAAACGGTACTTAAATTTCTCGGTATACGAGAAGTGGACCTCTTTAGACGGTTTTGTACATCCCCAGACTTGAGCATGCGTGGCACACTAATATGGATTACAAATTGAAGATTTTACACCCTATCTTGTTTATGTGCTTCGCACGCTCCGCTAATAACAGCAATAAATTATTTAAAAAAGAGAAGTATCGCAACAGTTAAAGGTTTCGTGGATTTCCTCATAGATAATCAATAGTTATTAGTCTTATTTACCATTGAATACTTTGCACGTGCCTTAAAAATTTACAGCAGTACTCTCTAATATCACATCTTTTAAAATGCTGAGAATAATTCTCATAAATCACAGTGCCGGAAAACAAGCCGCAGTTTATGTAACGGCACTTGAAACTAGCTTTGGTAAACAAAGGCATACACAAAGCACGGAAATTGAATGCAATTCATGACTTTATCCGCATCTTTGCAAACGTGATATAAAGAAATTTGCAATGCAATCTCTAGATGTTTCGACTCGATTAAAGGCATTAGCTTAGAATGTTCCGCGCGAATAGCGAAAACAAGATTGTAAATATTATTGAATTATTGATAAATCTCATTACACGAGTAGAAGATTCTATTTATAGTAATATTATGTGCGTCGCGTCATTGCTGTTGCAAAATCAGTGCAAGTTGAGAAAGTGACAATCATAATTGGGTGCGTGTTATGTTACTTTTTAAAAGATTTCTTTACAGACGGGTCAGATAAGCTTTCTAGAAGATTGTTCTACTCGTACATGAAAGTTGTATATTACTGTTAGAAAAATAAAACCCTTTTCTACAATATGTATTAAAAGTTAGTAGAATTAAAGTCGTGATAAATAAAGCTAAATATTTGTTGTAATATTTTTAAAATTATGAAAAGTGTGCGTGTGTGTGTGTGTGTGTGTGTGTGTGTGTGTGTGTGTGTGTGTGTGTGTGTGTGTGTGTGTGTGTGTGTGTGTGTGTGTGTGTAACATTTTATATTTTTCACTAGTATCAAAACGTTTTCTGCAAGAATACATATTATAGGTCAGTACGGTTATTAGTTTATTACAGATTCTGTCAAAATTATAAACGTAAGATTTTTACATTTTACATTAACATTTAAGGTAGTTCACCCGGTTGAAACAGCAGTTTTAGTTTTTGTATGTTTTATTAAGTTGATAATCCAAGAGAAAGTACATGTAACAAATATATATACTATAAGAAGAAACATAAGACAATTTTTTTCAGACAAATTCAGGCAATAATCACTATGCTATTGTTACAATTAAAGACAAAAACTTCAATAAGTTTCTCTAATTTTTTTATTTTTTATCTGATCTTAACGAAATAAAGCTTATTTTGTTCGTTAAGAAATTTCAGGGGGAGTATCGGTGCACGGATAGAATTTTTCCTGAAAAATTCTATCGGTGTGGGAAAATTTATGATACGAGTTACCAGTACGGCGCAATATCAATTTGTTTAAGAAAAGCAAGTCAAGTTTTAGAGTGTTTAAGATGAACAAATTGATGTTGCGCCGTACTGGTAACTCGTATCATAAATTTTCCCACCGATACTCCCCCTGAAATTTCTTAACGAACAAAATAAGCTTTATTTCGTTAAGATCGGATAAAAGATAAAAAAATTAGAGATCTTATTGAAGTTTTTGTCTTTAATTGTAACAATAGCATAGTGATTATTGCCTGAATTTGTCTGAAAAAAATTGTCTTATGTTTCTTCTTATAGTATATATTTGTTACATGTACTTACTCTTTGATTATCAACTTAATAAAACATTATTTAAAAAATACAAAAACTAAAACTGCTGTTTCGACCGGGTAAACTACCTTAAATGTATAAGTGTAGTTGATCCTAATGGCCGTATCTACCAAGTGGTGTGTTGTTTGTTATGTCAAAGGTTGTAATAAAACACAACACATTTATATATTTTCTTTCATCGACGTTTCGGACATTTTTTATTGCATGTCCCTCTTCAGGAGATAAAAACTTAGTCAACGGACGTACATCACAGGGAGAGACCCCACTTGTCAATGTCTCTCCCTGTGATGTACGTCCGTTGACTAAGTTTTTATCTCCTGAAGAGGGACATGCAATAAAAAATATCCGAAACGTCGATGAAAGAAAATATATAGATGTGTTGTGTTTTATTACAACCTTTGACATAACAAACAACACACCACTTGGTAGATACGGCCATTAGGATCAACTACACTTATTATTAAACAACTCTACCATCAGCTTCTACAACTAAGTTACCTTAAATGAATATGAAAAACTAGTTTTGAAAACTCATTCAATTTCAAATGCACGTACCTAATTAGACAAGAACCGGCTTTGCGTAATGCAACTTCAATTTTTTCTAAAGCTTTTACCGAATACCAAAGTTTTCTAGGAAAAATATTGAACTCGATAATATTAACATTACACTATTTAATTGAAAAATTTATAGTTAATCTGTTCATTTTTCAAAGCTGTCGTTGACCAAGTTTAATTATTATAGTATCCTCTGTTTAAAAAATGATGACGGAAATTATGTGAAGCCGAAATAAAACCTTTGCGATCCTCTTTTAACAAAGTTTGGAATTATGAAATATTTAAACTAAAAATATAAGTGATAAATACTATTAATGACTTAACATTTGGTGTTGTGTAACAAAAAAATATTAAAATTTTATCAGTAGTTAATAATGAAAGACTATGAATACTGTTCTAATTACAGTTAAATTTCTAACCTCCAAATTTTTGTATTGTAAGAATAAACTAAAATAAATATAATCCAAGTTTCAATAAAAAATATTGGATAAATTTTCGTATGTTAAAAAGTAAAATAAATTTTAAATTCATAATATTTCAATATCAATATAATTCAAGTTAAAGGAAGGGCGTGAGCAGTGCGCCTGAACTTGCTACGTGTTAAAATTATAAAAGAATACAATATTTGATTGTCAAATTATTTTCTTCCGATGATAAATTGTTTATTATTTGCCTATTTAAACTAAACAGTATCTTGACATCTCTTATCTTTCATATCAATTTAAACGATAAGTTATCAGGAAAGATGCAATGATTATTATTATTTTTAAGAAGCCGTCTTTTCTGCAGCAATTATATTTTGTTATTTAAAGTCTACTTTAAGTATTTACAAAAAGAAAATTATGCGAATTAATAACAAAAAATGTTATTTTTCTATAAAAGAGGAGGTACAATGTAACGTAACACGTTTTGAAAAAGTTTCCTTTTATAAAAACCACAAGAATTAAATCCCATACTATAAAAATGTCAGAAAAAAATATAGATTTAACAACCTTTATCTTAGTGTTGCATTTTTTAATTCGCAGTCTATTTCAGCAATCAATTAAGAATATTATTTATTGACTAACTTCAATGTTTTAAAAAGATTTTTAAAGGTACAGTTAAAATTTTTCTAATCAACAATAATTCGCTTAAATTCTTAAACAACCATCTTTCATTCTCGACATTTTTTGAACGCAAAATCAAGTTTTTTTTTTAAAGACTGAGTAGTAAATTTTTTGTCTAACGGTATTATTTTAAATTTAAGTTCATGAAAAAACTTTTTCCTCTCCTTATCCCGGAAAGAGCATTTGGTCGTTCGCCAGTTCTTCGTTGTCAACTCCATTTAATTTGTCTTGCGGGTTTGCCGCGCACATATAACACCTGTAAAATACGTTGCGATCGATCCAAAACAGAGGACAAGGTTTTGACCTTTAAGTAAAATTAAAGACAATTTTGTATTGATCGATATTTTCCATTGACGCGTGAGTAAATGTTGGTTTTCCGAAACAATGGAAAACAGATCATTTTAATTAACTGGCTGACTTTCATTGTCTTGACCGGTTTGACATGTATCTAGTTGCGCCTTTTTGTCCTTTCACAAACGCCTTCAACTGATACCATCTAGTTCGGAAGTTTACATTTCTATTTTTATTTATACTTTTCAATTGTTTTTTTAATTCTTTTGGTTTTATTTACCTGACTTACATGATGCATTTTTTGTTAATGACACGATAATGCATCATTTTCTTATTGGAATCTATTTTATCTTGTTGTACAATCTAAAGATAGAGACACACCCTCAAATATTTATTATATCTCATCGAATGTCCACGTATCGATAAATATAAAGTATATAGATGTTAATCAACTTATCTAATAATCGGTCGCATAATTGAATCAATTTTAGGGTGTGTTTTATGTCCTTCCCCGTGAGTCATCGGAACGACCTCTTTCTGTAACTAAAATCGATTGCGAATATTTACGATGTGGGGTTTTTAGTAAACAGGTGTATTAGGTATTTCCAGCTTCGGAAAAACACAAAACTCGTGAAAAATAATTTATTATTTTTTGGCAATTTGAAATTATATTGGCAATTTGATAAAAATATTAATTGAATAGTTATTTTCATTTTAAAATATATTTATAATTCTCTTGCGATATATTTGAATAATATTATGTTGCATCATTTTAAGCTCGATTACTTGTTATTTGCTTACTAGCATAAATTGATTTTTAACACTATCGTAAGAAGTATATAACTTTTTAATCTGTAATTACAATTTCCATTAGTAATTTTCAACCGCGTACCGACCATGTATACAAGTAAAAAATACCAATGAAAAAGAAAAATATTGCTAAGGGGAAAGTCCCAATACCATTCGTCACGTCTGCAACGAAAAATTCAGACAAAATAAAACCGACAAACAAGCACACACAAACCTCTCAAATACTCGGAAGTCTCGCTCACATGACTATAAAAATCGCTGGTCATCGTCTGTATACAACACACCGACGTTGGTGCGTAAGGCCTCAAAAATAAAGAAGAATTCGAGAGTGGTCGACCGTATGTTTTTCGGCTGCGGCGATTACGTGCGCGTGCGAATACCTCAGACTTTGACCTCGAGAGAGCCAAGAGCGAGAGGCTCGTTTCCGCCGTATGTTGGAGGCACGGTTCGCGGCTCGGCCAATCAGCGCGAGCCCCTCTCCATTGGCGAGAAGCCGCGCACGTCATCGGCCCGGCCTATATGTTGGCGTTTTCTCTCCCTCTCTTTCCTTCTCTGTCCTTGTTTCTCTGCTCGGCGAGCTGATATATGTGCGCACACAGGCCACTTCTTCAATGATGACTTGGTCGAAGTTTTAAATATAATAGAGGATATTCGTTCACTTTTTTTGTTTAAACTCGCGCTTTGCTTTATAAATAATTATTCTATATGACCAGGGGGCAGGACATTTTTAAGTTTTGCGCCAAGAGTCACGCCCCCGGGGAGGATGTGTTACTTTATAAATAAAAGGTTTCCTGCTTTGTGACGCTGGGATATTTGATATTTTATATAGGAGGCGCTTTTATTTTTAAATTTTACATTTACTTGGAAAATAATTTTTTTTTTTTTTTTTGCCAAATATGCTTGGTAAATTATTTTTGAAACCTTATTCAAACATTGGATAAAGTAATGTCTAAATTTATTTTTATTTCATCGTAAGAAATAAATCGAAAAGTTTAAAAAAATCATTTTAAGCAAATGAAAAAAGTGTACTCTTCGCGAACAGTGGCACACGCACCATTGAAGAACCGCCCGCAGCAACGATATGAGAGGCCGGGAGTCTAGAATCTTCTTCGGCCAGCCTTCTTTTTCGCTCCAGTTGACTACTTAGAGATTTGTATTATATTGTGGATGCGCAACCGCGCGAACAATCGGCTTTCGCGATAAGATGCTGGATTTTGAACGTTACTCAAATGTTGCTCAACGCGATAGAACGAGGCGTGTGTAACACTTATCATTTTTTGCTAACTCGTTTTTACTGTTGTAATTTATTCATGCAAAAAATGACTTGATAAAGCTACGACAAATAAACACATCTTTATTATTGTTTATGATTTACATTCTATTTATGGTTTATTATGCAGTTATTTAAAATATTTTGAATTCCAAGTTAATTATTCTAAAATCTATCTTATAATTATTATCATAATGTAAAATAGTTCTCACGTGCATCGTTTTTTAATGGCTTTTTTTAATTCCAGAAATATCTTACTTAATAGTACGGTACGAGTTATAGTCATTATTAAAAGATACTTAGCTGGGAAAACAAAGATTTTTACAATCTTCCATACCTCTCATGAAAATTATACGGAAACGGCAATTTGTTGTTGCATTGTCGCGGTCATCATTGCAGTAAAAATGCTATTAATCTTCTAAGAACCACAATTATTTTCATTATCCTATTATGATGAATTATGTTATTCACTTCGAAAAATTACTTGTCTTAGTAATAAAACATTTCTGTTTAACAAAAAATCGTTAGAATCTATTATAGTATCAATCAAAAATAATTTTAATTCTAAACATTTTTTTATTCTAAGAAAACTGAATTTTCATTTTTAACCCTTACATAGTAAATTAGTTAACAAAATTCAATCGAGTCAGAAACATAAAACTATGGCAGTAAAGTATGTAATTAATGTGTTTATCTTAAGAATGGCGCGTATAGAACCACCTTTCGACTCTGCACAGGCTACAATGAATAAAAAAAGTCAATAAATAATGATATAAACTTATCGCAGTCTGCAGGGGCTTGTTCTGCGATTGTACTCAAATATTTATTAATACCAATCGCTCTCATTCCGTCTCGACGAGCATTTTTTGCTGGTTCATGCGTGCTATTGTTTTGTTCGCGACGCAGTGTGATAACTGGGATTCCTCGCACGTGCGATAAGTGTGTGACGAGCGCCCAAAGTCTGCTCTTTCAAATAAACGATATGTTATAGCGAGCGGATAAATAGTAGGGTAGACGACGCGTAAAAACCCGTGTGTATAAGACATACGAGAAGTAGCCGCAGTTTAATGACTTGCCTTGTCGACGGTTTCTGGTTTACCTTATCGCTACGGTGCCTTCTCGTCAGGCGATAAGACAGATGATATTCTCATAAGGATATTTTTGCAAAATATTTTTTTATAGTATCAAGTTTTTCTTTATTGGCCAATGTATCCTCGTCCGTCACAGATATCATGCAGATTTCCTGTTTGCATTGGGTTTCGAAGCCTTTTTTTTAACGATGTCATAAATCGTTATTATCGAAAACATATAAAAAATAAATCATTAAGAAAATACCTTCTAGCTATTCTACAAAAATATTCATTGCATCCGGTAATATATTTCCTCGCCAATGTTGCTGAGCAAGTATTATTTTTAACAAATTTACTTCATTTTCATAAAATAAAAAATATTTTATTTTTTTATTTTATATATTAAGGGGATGTAAAATGTTGACGTGATGATTTCTTGGTTTTTCAACCCAAGCTTATAGTCATAGAATCGTGAAAAAGAATTTGTGAATATAATTTTTAAGATATTAATTTTTAATAATAATATGGTGTAAAAATATATAAGATAACTTTATATTATTTTACGGTTATTCATCAACAATTATCCATCAACTATTAAAGTGAATAATTGTAAATATTGCAGATAAATTATTGACCGATATTTAAATAAAACGAAAAATGGATTTTAAAAAACGTGGTCTGTACATAAAGAAAGCAACACATAGCAGGTAGATTTGTGAGCTTATTTTACTCAAGGACAAATTTTAATATTCTATTACAATTTTTTAATTTATAATTTATTTAGATAATTATGTGATTATAGGTGTAAAATTTATAATTCATTTTAATATCTTAAAATAAAGAATGTATTTTTAGCAAAGGTATAAATATATTCCTTGTAATCAAAGGCCGAAACTATAACCTATTGTGAAGTAAAATATTAAATATAGAATTATCGAATTTGTTAATTATTTTAACATTTTTTATATTTTACATATTACATGTTCACCTTCACCTTCCTGCCAGTTAATAGATATAGAGTATAACTAGTTGTGAAACTGTGTTTTAAATATAATTATCAAAATTATGCTTCGTAGTTCTTCAGTAACAGTACAAATAAATAAAGGTATTTGCGTAAGATGAATATACGGATTTACAAGGATACTAATGACGTTCGTTTGCATTTTGAAATACTGTCTACAACAACTATAATTATTTATCATAAAGTTGGTATCAAGTTAATTCAAATAAATATTTATTTTGTCTTATTACATAATTATAAAGAATACAATTTTAGTTTAGTTAACTCTTCACCAAAGTTAATTTTAAACTTAAGGTGGCTCATGCGTTTGGTGCCGTATCAAGTCGGGGCCCCGCAAGGGGCTTCTTTATTATTGCCAAATTAAGTTAACGTATTTTACGTAAATTTATTGTAAATAACTTCTAAATGTTCAAACAAAAAAAGATTTTATAAATAAGGGAAAACTTTGCTAATTTGTCCCTACATTTGTATGACTGGTCGCAGTGCGCATGCGCAGTAGCACATTTGTAACGTTTATTGTTAATATCTTTTTTGTTTGGTCGTTAACCTATAATTCTGATGATATCATTAGATTCTTCACAAAAAAATCTTTAATTTCATATATTGTACATTAAAAACTGCTTTTTTACAAGTTACTACGAAGCAATAAACTGTTCATTCCCATAAGGTTATGTGTTAAACGTACCTATTTATAAACTCAGTTTTTTCGATAATTTGGTCGTTGACCTACAATTTTCTTAGTAGAGATCGAAAGTTTAATGTCTAAAGAACGTATTTGTTAAGTTTAAGATGTATCTGCTTTTTTATAAAAAATCGCATGAGCCACCTTAAATATATATAGTAATATCGAAAAATCCTCGTACGAATTTGCTTCAAATATATAATGTTTAGTAAAGCAAAAATTCAAAAATACACGAAAAAACGCTATCTTACTACCTTAAGTTTACCATATTACAATTATATAAAAAAGATTTTAAGATACATATTAATTAAAATCTTTTTTATATAATTGTAACAGTTTTCTTTAAAATATTTGCAGACGCAGGGATTTTCAATTTTAGTTTAACTTGTTTTATTTTCAATGACTTTAAAGTTTAAATATGCGTATAGATATTGCATAGTTATTTTAGAAAATATTCAAAATATAGATTCGAGTTCGGACGTCCGTTTTATTTTGTCGTTTGAGAAGGAAGCTGTACATTGTGTATACATAACATCAACCAAACATTTATATCTGATTATCAGATATTAATCTATATTTGCAGTTATAACTTATTTTAATAAATATCTAAATTTTTTATTTATAATCGTCTTTTATTAATTTTTCACATGTATATAATGTGTCACTTTCAATTTATTATCAGTTGTAATTACTGTTTGAAATCGATAAATAATTATATAAACTTACATGACATTCTCAATTTCAATGCAAAGTTTAAGTACATTTTCTAATCATTTTAACAAAATAGTATATTACGATACTAGTGCTTTATGTGATAATTCACATCGTGCAGTGGGTCACTGAAGGCACTAGAGTCGTACGGTATTTTACAGCACGTTTACCTAAATCCGCTGTCACCTATTCGTGCCTTAACCTTTAAAGGACGGGGATTTGGGGTTATTGATCTCTCTAAGAAAATGCATAAAAAACATATATTATGGGGTATTCTCACGGGTGAAGTGACTGTCATGGGTCGAGCCACTATAGTGGCTTTCCCGTCCTCTGAAGGTTAATAAGGTATCTCGATCATGTCATGCGGTGGGGCAAGGCTAGGGGGTCCCCTCTCCCCCCGCGGTGGCTCCCCGCTCACCGCGCACCTCCTCGCACAGCCTACGAACTCGGTGTTTTATTTACGTTTTCGCTTATGCTTCTTTCCCAAATGCCTGACAAGCGACCACGACCCGTCTGCGCTTTTATTCTTTGATTATTTTTCTATTCAATTAAAGGTTTTTTAACTTTATTTCTGTTTTTTTTTGTAAGGAATTTTTATGTTGAAAGACCACATAACCTCAAACTTCCGTAAGAGCCATATGTTAAAAACTCGTTTTTCAAGAATTATTTTCTCCAAAAAATGGGCGATGAAAAATACTTAAAAAATTCATGTAATCTTCTTTTAAGTTAAGGTGATGTTAAATACCGACATAATTTTCAAAGGAGTACATCTCATGAAAATACAAATAGAATCATCCAAAAAAAAATCTGAGTATAGTATTAACATATACGGAGCGCTTGACAAACGTGTTTTTCCAAAAAAAATATGAGAATTTATTTAATTAAATAAAAATCGTACTGTCGGTAAGTAGGAATTTGCAATTAACCTACTTTTCAAACGAGCATATCTAACGAAAATGCTAATAGAATCACTCAAAAAATTCCTGGATATAGTGTTTACGTGCACGGAGCGCTTGACAAAACTTGTTTTCCGAATAAACGCTTGAATGTTGATTTAAAAAATATTGAAATTCACGGTTTCACATGGCCTTAAGGAATAACATATAAAAATTTTTAATTTTTCCCTGCTTTTATGCTAAAGGTAGGAGAGTCCTTAAGGTAATGTGTACTTACCGACAAATTTTAGAATGTATATTTCTTTTGCAAATAATAATAGAATTACTAACAAAAAAAAATTGAGTATAGTATTTACATATACGGAGCGCCTGAAAGAGCTGTTTTTCCAAAAATTTACTCAGAATTTATTTAATTAAATAAAAGCCGCAATGCCGATAAGTAGGGATCTGTATACTTCGAATTTTGCCAGTTTTAAAAAGTGTTTATCTCATGGAAATGCTGATAGAATCGCACAAAAAAAAATCTGAGCATAGTATTTACATACACGGAGCGCCTGAAAGAATTGCTTTTCCAAATAAACATTCGAATGTTTATTAATTAAATAATGAAATTGGGTTGATTTTGAGGTTCGCGCGGTAGCGCCCGAGCATAGCTGGTAGAAAAGTTAACGACATGTTGGCTAATTGTTGGTTAATTTTAGAGTTAAAAACGTCACACTAACATTATTTCGTTGTTAAAGATAAATATTCAATTTCCGTTGATAAGAACATGTTCTATTGTCAATATTTGAACATGTGATTATAATTTTCGATACTTTTAATAAGGTTTAAATATTGAAAATGCTTCCATTTGATTAATACGTTAATCAACAAAAATGGTTAATTTTCTACCAGGGAAATAACTTTATTTGATTCATGTAGAATGTTATTTTATTTGTTCCAAGATGATTGTGTGTCATGTAGATGTAGGTAATGAATCATTTTTACCGTATTCAGCGATATGGAAAAAAATTTTAACAAACTTCATGAATGTTTCGCTTTTTGTTTCCACATTTAACTGAACCAATTGATTTAAGCATTTCATGTAGCACATTAAAGCACAATAATAAGTGATTCATTTTTACAAGTCTAAGTTACGTAATTAAGAAAATACGTAAAAACAAACCTGTTTTCTTACGTTCTTTTATAGTATACAATATTGATGGTGATACATTATATTCTTATGAATGCTGAAATGATTAACTAATTTATAATTAAAAAAGTGAATCCATTTTATAAATAATCATTAGAGATATACCAACACTTATTTAGTAAACGAAATCAAGTTATTACTGTAAAAAAAATAATGTTAAAAGCCAGTGTTGTGTGGTAAAAGTTTTTTTGGCACTTATTACAAACAACCAAGATTAGTTCGAATGAGGAATTAATGCAAGACTTCTGGCCTGTTTCACTTGTTATGGTAATACGGAAAAATTATGCTTGTCTCCTTCCTGTTGTGGCTGCTCGACACTGAATTAATTTTTAAAGTTTTTCTCATTCTTCATAAACCAATTCTGAAAAGGCAAAGAATATTTTATCCGATATTTGCTGCTATCTATTAACAAAATTAGAAGTTGTCTAGAATAATGCTGTTCTGCTAATCGTATATCTGATTTTGAGAAATTTTAGTAAAATGACTTGACTCGACAATGATTCGTTCTTTTTGCGCGAATAGATAAATGTCTAGGCCAAACTATTGGTTCAATTTTCACTTAATTATTATATAACCCTATTTCCAATTAAAAACTAAAAATGGTGAATTGTTGGAAACCATTCAAAAATACAATTCAGGGTTGAAATTTCCATTTTTATTCGGCGAATCAAGTTACATTCACAGTGTCTATAAATAAAATGGTATACGCCGTACAACTAATTTGATTATTTTACTCGTTCGCTCAATTCACAAGACCGCGTTAATTGAAACCCAATCAGCGCTTCAATTCACTCGGTCCAGAATTGCGCAAATCCACTCATTTTTGTATCCTCAATACCGCTCGACACAGTAATCCAGTCCTCTGAAATGACAAAGTGATATAATCCATCACCACCTCTATAATAGAAAACCACCGATCTGAGCCTGAATTACCGCAACACGGCAGAGCAGCTCTCGCGCAATAGTGCGCTCCACATACGCTCCAATGAAGGTTCTCGTGCGGTCTCGTATCGCAGACGCGCCCTCTTTATTTTCCGGCTAACTTACTTTGCACTCCATCATCGACGCGCCGATGACGACTCGCTCTCGCCGTCTGCGTCCGCCAGATAACCGCGTTGCGCGCCAATTTATAGATACGTATAAACGCGTTTACTCCTGCGTATCGTATCGTGTATTATACGCGCAACTGTGGCTATACGCTCCGCCGAGCAAAGAACTTGCCAACGAGCTAACGCGATTTGCGCCTTGATGGCTTTCGCGAATTCCAATTTCGCGTGATATGTATTAAAGCCGCATGTGATGGTCTCAAGGGCACGATGACGTGTCGACGGGATTAAATTTGCCGGATTTAATAACTCTAGAAAACGCGCTTCTTTATATGCTTTTTATGTGCTTTTATACCGAGAACCGCGTAACAAAAGCGTCCGATCTGCGCCATTACACGGTGGTACGATCGAATTTTTTTTCTCTCTATTTATGTTCTTTATACGAGGTTGTTGTTCGTCTTTACGGGATGAAAGAAGTTGTTATTGCGACGATAACGATAGCGATTAGGGGTAACGATTAAAAAATTATTTTTACCATCGTAATAACTATAGCAAACTGAGCACGCAAATGGGAAAAACAAGAACAATTAAGAAGGAGCGTTTCTATTACCGTTGCGCAAGAGGTCACTGAATTTCCGCGCCGCATTATCAATTGGAAAATGCTAGTCGGACGGCAGTTAGCAATTTCAGAAGCTTTGTCGGCGCATAATGTCGCGTGACTCGCTTGTTCGCTGGCCTTAATCGGTCATTGCGTATTTTATTTCGAGCCCCCAACCGTTGCGTGCGTCGATGCATTAGCACGCAGGCGACGAGGGCCCATTTCAGTCGCAACCAAATAAAGGTGTATAGAAATTCATTGATAAATAATGTTTAAATAGTAACTAATCGTGTATCTAATCGGTGAAATATCTGCATAACATTATACTCTTATAATGGCCTTCTATTTTAATGTAGAGCTTTACATTTACATTTATTTTTGTTACTTTACCTGTTTACTTGAAGTATTTGTATAATACTGAAATAACATTTTAAAAATAATCCATTTATGTATAACGTCTGCATAACATTATACTCTTATAATGGCCTTCTATTTTAATGTAGAGCGTTACATTTACATTTATTTTTGTTACTTTACCTAGTTACTTGAAGTATTTGTATAATACTGAAATAACATTTTAAAAATAATCCATTTATGTATAACGTCTGCATAACATTATACTCTTATAATGGCCTTCTATTTTAATGTAGAGCTTTACATTTACATTTATTTTTGTTACTTTACCTGGTTACTTGAAGTATTTGTATAATACTGAAATAACATTTTAAAAATAATCCGTTTATGTATATAACGTCTGTTACTATGTTAATATTAATATTAAGGCAATATGAGTAATGATGATTCAATAAATCGTTGGTATATAAATTTGTCTTAAAAAAAGGGTTTACAAAGTCGCGTTACCCAGTATAATAATTAAGTATCGGGTATAACTTTACTTTCAATTGCGTTAAAGTCAAGTTAAAAGAATGTGAATGAAAAATATTAAGACTTGCATATACGCAGGAGATATTACTATCTCGCACTCGATTTTCATGTTTATTTGCAAGTGTGTCAACACCGGCATCGGCTGATAAATGTTTTTCTCGAATCATGTACAATTGTAATTGAAAGATTTGTTCAATAATAAATGCATCGACCATAAATAGATCAATTTTATATTTAACCCTGAAGTAATGTACAAAATATGGACAATTTATTTTCATTATATTTTAAGAAAGTAAAGAGTTTTTAAGAAACCGAGTTAGCACTAATGCATATACCTTTCTATTTTAAACCTCTGAACTTTTTAAGGATTAATCGATTATACATTTTTGCGCCAGAGCAAGCGTCATTGCTGAAAATATACATTTCGTGATTAGATTTAATATTTAAAAAATCAAAAAGAAATTGCATTAACATTAATCTGTTTATTTTATACTCCACGTCGTCAATAAATAAATAAAATTTTAAATAATTTATAGCAGGTAGTGGCAAACTACTATTCTTCATTTTGGTCTTTCAACAAATTATAAAGTGAGATTCATTTATTAAAACGAAAACAAAGAATTTCTCAAACGTATTTTTCTTATCTTTATGTTAACATTAGTCATTGTCTATGTATATGAACTTCATTCAGGAAAATGTTCGTATTTCTTATTAAGCAGATTAGTATAAAAAATAAATGGTAACATTTAACATGAAGTTTTGTAATTGATAAAAATAAAAAAATACCATTGAAGCGAGTAAAATATAAATTGCATTTAATATCATGTGACATATAATGTATTGCATTCGGTTATTATGAGTTTCTAATTATGCTCCTCAATACGTTTGTTTGATATTTTAGAATAATTATTTATTACTACTCTGGTAGAAATGTTAAACATAAATTACTTATTTTTTTAACCAACTCTGTGCAAAGAAGAATATTCCACTTTTATTTAATAATTATGTACCAATTTAAAGTAAATTTTGGCATTTACATTTGACAACATTGATATTTTAACTACTCGTAATGCTTTTAGGTACATTGTTGCGCTATTGCTACGTATTGATTTTAGTTAAAAATGCTTCCATTTTATAAACCCATTAACTGTAAGATATCGTTAATTTTTTACCGGGGTATTTATGATTTCGAAACTTATTACCTCCATTGAATGTTCACTAAGACGGATCTTTTTCTTTTTCAGGACTCAGTGCGTGTGAGAGAAAGTCTTTTATTTTCCTACGAAAGGAACTACCGGTGCGCCTGGCTAACATAATGAAAGAGATTCACCTGCTGCCGGAGAACCTGTTACGGATGCCGAGCGTTGGGATTGTAAATAATCTTTATGCCACGTCTTTTGAAGAAATCATACATTTTGAGAAGTCTGATATCAGTGACAGTACTTTGGATACGTAAGGATATCTTCTTATCATTACAATATATCTTATAAATTGTAGTTAATAATTTGCTTTGCAAATGAAAAAGATTTTTAAAAAACTCATCTTGTCTATTCTAACATACAAATGCAGATTCTAACACGTGATGACCAAAATACACTATACATATTCAAGGATACCTTACGTATAGATATATCGTCGCGCGGTACGAAAAAAAACAACTTCTAAACTCGCGCGAAGAAAAGCCAGTTTCGCGCGAAAAAGCCAAAGTATGGGAACATTTTTGGCCTTTTTCGCGCAAAACTGGCTTTTCTTCGTACCGCGCGATGATATGCACAAGTGATTGTCACGAGAGAATTAATCATTTTCACAGATTAAGAAACTTCTAGACTGTAATAGATTACGTTTATCAATAGAGATATAGTATTACGCTAAAGTAAATAAAGGTATTATAACATTGTTATGTATTAGTCTAACATATACTGTAACAATATACTAGTTTTTACTCCACGTCTCAACACTAAAAATTATCTAAATAATCTAAATTATAGACAGTGTCTATTTATTACCAACTGTTTTATAAAAGAATTAGTTGCTTTCGATAACGCACGATTACAAAAAGTTGCAATACATTAATTTTAATTTTGTCAAGTTTGTAATCTTTCTTATTTTCTATTTCAGATTTTGTCAAGCTCTAGTCAAGATTAGAAATAGACACACTGATGTCGTACAAACGATGGCTCAAGGAGTTCTGGAGTTAAAGGAATCTCACGACGTGGATGCTCAAACGGAAAACAGCATCCAGTATTTCCTTGATAGATTTTATATGTCCCGAATTTCTATAAGGATGCTTATTAATCAACACAGTAAGCGAATATAACATTAGTATCTTGAATATATAATTGAATTGCATATTTTACTGTATATAAACTTATCATCCGCTATTCTTTAAAGTAATTTTTATACATACAATAAAACAGAAAAAAATGTGTCTTTTCATATTTACTGACTTTACTTTGTAAAAAAATAATTATACAAAAGAACGACATACTTTAAAATAATTAAATGAATATATTATGCAATTTTTACGTTATAATTATTGAAACTAGTATTTACTACATCTTGCAAGGTTTCCATTACACTTTTACTCGTGCAATATATTACGCAACAGTGTGATATTTTTTTCAAACGTCACAATTTATCGATCGCTACTTTTATTTCAGTCTCAAGTAAGATCTAGAAAACAATTTTTAATTCTTAAACATATACATAAATCAGTATAAATTTAACAGTGATGATACATTTATTAAAAAGTATAAGTAGTAATTTAACAAAATGTTATCTGTATCAGTGAACGTGTAAAAAATTAAATGTAATAAATGAAAAAAAATCTAGCTTGAACATTTTTATCATTTTTAACTTTAAACTAAATGAAGGTAGCTTACAGCGCAAAAGAAATATTGATCTCAAGTGGATGATAAGTTATATGTATACATCAAGTGAAAATGTCAAATCCATTAAGCGAAAAAGTGGATTCCAATCCATTAATTACAACGTTAACTTTTCTATGAAACTTTTTATTTTATTAAATGTTGAAATTAAAAAATATGTTTGTATATACACTTTAAAATAAATTAAAAAAATTAAATATTTTTCTTTAACCAGAAGCAAAAATGAGTTATTTTCTCTACTAGATAGAAACCAATAAGATAACAAAATTTCAAAGTAGCCTCTTTACAAACAAATAAAAACTTACTGTTTTACTTTCAGCTCTACTTTTCGGTGGAGTGCTCAACGGCCACAATCGTCACATCGGCTGCATAGATCCGTACTGCGATGTTATCAGCGTCGTCCGCGACGCTTACGAAAATGCTCGCTTCTTGTGCGACCAATACTACATGGCTAGTCCTGATCTAGTGTTCAAACAGCATAATGGCAAGTTTGCTAAAAGTTGCTTACTAAAAGAGTATTTCTTCTAAGTAGTATAAAGTAAAGGCCCAAGTTCAAAATCAATATTTTTCTATTTAGCATTCCGTAGTGATGTTTTTAGTTTATAATTTTATCTATTTTGATTGCCATTTGTAACGAAGACTCTTTTTCTCTACAGCAGGTGATTATATAATATACTAACGTTGTTCACTCTGTGTTCTTTTGTAGAACTCGAAAGTGGGAATGATGTAAAAATAGTGTATGTACCAAGTCACTTGTACCACATGCTCTTTGAACTGTTCAAGAACAGCATGAGAGCAGTGATGGAACACTGTGGCGACGACGCGGACAATTATCCACCCTTAGAAGTTACTATCGTACGCGGAAAAGAGGACATATGCGTAAAGGTATGTAATTGTCGATGTATCCAAGGCTTTGCTATCTTTGATTATTCATTAAATAGAAATAATGTAAATCTTTATATTTTTTTATATTTCAGATGTCCGATCGAGGTGGCGGTATTGCTCGATCACAAATTGATAACTTATTCAAGTACATGTACAGCACAGCTCCACAGCCCAGCAAGTCCGATGCTCACACGGTACCGCTTGCTGGGTATGGTTATGGTCTTCCATTATCCCGATTGTATGCACGTTATTTCCACGGTGATCTGGTATTGCTCAGTTGCGAAGGGTACGGCACTGATGCCATTATATATTTGAAGGTGACTGTCTTTAAGATGATATTTCATTAAAATATTTAGCTTTCATATTAATTTGACGCTTTTCCCGATAAATATTTTATTAATAAAAGTATATGTCGTTAATTTCAGGCATTATCGAACGAAGCAAACGAATTACTACCAATTTTCAACAAGACCTCGTCCAAATTCTACAGAACTCCGCCTCCTACAGCCGACTGGAGCAGCCAGTGTGGTAACAGCATGGCTACTAGACAAATGACCATGAGCCACACTCAGGGTCACAGGCTTCCCAATGGCTTCCAAGCTAGCCAATGCTAGCAAAACGCCGTTGATATAGTTGTCGATCCAGAATCACTAGACTGACTGAAGCGTATTTATTGTACTGTATTTACAATTTTTATATATTATTTTCAATACTTTTGAGTTTCTTGTTAAACAATGCCATGGATTTAAAATCATGATTCTTTTTCCTGATTTCTTGACTAGCTCAATTTTTCGGGAAATGGCATGTAATATAGAACACACTTTTTTGTTATCTTTTAAAATAAGGACATATCACAAACTAGTGTGAGTATATTCAATAAATTTTAAGATACATTACTTTGTCAAAATTAGACAAATTTCACGAGCAATGCAATAATTTTTAAGGCGTACTAGTGTTTGTTTAAAAAATAAATTATGGATAAAATGTACCAAATCACCCGACAAAATAAATTCAATAATCTTGCGAGTTATAAATTAAAAAACTTTTTAGGCGGTGATTTATAGAAAATAGATACAAATTGCTAACTGTGATTATAAAATGTTAATTTATGTTGAATTATTGCTGTAATTGTTATAGCGCATTGATGATGATTTATTGCCGACTGCGTAGCCTAACTGTATTTCCTAAAAGAATTGAAAATCTCATTTTAAAATATACGAAAAAAATTATTTTTTACTTTAAAAATTATTGAATTTTACATCGAATAAATATATTAATATCCAGTAAAATGTAATACATGTCATTTGTAGAAGTAACTTGACGAAATACTCCGATGTAGAGTGGTTAACTCTGGATAACTGAAGCAGATTATATAAATACAAAATGTATGCACATACATTTTATAATCGAGTAATGTTGCGCACATTTCACATAATTTCTTACATTAAAATTTTTCAAGTTATTTTATTATTTTTATTATTCTAATTATATTTCAATTGATAAAATGACACATACAGAACATACACACTTTTGATAAACATATTTAATTGAAAAAATACGAGGGTTTTAAACGTTGCTCTGGAAGTGACCATTCGGAATAATTTTAGGGCACCAAAGTGGAATATATATTTCTAATAGTACTAAGCATAATATTTTGTGATGTTACTGGTAGTAACAAGTTTGAAGCAGATAAAAAGAATTCTGAAACAAATTTATCATTTCTTGGGATGCGCTACAAATCATTTATTATATTGTTTCTTGAGTTTTTGCGTCATAAAAAATACTAAAATAAAATAGATGTACAATAAAACAACAATAGCGCTACAAGTTGTGTATGTACATAATTTAGCTTTACTTAGCTTTATCTTTCTTAAAAAAGAAGTAAATTAATGTGCTGCGCGCTAAAAATTATGTACATAAAAGATAATTATGTATTTGTTATGTATAAGTATGTAAACGTATGTTTTTAAAAAATATTAGTTATTACCATTAAAAATTCATTAATAAGCAACCGTTTTTTTTATTTAATGTAATCTTTCAACCATTTTTATAACTTTTTACGTAAATGGATTGAGCAAAAAAATGTAAATAAATCTATTAAAGTACATTTATGCCCTGGTAGAAACGTTAACGACATGGCTAATTGCTGGTTAATTTTGGAGTTATACTAACATTATTTCGTTGTTAAAGATAAATATTCAATTTTCGTTGATAAGAACATGTTCTATTGTCAATATTTGAACATGTGATTATAATTTTCGATACTTTTAATAAGGTTTAAATATTGATTTTGGTCAAAAATGTTTCCATTTGATTAACACGTTAACCAACAAAAATGATACCAGCGTGTACATACATGAAAATTAATTTATTATCTTTCTTAGGATACTGAATAATATTATAAAAATCTTATTTTTTAGGTAAAAAGAATACAAAAAAAATGATGTATTTTAAATGTAATACTGTTATTTATTATAATTAACTAATAAATTACAAATAAATAGTTTTACGAAATAAAGTGGGGTTAGGAACGAAAAAGATGCGTAATCTAAAGCATGCAAATAAATTGATCAATAAGGTTGATATTTAAAGTTCTCCAAAACATTTTTTGTTTTGCGCTCACATCTGCTCTTCTTTATACACTTCGTATTATGTAGTTTTGTTTCTGAATCCTCAGTCATACAAAATAGTGTTAACAGGTTGGTAAAAAAAACCATATGTAATACTTAAATCATCTTTATTACATTCGGTTATGTTCCTTCAACTTACAATCGATTTTACCTGTAGCTATATTTGCGCTTAAATTAATAAAAATTCGCAATAACAAGTCTGTTTATAAAATAATATACTCTTTAACTTACAAATAGGCTTCTATCTTGGTTAATTGAAATTGACTATGAAGAGCTCCTTACTGATTATCGAAAAAAAATATATTTTAAAATCATTTTGTAATGATTTTCTCGTGGATCCTCTTATTAAATGTCAAATTTTTATATTGCAAGTTATTATCGCAATCAATCGTAATTGTTCGTTATTATAGTTTTATTTTTCATCTTTTATTAACCAGATTTTTATTGACACACCGTAAACACTGGAATTTGTAGAATCTTGAATATTTATCTATTCTAAAAGAAAGTATGTGTGTGTAAAGCATATACAGTTACATCAATAGGTTTATATAAACCTAGACATGCATTTGTATATGTTTAAATATATATACAGCATGGCAGTGATTAAATAATCTACGATTTTTCATATCTAATTACACTCTACGAAAATCACGAATAAAAACTCTTTTAATGAGTTTTGTCTATTTAATCACATTTTTCGCCTTTAAATTCTTGCATTAAACAATGTTTCTTGCTTTGCTTTCATAGATTATTGCCATCAATCGAAAATGGCCTTTGCGTTTACTTACAAAGAACAGTTTGCATTTGTTGCTTGCTATTGCCTTTACTGTACAAGTTTATACTTCATTTATTTACTCTCACAATGAATCTTATTACTGGAACTTGGCGTCCTGAAAAATTACAGATTTTTATTCAAAATACAGAGGACGATTAAAGACGGTTGCAACAGTTGCTGTGCTAGTAAAAAATACCTCTGAGTACACAATAGGAAGAAAGGAAGAAAATTCATAAAAACATTAAATATATATAAAAACTTTTATTTTTTATACAAAATTCATTTTCAATTCCAAAAACGATATAAATGATTAACTGTAATTCAAAATATTTTAGAAGTTCTTCCAAAACCAACTTTTACAAATCACACAAATTATGAAATCATAAATAAATCAAATCATAAAAATAATTAAAAATAAATTCTTGCATGTTTCAGTTGATAATTTGCTAAAAACCATATTCTTATAAATGGAGAAACAAAATTAATCAACAAATGAAAAATAAATTTCAGAGATATTTTTGCAATCAAAAACAGGAACGTTCTTTTCTGTTAGTGGGTACGCAGAACGCTTTTAATAAGCGATTTTTTTGATTTTATATTTATTTATATTCATATATATATCTTTACGACTTTTCTCTCGTATCGGTGAGAAATCGTTCTTTTTTCTACAAAAAAATAAGCATCTCGAATTACGAAAATAACGACGCAAGGCGACAAAATTCACCACTACAGATTCGGTCGATATAATATGCATAGTTACGTTTTTTCTCGTTCGATATTAGTAGAATATTAATAATTATACTAAATTGTATACCTACTACGCAAATAGTTACTCTTTAACAGATATTTTCGTATCTATATCAATATATTCATCACAGTGCTATGGACACAAAAATGTGTTCTTTTTTATACATGTAAATAATTTGTTTTCTTCTTTGCAGAAGTTAGAAACGAGCGCACCGATCGTTGTCCTCGAAACACAGACATGTCTATAATTTCATCAATTTAATAGAGATGCGTTGGATATAGTCTTATTGTCCATTATTACAGACTCTTATATTTAGAGATTCAACGAACGATTCATAGTTTCTTCTTTCTGATATATCACTTTTTTTATCGTAGAGCAGGGTGCTACATACATGGCAGTATCATCCCACGTAAAATATTTTCCGGATGACTTTTATAGACGACTATATATGTATGTACAGAGTTGAGAAAAGGCTTCTAATAATTTTCCTACAGCTTCTGACAAAATCACGAGCACATTGTTCAAGACACTTTCGAATAATTCAAAATATTTCAAAAGACTACTGCCAAGAGCATGAAAATCTTTACTTTTCTCAAGTGGTAGATTGCACAGCGCAAAAGAATTTTTCTTTTTCATTACTTTTTGATAAAGCAAAATTTGATATATAGCAAAATAATTATAGTTCATAATTAAGTGCTAAAAAATGAATGAAAGACTTGAAACATTATTGATATAGAAATGATTTACGATTCAACATTCGTATTGACAGTCGCAACACGTAAAAAAACAAACAACGCATTGATGAAACAAATGTTAAAAATTTTGTTGTTTACAAAACTAGATAACGAAAAATATTATATAAGATCAAGGACAAAAACTACTTTTACAAGAGTTGACAAAGTGATTTTCGTGTTCCCTTTCAGTATGCCATATGCCACTTGAAACCGCTTTCAACACCCTCAAATTTCCGTCAACGTGCTTCAACTCTCGGTTTTTCTTCGATCGATACGATCGGACGAAACAATTTTTACACGAAGACGGGCTGAGGACTCGACGGCTGAAGTGATTGACAGCAACTCCACGGGAAGAGCCACGTGGCTCAGCACCTTGGTGAAAATTTTGGATTCGTGGGACCGTGAATGTAGCTGCGTAGCTCCTTTGGCGGCTCCGAACCGAAGTCCGATGCTGTATCTAAATCTGCTTTACGGCAAATGATCATTCTTACATCTGTGTGTAAATAAATTCGTCCAGACTTTCCAGACATAAATCTAAAAAAGGTATAAGATATTTAATTTTACATGAAATATACGCAATGTTAAAAACGAAATCAAATTTAATTAAATTTATACCTAAGGTGAATGAGGTAGCGTAATGTTTTATCGCGCAAAGTTCGTTGGCGCAAAAATGTATGAGATCTCGATGGCATGTCACTGAGGTCGTAAAGCACTACGAACATTTTGACAACAGTGCCTAAAGGATTTGAAAGAGTAACTTGAATCGTTCCCGATCTCGGTACCTGATATCCTTTTTTACCTAGATTTATGTGAGCCTAAAACATATGAAATTAATTAATTTTTACCTTATCGAATAACTTTAAAAATAGATACTGAAGTATTGCAGTTACTTTAATGCAAGATAAAAAAAACTAACTTTTGTAAATGACTTTAAGGTGAAGTTAACAAGGAGCTGAAAGTAACATGGTTTACTCACAAGATACGGAGATGAGACTTTATCGTTGTCTCCAAGCGTATAAAAAAATACAGTGACTGGAAGTTTTTGATGTTTTGGGCAAAACGATCCACTGGCGCCAATTTCAGCAGTAAAACCGTGAACTGTCGAAACTGGCTCTAATCTACCATTTAGCGCGGACTCTTCAAAGCTTCCTAAAAGAGCGTGACTTTGCGGTCGATTGCGCGAATTCGATCGCCTTTGTGTCACCTCTTCGGTATCACAGGCGTGTTCGGTTTCTCTATCGCATTCTTCTAGAGATACGGCGCCGGGACTAGGAGGAGTATTCAATTCGAAGAGTGCACTGAAAACATAGATTTCAGAAGGATTATTGCAATTCAAATGATTTTATAAATTCGAGGCGTTTGCAAAGTACCTTCGTTTCGATGAGACGCTGTTGAGGCTACTGTCAAAATCGAAGCAGCAGCCGGTGCGTCTGAGGGGCGCCGGGCTCGAGGTGAGGGGCAGCCCGGTTCTGCTGTGGAACACCATGGAGGCGGCATTTTCGAGCGACCTCCGGAATCTCTCTTGGTCCTTGGCCGAGGGCACGAGCGTCTTGTCGCTCGATTCGCTCTCGTCCTCCTCGATTTCCGCGCTGCTCTCGCTCTCGTCGATGGTCTTGCTGCTTTTGGCGAGGTCGCCAACATTGTTATTATTGTGATTGACCCAGATCGGCGACAGCTCCCGCTTGCCGCGACTCTTGCCGCTCGGCGTCGTCCTTCCGCTATCCGTGCAGCATTCCATACGCTGCCGGTGTTGCAGCTGCTCGTCTTCGTCGAGTTGCTCGGGCTCGACGGCGCAGCAGCCACCGCCGCTTCTTTTATCGTAATTTGTACTATGGAATACCATGTTGGCGTGTGCGCTGTTTGTACTGGTCCCCAGTGAAGAATCACAGTGCGTCTCGTCGGCCTCTTCTTTATCTTCCCCGTTGAGGTGCGGGCTCGCACTCTTGTCTTCGTCCTCAGAGAAGTCGATTCTCCTCTTGACCCGCGTGTTGCGTGGCACAGCTTGCTGTTGAAGGTGGTGCTGGTGAAGCGAGCATCCGTTAGTTTCCGACGTTGTCAGTAGCCTTTCCTGATCGCGTTTGAACAGTTGCGTGAGTCGGGAGAGGCGCTTGTTGAAGGCGGACGGCAGAGATGATTCGTCGCAGTCGGCCGCTGTAACGTTGCCGATGCTGCTGTCGCAGCTGCTGCTGCTGCTGCTGCTGCTGCTGCTACTACTGCTCTCCGGACAACAGTAGCTGGCGTGCGTGCTGTTGGTCGCTTCTCCGTTCTCTATGGTTGGCAACTCCGAGCCGACATCCTTCGTCCCGTTCAGCACGTCGGCTGGCTTTTTTTTGCCGTTGTTCTCCTTGCTCGTCGATCTCAAGATGGCGCCCAGTAGCACGTCGGCCTTATTGGACACGTTGCTATAAAGACTCGCCTCGCCGGCAGCCTCTGCGTCCGTCACCGACGCCGACGGCTTGCTGGACGGCTGCGTCTGCTGCTGATGCTGTTGGGCCTCGTTCACGAGTCTGTCGTACTTCTCCCTGCGCTTGGCGGTGCGCAGCGCGGCTCGCCGCCTGCCGAGGGGCGTCCTCGCCCTCAGCACTGCCAGCACTTCGTCGAACTCCCGCGGGCTCAACTCGAGATTGCCGTTGCGCGTCTTGAGCTCGCACTTGGGCGGCGTTCGCGGGTCCGGCAGCAGCGTCTGCGTCTTGACGTTGTAAACCTCGGCGTTGTGGTTGCTGTTGTTGTTGTTGCTACCCAGCACGCGGGCCGGGACCCGCGTGAACCAGTCGAGGATGCCGCCCTGCTCGATCTTGGCAGCGCTCTCTTTGTCCTGCGATAAAGAGAGCTTCGACATGAGCTGGTTCAAGTCCTGCGGGCTCGTCGGCGCGCGCACTGTCGTCCCCGTCTTTACCTTTTTCCAGTCGTCGAGGTGCACCGTCGTCACCGGCTTCTTGCCCGCCGCTGCCTGCTGATGCACGCTGCTGTTGCTGCCGCCGGCGGCCTTCGTCCGGGCCGCCATCCGCTCGCTGCAGAACGGGTTGAGCACGAGATTCATGGTGTTCTTGCTGCTGTCGTTGACGGGCAGTCCGCCGGTCGTCGCGATGCCTTTGGCACTGTAAGACACCCAGGGCACGAGCAAAGGCACGTGTGTGTTATTATCCTCCAAGGGTTGCTCCTGCTGCTGATGTTGTTCTTCCTGCTTGGTCGACGGCGTCAGCGACTCGGAACGCTTGTAGCGCTTCTCGTGGTTGGCGCAGCACTCTTGCTGCTCTTCGATGCTCAGCTGCGTGCGGAAAGTGCGCTCGAGGCCCTCGAGGCCGGCGCCGGTGCTGGTCTCCAAGAGGCTGCCTGAGGTGACGGTGGCGGCGGGTGCGCCACTGGGGGCCTCCTTGAGGGCCGGCAGGGCCGGGTGGTCGGCCAGGCCGGTGGACGGGGGGCTGCCGAGGCCCGGGCCACCAGCGGCGGCGGTGACGTCGGGCGGCCGGCAGGGCAGCGAGCGTCGGCGCTTGCGCTCGCCGTAGGGCCGGGCCACGGCCGCGACGGCGGCGACTGCCTCGACCTCGTCCTCGTCCTCCTCGTCGGCACAGCGGCAGTGGTGCTTGCCCGGCTTGTCGCAGTCGATCTGCAAGCGGTCATCGAGCAGGGCTGCCGAGCGAAAGGAACTCATGTAGTAGACGAATGTGTCGACGGCGGGGCTAGTCGGTATGCCGCGGGCGGCTTTGAGTGATGGTGGGAATGGCGCGGATGATGGTGCGACCGTTTTCGTGAATTTACCAGGCATGACGAGGCTACCGGCCACGCTCGCGGCAGGCGGCGGGGAGCCGCTCGCCGCTGGCCCGCTCGTGGGGATGAGGAGTTTCGTGGGGGTGGAGGCGCGGGCGCAGCCGTCGGCCGCATCCTCGGCCTGCTGCCGGTGTTGACTGTGCTGGAGCTGGAAGTGCACCGGGCACTGAAGCCGAGGGACGTCCTCCATCCGGGGCAGGGCCCACACGCTGACCTACAAACATTCACAGCACACATAGTGACGTGGTTCGATTGCCGTTTGCTCTTCATCTTCAGAGAGAGGACGCTTTTTGAGTATCGCTCTTTTGCGCAGAGGTTATATCTTCAAGGGGGCTCAACAACGCCGGTTTTACTTAGCTTCAAGCTCTAATATTGCAACAGAAGACATTACGTAAAGGGATCATTTTTTATTGTACAAGTATGAAATTTGCAGTTTCATTTATGCATTAGGTATTTCGAAAAAGTTTTCTTCTAGTAACATTTAATTGCTTATATATGTATTAAATAACAATTGAAGTAACAATCGTTAACGATGCATAGAAAGTAAAAATGAAAAGTTTCTACTAAATAATAACTATTATTAAACATTAAATAGATTAACTCGTTTTACTTGTAAATAATTAAAGAACAAAATTTCAATGACAATAGACTTGATTTTTACGTTAGAGAAATTAATAAATTATAAACAACTGTTATTACAATGATTTAGCTGACAAAATGTTATTATCATAAATAGATACCTATCTGTAAGTCTTTATAATTAACTATTCTGTGTTATGTGATATGAATCCTTACAAGAATAATTAATAATTGATTGATGTATATATCTATTTAAGTCAAAAATGACATGATTCAATGCTCGAAATACCTAATTAAAATCAATAGTCCGGTCTTGATTAATCATTTGGCTTTTATAGATTGCACATAATAATTTTTGTATTAAACCAATACATTTTATACAGAATTAAAGGTTAACAATATTTTGTGTTTTGAACTCGAATATATAAATGTTGGAAAAGAAAGGGCTGATATAAAAAAAGATCTCCGTAAATTTATTAACTTGAAAAAAAGATACAGTTTCTTCATAAAATACAAATTTGAATTAATTAAAATGTAAACGAAAATTGAAAAATTATCGATTTTTTTAACCATTTCTCAATAAACTTAAAAAATTCATAATTAATTTTGAATATCAATATAGGTTTTATATCAATAAGTTATTAATTAAAATAACTAGGAGCAAAAAATGTATCAACTTTTTATACAAATTTTTTAAGTGCTAATCATATTTAATATACAAAACGACATTTAATTCAAAACATATATTATATTTATTTTCCCTGTTTTTTTTTTTTTTAATTTGGTTTCTATTATTATATTTATAAATATTCATTATATTTTAGAAAATCGTTTTAAATTTCGATATGAAGCTAATTTTAAAGTTCAATAAAAATAATTTACAAAAATTATTATTATTTTATTTGTATTCACAAAACAAATATTCCGTTAGCTAAAAATAAAATACTACGACGAAAACGTCATCATTCATAAGCATCATCAACCAGACGCTGAAAAGAAGATAGATCTTATCAAGACCGGATTGCATAATGACTGTGAAGTTTGCACTCGTAGGAACGTGATGGAATTTTCCCAAAGTCATTTACTTCTATTTCAATTCTCTGTTATTGTTAAACATGGATTATTTTGGAACAATCTAAAAAATATGTAAGGTTCTTTAGTTTTTGTCTTTCCTAGCACGTAGAAACTTCAGCATCACCATGCTTTTACAATATGGACTTAAGTAAGAGATGCGTAAGTAAGTGATGCTTTTTCCTGTACCTGAACTGAATTGCCGTCGCCGACGCTCGCCAATGGAAAGGTGTGCTCCACTGGTGACCCACGAAACCTTCTCAAGTGCTCGTCGCCGCTTGTGTGCTGTACTATCCTGGTGGCTACGTGGCTGGGGTTTGCGCCGTTCGTACGCGACCACCAGGCCGCCACCTGGCTGAAATGCAGCCTCGAGCGCACGGCCTGGTAGATGCCCTGTGAATTCATCGTTTCTGGACTCCTGCAAAGAAGATCGTTTACCATCAGCTTTAAATTTTTTCATTTTTCTCTATACTGCCGACGAACAGATATATCTGCCTTCGAATTATTGAGCTAAACGATATAAGGTGACTTTATGTCTTTCCGTCGTCGCGCGCATTCTTTTTTTCCTTTCAAAAGAAATAACGCCTTTGTTTTGCTGCGCTGCGGATCTTTCTAGGCATTATCTCGGGCAAGATAAAAGGTAACGCGTGTTTAAGAGGACGATCGAGTTACGCAGAACCTGTTTTACAAGCTCTCTCTCTCTCTCTCTCTCTCTCTCTCTCTCTCTCTCTCTCTCTCTCTCTCTCTCTCTCTCTCTCTCTCTCTCTCTCTCTCTCTCTCTCTCTCTCTCTCTCTCTCTCTCTCTCTCTCTCTCTCTCTCTCTCTCTCTCTCTCTCTCTCTCTCTCTCTCTCTCTCTCTCTCTCTCTCTCTCTCTCTCTCTCTCGTGAATCGAAGGAAAGAGGAATAAAAGATCAATTAATTTTTGTTTAAATAGAAAACTGTAATTTAATATCTTTTGTAGAATAATTAATAAAATTTATAATTGAGAATTGATATTTTGAATATTTTCAAAATGTAAAATTCAATTAAGTAAAGGAATTTCGAAAAGTGAAAATTCCTGTGGAAAATAATTTTGAAAATTTGGTGACGCAAATTGAAATTTGAAAAAGGTTCGGTATAGTATAATGAATAACAAAATTGATCTAATTAAATTCTACATGTAATATCATTCAGATAGTAACGTGTAACATAGTATGCTGTCATTACTTATAACGTATGTAAAAACTGCTTTTTTTCATCGCTAACAAAAAATTTAACATTTTACGGAAGTCAATCATGTAAGAATCATATGTTTGCTTTATAGTAAATTTAAAACTTCGTAGTTTCATTGAAAAAGTTATTTTTAATATTCTTTTATTTTTAATTATTTCTTACTAGTTTGAAAGATATGTTGCAATGAAACCTGATTTTACAAAGACCAAAAGTACTAAATGGATTTCTAATGAGTGCAAATTGCAGCTTATAAACTAACCCTTACGTATGAAAAATAACTTTATATTAATTAATTTAATAGCAGCAAGTTGTGAACAATAATATGGCATTTTATTTGTTAGTCTCAACCATGACTTGTTCCCTTAGCAGTTTACTCGTGTAACATTATTATTTTTGTCAAATTAAACATATGGTAAGCCAAGCAGATAATTTTCAATAATCACGTAGTAGTTTAGACGTTATATGTAAGTGTTATTGTTGCAATATTGTTCACCTTGATACTGGCTCAATGAAAGCTCATTTAAGTTATTGTAATAATCCTATTGAATTTTGTTATTAACATAATAATCATGACTTTGATGCGCAAATGAATGTATTCTTATTTCAGCATTACCGACGAACGAGAAAGTACAGCATCTATATGTGTTAGGAGTCGAGTAATTGAACTCACTTGCTGGGTACGATGCCGATGCACCAATACTCCAAAAGCATCTCCGAAGATTGCTGCCATGATGGTGCAGTCGGCTGACTCACGACGCGGTGCTTGCTCTTTGACTTTATCAGGCCGCAGGAACAGTCGCTGCAGAGGACGACTTCAATGCAGAGGTATGCGCCGGCGGTGACTCGCTCCGTTATCTCGCGGACCAACACGAGGTATCTGTCGCACTGTAATCACATTGTACGATAATTTTAACGTCATTTCAGCTTTTCAAAATTATTTTTTATACATTTATTTTCATGATCTTGTGGAGGGTAATACTTATATAAAGAACTGAAAGGCTTTTAATCTTTGACTGGTTGTACGGGTCGTACGGGTATTTAAAAAAAATGTAATCCATTAGGAGTGTTTAAGGTGATGCATGGTCTACCCATTACCGACGATTGCAGGGACCCGTTTTTCTCATTCAATTTTCAAGTTTAAGAAAAAATCTTTTTGATACGTTGTAGTCCTTTACTAAATCTACAACGTGTCAAAGAGTTTTTTCTCGAAATTCAAAATCGAAAGAGAAAAACGGATCCCTGCAATTGTCGGTAACAGGGAGGCCGCACATCACCTTAATGGCTGAGAAGTTATTTTTATACCTTCAGTACGATGCCAACAAAATTAAAAATACTGATTCTGATGAACACCAATTGAGAGGCCGGAAAGAGAACGGCCGCGTAAACTTTTTTCGCCACATAAGTAAAGATGGAAATTTGGTTTTCCGCCCTTTAACCTCAAAATGCCATCTTAAATGTCATTTTGCGGCCTCGGACGGAAAAATACGTTACTGAAACGTGGACGTAAGAGAATTTTTACCTCATGCGACTTTTCGACCTCGCTTCGCTCGGCCGAAAAACGTCGCATGAGGTAAATAATCCTCTTCCGCCCGCGTTAGTAATATACTAATTAAAAGGAAAAAGATGCGCAATAAAATTCGCTACATTAATCAATCATTGCATTATAAGGATTCTAGCAATTACAAAAATCAGTGAACTGGACAATGCTTACACGGCGAAAAAAGCTTGCGCGTCCTTTCTCTTTCCGGCCCCTCAATTGGTAAATTGGTTTTTAGACTTTCACGGTGATGATCAATCCTAGTGAAGGTTTTTCGAATTTTAACCCTGTGTATTTGAGGTTCGAGTGCCGACGTTTCTTGAGCGTTGTAGCTCACTTCATCAGGAGCTGCATTGCTCACAAAATCCGAAAAACCATCTCTATGTCCGATTGGTAACGTATATCTTTCAGAAATAATGCACTCTCATAGTATTTCTAGAGTATTATATATAGTACATTTTGATACTAGAGCGTGAGAGTGACGTTATAGTCGTGTTTGCGCCCGAGCGAAGCGAGGGTGAAAAGGTCACACGAGGTTAAAATCACCTTCTCGCTCATGTATCGAATAGTATTTTTTGATACGACGTGTACAAAGCTTGATTTAGCGCAGGCTTTTTTATTCAAGCGCGTACGAAATTGAGCGTTGCGCACGGAGTGTCAAAAATTATATTTTGTCTTTATCAATATACTTATACTTTTATTAGACTGTTTTGCATAATTTTTCCATTTTTTGAGATAGGAATAAATCAATTTTAGATATATGATTTTTAAATGTATCCACTTTCAATGTATTCACAATAACAGTAAATACGATAAAACAGCAGGGAAACCATTTTGCCTTATTTTCTACCGTATAAAATATAGAAAATAGGTTAAAAATAATTTATGAAAACAAAATCGTCTGTAACAGAGTTGTGAAAGGTGAGATTTTCCAGGCTAGAACGGTATAATAGTTAACAACAAAAGTGAAACCTAATGAATATGCAGAATGATTGCAAAGACAGCTAATGACGTAACGAACGTGAGTTTCATGAAAAAGCGAGACTTGACTGAAACCTCACGACAAAGGAAATAGCAATAATATAACTCACATTTTAAAGACTTTAAAGAGGTCATTGTTTCCAGGAAAGAACAAGATTTACGATATACTATACTTAGCTCTTTGTTTGAAAGAAATTTTCTACTATTTTTCAAAAATTTCAAAAAAACATCAAGTAAAAAGACAAAAAATCTCTAAAACGGTTTTAATATTGTATTCTGGTAAGCTGTTAACTTTACGTTTTGATAACAGAGGTTTTAAAGTAGAATGCCTTCAATGTACAAGTCATATACATGGACTGTGAGAGAAATAAAACTTGAAACGGTATGAAGTCACGCAGTCTAGATTTTACGTGTATTGATCGACAATGACCCTCTTTCATAAAGTTCATTTCAAAGCGTGTCCTAATTACATTTGCTTCATATATCTTGCATTATTCATTGTAAAATAAAATACACTCAAAATAATAAAAACTTTTTGTCTATTAATTTTATATGACACGAACAAATTAGTTATTCAACGAATATTTGTAGAAAGTTAATGAAGGATTTCGTTAGAAAATATTGAATGCATTCTACATGAATATTACATTTTAAAGAATTCATAAAATAAAAATTAAGTTGTGTATATAAATAATTAAATTGTGTATATAAAGCGAGTAGTGATGATTCTAATTATTAAAAGATCCGTGATTTTTAAATGAAAATTTGACATTGATACCATTGTTACCATATATATACAAAGAATTATTTATTTTAAAAACGTGATTTCTTCAGACCTTCATTTGTATGCAGACAATGCCCAGAAATTTTTCCCAATATTATTGAAATGCTTTCTTTATCATAATATGATAAATATGTATATTATACATGTTATAATAATAGCAGTTTTCTCGTATTATCTGCATACAAACAGAAGTCCTAAACGATCGTATTTTTAAAATAAATGTTATATTTTCCACATCCCATACAGTAATTGAAGTATATTATTTCCTTCAATTGAAAGTTATGAATTAAACTGCCAAATATAAAGTGCTAACAACCTTTTAAAAAATTACCAGAGAACGTATTAAAGTCAGTGCCCACACTGGCGCATAATTCAGACTTTTTTCAATATATTATTAATGCAGGAATTCAATGAGACTTTCACTTCGGAAAAGAAAAGCCTCGTTGAAGCGAGGCCGTCTCGAATCGACGTCAGTGCGTGCAATGCGCAAAATAAAATAATAACTACAAAGTTCTCACCAAATAATTATCCTTCTCGCACACATGATTGTTGGGAGCGGGCTGGAGCGGCGGCACGCAGTGCGGGCCCTCCTTGTATCCACGCGGAGGACCCTGGATTCTACCTTCGCAGACGAGGACTCCCAGAGCTCGGACCACACTCAAATCACCACTCCGACCGCCGAAGCCGCTAGGGCTGGCCTGGCTGCCCGCCCCTGCGCCTAGGCAGTGCATTTCTGAGGTAACAAAAACATTAACAATATTAATCATTTTATTTATTTATTTATTTTTTGCTTTTTTATATAATGCTTGCTAATATGGCCAATAAATCTCGGTTTACATTGTTATAAGGTCGTAAGTTCTAATTCAGGATATTTTGCTATTTAAAAAAAAAAAAAAATTATAAATATTCCCATGCGCGTACATAATTGTGTTTTTTTTATATTCGTAATATTTTCAAGGTAAATAATAGTTAACATATAGCGACCACGAAACTTTAAAAGAGAAAATGCAGTCAGAAGGTTTTGCGAAACAAGAGCTCCGTAATATCCCACAAACGACAGTAAATCCGAATTCCGGTTGAAGTGTATATTTTACGTCAGAGAATTCGCCATGTTCGTATTAATTCAGCGACCAGTTCGAGCTCGTTATTGCGCCCGGCATACAGCAAAGTTCCTAATTACAAGCGTGCTCTTGCGTCGAAGAAAAGTTGGCCACGAGATGCGCGATTGCGGCCAGAAATCAATGCTCCTCTCTCGCGCGTTCGCGATCGCGCGCAATTCTAGCAAGGCCGCGTGTCCATTGAGAAACTGTATGACATCGTCCACGAAGACGACTCCGCGCGGCGTTTTCCTCAAGGTCAACCGAGTGTTTTGCGACTCGCGTGTGATGTGCATACGCGCGTGTCTATGCACGTGCGGCACGAGTCTTTGTGTATGTATACACATGCTTCTTGCATCGCATCACTCGCGGGAAAGAGAAGAGAAGAGAGAGAGAGAGAGAGAGGAGAACTACTTTTGACGGACCTATTTCTGTATTTAGACGCTTTGTGTGTGCGTGCGTTGCAGCGTTTCGGAATTCCTGCGCTCAAGTTGGCGCGCAGCTAATGAGCGCGGATAATAGCGTAATTAGCGCCTTTTTCAGCCTGTCGAGAAACCAGCGCGTTTCTTCTATATATACGCGATAACTTTGAATCCGGACGATTTAACTTCAAGTTTGCGTTTATCATCCGTGTGAGAAAATTTCATCTTTGATCGCATGATTTATGCAAATAGAATTCGCAAATTATTCTGAATAGTTCGTGTGTATATATATGCCGTAGTATGAATGCATTAGCAAGTGGAATACTCTTATCAGGTCAGACATGATCTACATATAGTGACGTATTATATATTTACTGTAAAAAAAAAGTATTGTCCGGTTATTGTTAACACTATTAAATATTTTTATATATCATAATTAAATCATTTTTCCTGTTTATTTTTTTCAAAACTATATATATATATATATTACTGTGACACTGATTTATGAATTTCTCAACTATCTGAAATAGTATATAAATCAGTTTGACGATATTAATAATTCAGAAGTCACATGACATTGATGAAATTCTATCTCAGTCGTATTTATATCGCACCAAGATAAAAGAAAAGACCGATAACGATGAATATAGAACATTGACAGCGAATATTGTACTCGTTAGATAATCTTTCGCTCATGTTCTCGCATGGAAACTAAAGATATTTCCGGACCAATGATTTGTAGACGTTAAATGTGAAATACGCGAAGGAAAAAGCTAATAATAGTCGATTGAAAAATCAGCATATTATTTTCACTCGAACTCGAAAACTCAGTGCTTCATTCTCTTGTCACTCTTCCACAAAATCGCTCAAAACAAAAATACACATTCGCGATATATAGAGAGCCACACACAGGTAATACGTCAGCTGCTAACGTACTTTGCGCGCACTGCCTCTTCCTCGCTTTCACTTTAAGACTAATAGGTGTGTATATATATACACGTACGAGGGCCGCTCGCGTCCGTCAAAAATACCCCCCCCCCCCCCCGAGAGGAGCACGCGCGCACATAACCGACCTTCCTTGCGCCGCGGTTTTTCGTCGGCCTCGCTCTTGGCAGTTTGGAAGCAGTCCGCGACGATGCGCAACAGCAGCAGCCTCGGCGACATTGAAAATCCGCTTCTCTCCGCCGCTGCAGCAGCTGATGCCAATTCGAAAATCCTCGTCGTCCCCCAAAAGCCGCGCTCGCATTTTTCCACGCGCGCAGTTATCGTCAAACTCGCAGCTGACTAATAATACTTATATCCCCGTTGTCGGAGGAAATTTAAAAAATCCCCGAGCCGCGCGCTGTACGTCGACGGCAGCGGCAGGTCATCGACTCTCCCGCACGCTCATTGTTTACAAAACAGCGGCGACGAAGGAAAACGAGCGAGAAGAGAGAGACACTTGAGGCACGCACACACATCACGCGCGCTTCGATTATTGATACGCGCGGGCGCGAGGCGAGAATACACACACGCGGTATAGGGAGAGCTGCTCGCCTCGCGAATTTTGAATAAAGAATGCGCGCGGAGAGCAGCGGCTCCGGCTTATATACAAAGAGCGAGCGAGCGAGACGTCGAGGGTGAGCGAACTGTGCGCGCCCGCGCGACATGCGCAAAGGCGAGCTTGAACCCTTGCGCGATGATGGGGGGAGGAAGTCGAACGAGAGGCGCTGAGCGCGGGACGGGAGGAAGCGAGACGGTAGACACGAGACAAAGGCTCGCGCAGACCGCGCGTAATGTGTGTACGGGGAATGGAAGAGAATTGAAATTTCAAGTGCGCGAATTCGGGACGGGGATTTTGAGCCCGCGCGGTGTGTTATGTGTATGTACAGCTGGGTACATCTGACGGAGGTATAGGGGCTTGATTATCGCGAAATTAGCGCAGGCGGCAGGACAATAGTGGAGCAGGGGCTTGATTGCAAACTTTTACTTTGAGAGGGTAACGTGCGCTTGAAAATAAATATAAACATGTATAAGGAAGTTTATGGGTCTGAAGTTTGGAACGTTGGAGTGCAACGAAATAAAAATATTATAATAATTCATTTTACTTCAAGTTTACATTAGTTAATATTAATTTTGCGTATAGATTTTGTATAAAATAACTTTATAACAAAGATTTACATAAAATTTCCATTGTTCAATAACTTTAATTAATCGTAAAAAATTATCTCGTTACACTCCAACGATGCGAACTTCAGGCTCATGGAAGTTTTAAAAAATGTTTCATGAGTCATTTTTTTATTAAGTCATTTTAAAAATGGACCACCTTGTCCACAAAGATGTTCGCGTATCCTTACAAAAAAGCGGTTCGTTAAATATTTTTAAACTTTTTTCTTCCGGGTCAAAGTTCCGAGAACATTGGTTAGCTTGGGAAATAATTGGAATGACAAAAAATGTGCAACATTCTTGATGATTCTACAAAAGTAAAGTTTTTTGCATTAGTGCATGGAGTCGGATTTGCCAACTCTTCAATAAATTATGTTATATTTAGCCTCTTTGTTGTACACTTCATACCAATGCAAATTAATAAACATAAAGCGTGCTGACAATTTTTCCCTTTGTCTCAAAGCTTTTACGGGCTTATTTTAAATTCAAATGTTCCAGATAATAGAGTAATCAACGAGGAAAACGGCGAAAGCCACCGCAAATACGCAGAATTATTCGCGATGTAATCAGCGTCCTTTTTCACTTTCTATATAAATAGCAAATATAACGCGAAAGTCACGCGAGCGATGACAAAATCGGCGCCTCCGCTCGTTGGCTATAAGAGGGGAACAGCAAAATTCGAAAGCACAGCGAAAGGGTCGGAACGCAGAGGGGTGGAAGGTAAAAGCCCGCTCGGGAGAGAGAAAGCGGATACACAGCGCTTGGCGGAGGGGAGGACGAAGAAGGTGGCCCTGCAGTGCGTTCGCCCCGGATCAAAGCCCCGATGTAGGAGAGGGGGATGCGAATTCGCCGTGGCGACGACGCCGGGTGGAACGTCCGATCCAGATGGCCAGCGCGCCGTGTCTTTGTGTAATATAAGTCTCGCGAGAGCTTTTGCGCGCACCCGGCCAAAGATAATTTTTCAAGCTCTCACGCCATCGCCTTTGTTTGCTCTCGCGAGCGCGAAAAATAGCGCAACCTCGTGCCGACGGATTCCTTGCGCTTCCGTTCGAGCTTTTTGCAGGAGGGAAGAAGGGGAGTTTTGAGTGTTGGATTTAGAGGGAAGACTGCGCAGCGGCGTTAATTAAAAACTCGAGCGGCCGAGAATGCTCTTTGTGCCGCGCCGCGGCGGCCGAATCGAACTTCAATTTGTGAAGTTCTCGTATTTACGAAAGTGAGGGGAATTTAATGAATTTGGAAAATTAATTATCACTGCCGTGTAACAGCTGACAGTGCATTTTTATTTTTCGTCAAAGTAATTTGTTTTGTAAAGAACGGGCTTTGTATCGCCATGCCCGTATATAACGAATTCACACCGGCTAAATTCGGTTGATTAATTTCAGGCATTTTTAATAAACAAGAGCAGAGTGCGGCAAAATATCGCATCATATTTTTCGTGGAAATCATTTGAATGAAAATGGCTGCGAAACTTCAGTATATAAGGTAAAGTTAATAAATTTTACTGATAAATTTCCATCAAAGTCTTTGAGAATGTTTTGTCGGGCAAAGAGCTGATTAGCTTTTTTTACCCATTAAAAGGAATACTTCAGTATTTGCGTTACTTTTTTCAAGCTTGTAAGCTCCGAAAAAACGCGTCATTATTTTAATGTAACACGAGCCCCCCTCTCCCTCCTCCTCCAGAAAATGAAATGTATATGTACAAAGCACTAGCGCCGTGGGTTCTAATTTTATTCCGAGCAGCTCAATTTCCATAATCTCTCCTAATTCTTTCAGCGAAAAAAGCGGCGAGCAGAAAAACAAAAAACACCGTGGACGCACGCACAGTGTTTATCTCTCTCGAATCTGGTCGGGACTTATTTTCATCCGCGACGTTGTCCTAGGTCCATACCACACGGCGGCGGCCTATCGTCAAATCGACCGAAGGTTATAAATTTTATCGCGAGCTCGTGCCCGTTCAGCGTTATATAAACAGAAGCTCCGCTGCTACAGGTAGCAAAAGTTGCGCAAGCATGGCTATATTAAACCTTGAGACGGCGAGACACTACGTAACGATTCGGTTAATTTTCGGTCGCGGATATATGGGGGTGCCCTTAAACGGGCGCACATAATTTTGAGAGTGTTATCTATATGAAGGCGCTTCAAAATATTGGGAAGGCCTTGAATATATCGAGATCGGATGGTGCTCCATCGCTCAAAAGTTCTCGGCTCTTATGTATTCGTGAATGAATATTAGCGTGGAAGCCAGGCTCTTTTCGAAACTGCGATCGAAAGAGAGAGAAACAGATAAAAGAGGCAATAAAGAGAACGTAAAATTTTCTGATTTTTATATCAGAAAATCTCTCTCTCCCTCTCTCTTTCGTAGTCGTAGCCGGGATAACGGCACAAATAAAAATAAAGTACCTGCTCGAAAGTAAAGGCCGTGCGAGAGCCCGTATAACAGGCTGTAACAAAATACAAACAAAATTTTCGAAAGAGGGAGAGAGAGAGAGAGAGAGATAGAGAGAGAGAGAGAGAAGCAGACATACATATATTTATACGGAGCATCGAGTTGGATCAAAACATAAAAGATTCTCCATGTGTATATATATACTTAGCTTATTATCCATCCAGTATATTTTTATTATGAACGGGTGAGAGAGAGAGAGAGAACGAGAGAGAGAGAGAGAGAGGACGAGAGCTCTTCCACAAGAACGTATATCCAGGAATTATTTTTATCACGTTCAACCGACGGTAAACAGCCAAGAATGAGCGAGTGAAAGGGAAAAAAGAGATAAGACGAAGTGAGAGGAAGAGAGAGAGAGAGAGAGAGAGAGAGAGTCAAAGGGCTGTATTCGCGGCAAAGAAGGTAATCGCAAGAGGCACTTCTTCGGGTACACGCGTTCGGCAGAGAGGAGAAGAGCTAAGGAACTTTAAGCGAGGCTCTCGCTACAGTTCGTAATATCCTTGCACGAGCTGTACACCGGTGAGCGGGCCGATCTACTCGCGAGAGCGCACTCGAGGCAGAGAAGAAGAAAACGAGAGAAAGAAAGACAAAGAGATAAATAGGGCATCCAGCGCGACCTCAAAGAGTGCGAAGGAGAGCCAAAAGAGAGGCGCAAGTGAGCAGAAAGACTTTTTGAGAGGAGAGGCTCGCGAGTCGTCGCTGCGTGCATGTGTCCGTTCTGTATATATACGAAAGAGGAAGGGAGGAGGAGGAGGAGGAGCACAGGGTCAGCAACCTGCGAGGAGTAACAAACTGGCCGGGCGACGCACCGAGCCTCGTTCGCTCTTTCTCTCCCTCCCTCTCTCTTTCTCTCTCTCTCTCTCTCTCCGTTCAGCTGTGCTTTTTCTAGACGCGACGTCTGGAGCGCCAACCTGTTCGACCCCCGCTGAACGGCCAGATAAGAGAGCAAAAGAAGGCGAGCGACAGTACGTGTATACGCGGCCAAGATTTTCTCTCTCTTTCTCTCTCTCTTTCTCTCCCACTCGTGTCAGTGTATGTGCGTGTGTACATGTGGTATAAACAAAAACGAAGCGCGCAATTTACGGCACGATTATCGGAGTCGCGCGCGCCTGCGATGCCTCGGCAGCGGCAGTATATCGCGCGCGGTTGTCTATTAATGGCCGCAGCTGCTTGGAAAGGTGTATTGACAAGGTGCAGGGATGTGTGTAAGTACACGAGGCGACGGGGCTCGCGAGCTGCTGCCTCGATAAGGGCGGGGATGTAAGCTGCGGCGTAGGTTGCTTGCGTGAAATTTGCACTAGTATACTTATATTTCGTTGAATGTAAGAATGCGATCAGTATGTGCGCGATTATCCGTCGTTCAAGTACAAATGCCAAAATGTAATAATCAAAGTTGTTATATATGTAATTGTAATTAACGACAAGGCGTGGACAAGACGCGTATCAAGATGCAAGATAAGCGCTGCAAAATTATTTAATCAGATAAGATAGAAACGTAGGCGAATAATAGGAATCCTACGTTTTTTGAAAAGTGTGTTCTGATAGCACAGCGTTCTGTATATTTTTTATCTCGAGGGACAGATAAATACAACTTTTACTCAAGTCTGTTTCCCCCGGAAAAGCTGATTTCATCATTCGCACCGCTGCTCCCTCCGCAAGTAAAGACGTACGTTTGTTCTCGGCATTTCAGCGTTATCTCTCTCCTATTTCAGCTCGCCGCTCGCTCGCCGACCATCCCAACAGCAGCAGCAGCAGCCGGGAGATGCACTTAACCAGTGGCGGCGGCGGCAGCAGTAGTACACGCGGCCATCGGGTCATACTTTTACGGTTACAGCGCGCCATACAGGCGCGACGACAACCGCGACGACAACCGCGACGAGGAAGAAAAATGGGAGCGCGCGATGCTCGATAAGGCGCGTGTTATATATATGTGTATGTATGTACACGCACCACGGCGTAAACGCCCGTACGCCGTGACCCTGCTCGAACTCGGCGTCTGCGCTCTCCCTTGACACATCATCATCATCACGAGCATAGAAGCCGCGCGATCTTTCTCCTCTGCTCTCCATCCGAGCTTTTATTGCACGCCGAGCGGAAAAATGGCACGATCGACGATAATTCGATGACGAATCGCGCGATAGAGTCGGCGTCTGTCCCTCTCTCTCTCTCTCTCTCTTTTTGTTGCGCCAGCGCGGGATGATGGACTGCACGAGGGAGCTGCAGCACACACACACGGGCCATCACGTGAGCGGCTTTATTAATAGAGATCGCGCTGCGAGTCTCTAATTTTATACTTTTTAGAGAGGAGGACAGGCGCTGCAGACTGCGTGGAAGGGAACCGCTTGAGATGTTTGATACACAGATTCACCGCGAATTCGAGAGGATTTTATACCGAGTGCTGGTACAGACGTGCTTTGAGGTACTTAAGCCGATTTTCAATGGTGTAGTAGTATGTTTGGGAGTTTGTTCAAGAAGCTCTTATCTGTTTTACTTTTAATCTTCTGTTAATATAGTTTATAAGCTTTTCGAAATAACTCACGCTACCCAACTTTCGATTCTCGATAATCATTACAAAGCCATATAGAAGTTTTTCTTTCCGTACTATTACTCACATATATCATAATGAATTATCAACCTCTAATAGTTTTCCACTT